>LPNX010470117.1:377328-445628 GCA_001517045.1 Pseudotsuga menziesii | reverse complement strand
CATGGTTTTTGGGCCCATGGTATTTACTAGCCATGGTAATGACCCATTGTATTGCTTATGAAGAAGCATATTAAAAACTTTTTTTCATTATTTGTGTGTTTGGTTGTAAACTTTTTACTTTTTTATTATATGAGGCAAGATATTAGAATTCAATGTTTCATACAACTATCATAGCCACAAGTAAAGTGACCTAGATGTTAGAGGAATCCAACCACTTAGTTTTCTAGAGATGGTTGGCTGTTAAATAAAAGCTAAAATCCACAAGTAAAGTGGCCTGTGTTAGGGAAAGCCAACCACTTAGTTTTCTAGAGATGGTTGGTTGTTAAACAAAGGCTAAACATTAAACTAATTACTAGATCATTATAATTTATGGTATAAGATTCAAAATGTGATATCAGCTTAACTAAAGCTTATTTAATTCATAATCAAGATGCATTTAAGCATACCAAGATATGACAACAATGAAATGAATCTCGACTTTAAACTTGTTACACTCAGGTTAATCTTGGTTATACACTCACATTTAAACGTCTATTAACATAATTATTCTAAATATATATATATATATATATATATATGATTGCTAAAATTAAGATTTAAGCGTGAAATGAAACATGATGTTAAAATTAAATTTAGTCATATAAAAATTTCTTAATATGCAAGGTAGGAAATCAAATTTCAAACTTGGTACAAGGGTTATATTATTTAGTGGAAGACATTTTGAAAAATCATGATATGTTTCTCTTGTATTTGAGGTGAAAAAATGTATAAAGTTGTTTCTTGAAATATTTGTAATAGAAGCATATGGTCATTGTAAATTTCGAAATGTTCACACATGAATATGAACACATTCTTATTTGAATTTGTAATATACATGATATCCTCAATACTCTTTAGAGATTTGAGGAATAAAAAAATCTCTTAATCCAATTAAGTTAGTATTATTGTTTATAATAAGATCAAATGCATTTCCAGATATGAAGAATAAAAAAAATCTCTTAAGAAAATTAAGTTAGTATTATTGTTTACAAATGCAATTCCATCCATTGTATTTTTAAAACAATTCAAACTATAATCAACAATAAAATAGTTTAACAACCATACTATTTGGGAGCCATGCTTTGAATACAACCTTGGATATATGGTTGATCTTACTTATTAACATTTATTTATTTAACATGATATGTGACAATACTATTTGGGATCCATGCCTTGAATACAACCTTTGATATCGGATTGATCTTATTAATTAACATTTATTTATTTAACATTTATTTATTTATTATTATACATAACCATTAAGAATGCTTTATCATGAATAATCTATGAAAATAAAAAAAATTATAATTAAATAAACACTTACTTTATATATTATATTTTTTTTATAATTAAAATATCAAAGTGATATAGATAACCAATCTAATAGTTATACATTATATTTATTTTAATATAATTAAATTATCAAAGTGGTATAAAGACAATAGATAACCAATCTAATTGAGTTCGAGCATAACTGTAAGCACATTATTATCATATAACCACAAAAACAAACATATCTTAATGTTAAATCCACTATCTATCAAATTCATGCCCAAGGCAAAATAACATTTTTTAAGTTAAATAATCTTATTAATCACTTTTGAGCGTAAAATGTTTAACAAAGAAGTTGCAATGTTTTATTTTTAACTTTATATAATTTGTTTTACCACGTTTTATTATTATTGTCGAACCAATGTTTGCATCAGCCATTTCAGTTTCAAATTAATAGTATTGCATTCCAAGATGAACTTTCAAAATAATTTATATATATAAGAGATTTAACAATATTTTATAATAAACATTTTTAAGAAAAAATTCTTAAATTAATATTTTCAAGAATTTTTTTTTCTTAAATTATGTAATTTTCACTTAAGTATAAATGTTTAATTCCTAATCATAGAATAAGAATGTAAATTATAATAATGATATGTTTACTTAAATCTTTTATATATAGTCAAAGTCATTTAATTATAAATACAAAACTGTTTGAATTTTTTGTAAAATTTATGAACAACAATTAATTTATATGCATACTAATGTTTACTTATAGTTAATTAACTATATAACAACAAAATTATTTCAATAATATTATCATTTATGTAATGAGAGATCATTACTTATAGTGAAATGTATGATTAATAACAATTCCTTAATAACATTACTTTATTTAATGATGAAATAATATTTTTAAACTTGCATTTCTTTAATTAAGTCAATGCAACAAAATGTATCTTTATAGAACTCAACATCAAATTACCAATAAAAATATAACAAAAGAAGAGTGTTTATCTGAACTAGGTAGACTTGAGCAACTGACTACAACGTTCCACCCAACCTTTTAGCTCTTTGTGTGGTGTATATTCCTTCCACCAAGAAGCCACGCGCAAGTTGAGAAAGAATCCACCAAGGTGGTAGAGCTAATTAGAATTAGTAAGTGTATCACTTCTATAGTATTTGTATTGAAGATAATTATTGTCTTATGCTTGGTAGTTCAAAATTGTGTTATTGTTGTTGTTAGGGGTTTTGTAGGTAAATGAAATGAGTACATATGACCTTCTATGAGAAGACGTAGATTACTATGTCAAACTAATGAAATATGTTTTACTTTTAAATTCATTAAGTTATATTTTTTGCGAGGAATTGTTGCTGACATGTTAAGTGTTTAGATGACATCTCTACATTAAATACAAGAGTATGTGCACTAGTTTACTAGTTGCTACTTAGACCTTTGTATTTCATAATAAGTACTCGACTAGTTATTATTATCAATTCTAAAGTAAATAAGAGTAAGGTAAAGAACTTGATTCACACTTAAAAGGTGTCATTAACCACAGTTAAAAGGCATGGTTAACCAGGAGTAACTAAAGGGTTCAACCTTCAACCTTATAAGGTAAATTTGTGGCAGGTTAACCAATAAAGTTGTTTCCACAGTGGAAATATATTTACCCTTAAATACAAGGGTTAGGCCCATCCACGTTTTATTATTATTGGTGAGCCAATGTTTCCATCAACCATTTCAAATTAATAGCATTACATTCCAATTAAAATGAACTTTAGAAATACTTACTATATATACGATTTTAAGAATATTTAATAAGAAAATTTTCTTCTTAAATTATGCAATTCTCACTTGAGTATAAATGTCTAAATGCCTAATTATAGAGTAAGAATTTAAATTATCATTATGACATGCTTACTTGAATCTTTTTTGTGTAGTCAAAGCCATTTAATTATGAATACAAAACCATTTGGATTTTTTGTGAAATTTATGAACAACATTTAATTTATATGCATCTAATCTTTACTTATTCTTAATTAACTATAACAACAACATTATTTCCATAATATTATCATTCATGTAAAGAGAGATCATTACTCATAATCAAATGTAAGATTAATAACAATTCCTCAATAACATTATTTTTAGTTATTCTTAATTAACTATAACAACAACATTATTTCCATAATATTATCATTCATGTAAAGAGAGATCATTACTCATAGTCAAATGTAATATTAATAACAATTCCTCAATAACATTATTTTTTTTTTAATGATGAAAGAATATTTATAAGCTTACATTTGTTCAGTTAAGTCAACACAACAAAATGGATATTTATGGAACTCAATATCAAATTATCAATATAAACATAACAAAAGAAGAATCTTTATCTGAATTAGGTAGACTTGAGCGACTAAAGGCATGACTACAACGTTCCACCCAACCTTTTGGCTCTTTGTGTGGTGTATATTCCTTCCACCAAGAGGAAACCCCTAATTTAGGAAAGAATCCACTAAGGTGGTAGAGATAATTAGAATTAGTAAGCGTATCACTCCTATAGTATTTTTATTGAAGATGATTATTGTCTTATGCTTGGTAATGAAAAAATATGTTATTTTTATTGAAGATAATTATTAATGAAAAATTGTGTTATTGTTGTTGTCAGGGGTTTTGTAGGTAAATGAAATGAGTACATATGACGTTCAATGGGAAGATGTAGATTACCATGTCAAAATAATGAAATATGTGTTACTTAAATTCATTAAGTTATATTTGGTGTGAGGAATTGGTACTAACATGCTAGGTGTTTAGATGAGGTCTCTAGATTAAATAGAAGAACTTGTGCACTAGTTTACTAGTTGCTACTTAGACCTTTGTATTTCATAATAAGTACTTGACTAGTTATTATTATCAATTCTAAAGTAAATAAAAGTAAGGTAAAGAACTTGTTTCACACTTAAAAAGTGTCATTTACCACATTTAAAAGGCATGATTAACTAGGAGTAACTGAAGGGTTCAACCTTCAACCTCATAAGGTAAAGTTGTGTCAGGTTAACCAATAAAGTTGTTTCCATATGTAAATATATTTACCCTTAAATACAAGGGTTGTGCCCATCCATAAGAGATTTCCCATCCACGTTTTATTATTATGATTGAGTCAATGTTTCCATCAACCATTTCAAATTAATACTATTACATTCTAATTAAAATGAACTTTAGAAATACTTAGGTATTATATTATATATATATATGATTTTAACAATATTTTATAATAAACATTTCTAAGAAACGTTTCTTCTTCAATTATGCAATTCTCACTTGAATATAAATGTCTACATTCCTAATCATAGAGTAAGAATTTAGATAGTCATAATTGTATGTTTACTTAAATCTTTTATATCATAGTCAAATTTATTTAATTATAAATACAAAACCATTTTAACTTTTTTGTAAAATTTATGAACAACAATTAATTTATCTGCATACTAATTTGTGCTTATAGGTAATTAACTATATAATAGCAACATTATTTCAATAATATTATCATTTATGTAATGAGATATCATTACTCATAGTCAAATGTATGATTAATAATGTTAAATTTCTTAATAACATTACTTGCTTTAATAATGAAATAATATTGATAAAATTGTATTTGTTCAGTTCAGTCAATGCAACAAAATGTATCTTTATAGAACTAAACATCAAATTACCAATAAAAACATAACAAAAGAAGAGTGTTTATCTGAACTAGGTAGATTTGAGCAACTGAAGGCATGACTACAATGTTCCATCCAACCTTTTAGCTCTTTGCATGGTGTCTATTCCTTCCAACAAGAAGCCACCTTTGAGTTGGGAAAGAATCCACTAGGGTGGTAGAGCTAATTAGAATTAGTAAGTGTACCACTTCTATAGTATTTTTATTGAAAATAATTATTGTCTTATGCTTGGTAATGAAAAATTGTGTTATTGTTGTTGTTAGGGGTTTTGTAGGTAAATGAAGTGAGTACATATGACCTTCAATGGGAATACGTAGATTACCGTATCAAAATAATGAAAGATGTTTTATATTTAAATTCATTAAGTTTTATTTGTTGCGAGGAATTGTTACTAACATGCTAGGTGTTTAAATGAGATCTCTACATTAAATACAAGATCATGTGCACTAGTTTACTAGTTGCTACTTAGACCTTTGTATGTCATAATAAGTACTCAACTAGTTATTATTATCAATTATAAAGTAAATAAGAGTAAGGTAAAGAACTTTATTCGCACTTAAAAAGTGTCATTGACCACAGTTAAAAGGCATGGTTAACCAAGGGTAACTAAAGGGTTCAACCTTCAACTTCATAAGGTAAAGTTGTGGTAGGTTAACTAATAAAGTTGTTTCCATAGTGTAAATACATTTACCCTTAAATACAAGGGTTGTGCCCATCCATGGGAGAGTGCCCATACACATTTTATTATAATTGTCGAGTCAATGTTTCCATCAACCATTTCAAATTAATAGTATTACATTCCAATTAAAATGAACTTTAGAAATATATGTATATATATATATGGGATTTTAAGGATATTTTATAAGAATTTTTTCTTCCTAAATTATGCAAATCTCACTTGAGTATAAATGCCTAATCATAAAGTAAGAATTTAAATTATCGTTATGATATGCTTACTTAAATCTTTTATGTGTAGTCAAATCTATTTAATTATAAATACAAAACCATTTTGAATTTCTGTGAAATTTATGAACAAAAATTAATTTATAAGCATACTAATATTTACTTATAGTTAATTAACTATAATAACAACATTATTTCCATAATATTATCATTTATGTAAAGAGATCATTACTCACATTCAAATGTATGATTAATAACAATTCCTCAATAACATTACTTTTTTAAATGATGAAAGAATATTTATAAGATTGCATTTGTTCAGTTAAGTCAGCACAACAAAATGTAACTCAACATCAAATTACCAATAGAAACATAGCAAAAGAATAATATTTATCTAAATTAGGTAGACTTGAGCAACTGAAGGCATGACTACAACGTTCCACCCAACCTTTTGGCTCTTTGTGTGGTGTATATTCCTTCCACCAAGAGGCAACACTTGAGTTGGGAAAGAATCCACTAGGGAGGTAGAGCCAATTAGAATTAGGAAGCATATCACTTCTATAGTATGTATATTGAAGATAATTATTGTCTTATGCTTGGTAATGAAAAATGGTGTTATTTTTATTGAATATAATTATAGTCTTATGCTTGGTAATGAGAAATTGTGTTATTGTTGTTGTCAGGGGTTTTGTAGGTAAATGAAATGAGTACATATGGTGTTCAATGGGAAGACGTAGATTACCGTGTCAAAATAATGAAAGATAGGTTACTTAAATTTTTTAAGTTATATTTGTTGTGAGGAATTGTTACTAACATGCTAGGTGTTAAGATGAGGTCTCTACATTAAATATAAGAGGATATGCACTAGTTTACTAGTTGCTACTTAGACCTTTATATTTCATAATAAGTACTTGAATAGTTGTTATTATCAATTTTCTAAAGTAAATAAACGTATGGTAAAGAACTTGTTTAACACTTAAAAAGTGTCATTGACCATAGTTAAAAGGCATGGTTAACCAGGAGTGACTGAAGGGTTCAACCTTCAACCCCATAAGGTAAAGTTGTGGAAGGTTAACCAATAAAGTTGTTTACATATGTAAATATATTTACCCTTAAATACAAGGTAGTTCCCATCCATGGGCGAGTTCCCATCCACTTTTTATTATTATGATAGAGAAAATGTTTCCATTAACTATTTCAAATTAATAGTATTACGTTCCAATCAAAATGAAATATATATATATGGGATTTTAACAATATTTTAAAATAAACCTTTCCAAGAAACTTTTTCTCTTAAATTAAGCAATTCTCACTTGTATAATGTCTAAATTCCTAATCATAGAGTAAGAATTTAAATTATCATAAATATATGTTTACTTAAATATTTTATATTATAGTCAAATCTATTTAATTATAAATACAAAACCATTTGAATTTTCTGTGAAATTTATGAACAACAATTAATTTATATTCATATTAATCTTTACTTATAGTTAATTAACTATAACAACAATGATTATTTCAATAATATTATCATTTATGTAATGAGAGATCATTACTCATAGTCAAATGTATGATTAATAACATTACTTTCTTTAATGATGAAAGAATATTTATAAGCTTTCATTTGTTTAGTTAAGTCAATACAACAAAATGTATCTTTCTAGCACTCAACATCAAACTACCAATATAAACATAACAAAAGAATACTATTTATCTGAAATAGGTAGACTTGAACGGTTGAAGGTATGACTACAATGTTCCACCCAACCTTTTCGCTCTTTGTCTATTGTATATTCCTTCCACCAAGAGGCCACCCCGGAGTTGGGAAGGAATCCACTAGGGAGGTAGAGATAATTAGAATTAGTAAACGTATCACTTCTAGAGTATTTTATTGAAGATAATTATTGTCTTGTGCTTGGTAATGAAAAATTGTGTTATTTTTATTGAAGATAGATATTGTCTTATGCTTGGTAATGAAAAATTATGTTATTGTTGTTCTTAGGGGTATTTTAGGTAAATGAAATTAGTACACATGACCTTCAATCAGAAGACGTAGATTACCATGTCAAACTAATGAAAGATGGTTTACTTAAATTCATTAAGTTATATCTGTTGCGAGGAATTGTTACTAGCATGCTAGGTGTTTAGATGAAGTCTCTGCATTAAATAGAAGAGCATGTGCACTAGTTTACTAGTTTCTACTTAGACCTTTGTATTTTATAATAAGTACCCGACTAGTTATTATTATCAATTCTAAACTAAATAAGTGTAAGGTAAAGAACTTGATACACACTTAAAAGGTTTCATTGACCACAATTAAAAGGCATGGTTAACCAGGAGTAACTAAAGGGTTCAACCTTCAACTTCATAAGGTAAAGTTGTAGTAGGTTAACCAATAAATTTGTTTCCATATGTAAATAAATTTACCCTTATATACAATATATGTTCCCATCCACGGGAGAGTACCCATCCACATTTTATTATTATGATTAAGCCAATGTTTCCATCAACCATTTCAAATTAATAGTATTACATTCCAATTAAAATAAAATGAAATTCATAAATACTTATATATATATATGAGAGTTTAACAAAATTTTATAATAAACATTTCTTAGAAATTGTTTTCTTAAATTCTGCAATTCTCACTTGAGTATAAATGTCTAAATTCCTAATCATAAAGTAAGAATTTAAATTATCATAATTATATGTTTACTTAAATCTTTTATGTATAGTCAAAGTCATTTAATTATAAATACAAAACCATTTTATTTTTTTGTGAAATGTATGAACAACCATTAATCTATGTGCATACTAATCTTTATTTATAGTTAATTAACTATAACAACAACATCATTTCAATAATATTATCATTTATGTAAAGAGATATCATTACTCATAGTCAAATGTATGATTAATAACAATTCCTTAATAACATTACTTTCTTTAATGATGAAAGAATATTTATAAGTGTGCATTTGTTCATTTAAGTCAACATAACAAAATGTATCTTAATAGAACTCAACATCAAATTACCAATAGAAACATGTAACAAAAGAAGATTATTTATATGAACTAGGTAGACTTAAGCGACAGAAGGCATAACTACAACTTTCCACCCAACCGTTTGGCTCTTTGTGTGGTGTATATTTCTTCCACCAAGAGGCCACCCCTGAATTGGGAAAGAATCCACTAGGGTGGTATATCTAATTAGAATTAGTAAGTGTATCACTTCTATAGTATTTTTATTGAAGATAATTATTGTCTTATGCTTAGTAATGAAAAAATGTGTTATTGTTATTGTTAGGGGTTTTGTAGGTAAATGAAGTGATTACATATGATGTTCAATGGGAAGACATAGATTACTATGTCAAAATAATTAAAGATGTTTTACTTAAATTCATTAAATTATATTTGTTGTGAGGAATTGTTAATAACATGCTAGGTGTTTAGATGAGGTCACTACATCAAATAGAATAGCATGTGCACTAATTTACTAGTTGCTACTTAGACCTTTGTATTTCATAATAAGTAATTGACTAGTTATTATTGTTAATTATAAAGTAAATATGAGTAAGGTAAAGAACTTGTTTCACACTTAAAACATGTCATTGACCACAGTTAAAAGGAACGATTAAGCAGGAGTAATTGAAGGGTTCAACCTTCAACCTCATAAGGTAAAGTTGTGGTAGGTTAACCAATAAAGTTGTTTCCATATGTAAATATATTTACCCTTAAATACAAGGGTTGTGCCCATCCATGTTTTATTATTATGATCAAGCCAATGTTTCTATCAACCATTTCAAATTAATAGTATTACATTCCAATTAAAATGAATTTTAGAAATACTTATATATATATATGGGATTTTAACAATATTTTGTAATAAACACTTATAAGAAACTATTCTTCTTAAATTATACAATTCTAACTTGAGTATAAATGTCTAAATACGAATTATAGAGTAAGAATTTAACTTATCATAATTGTATGTATACTTAAATATTTTATGTATAGTCAAATCTTTTTAATTATAAATACAAAACCATTTGAATTTTTTGTGAAATTTATGAACAAAAATTAATTTATATGCATACTAATATTTACTTATAGTTAATTACCTATAACAACAACATGATTTCAATAATACTATCATTTATGTAATGAGATATCATTATTCATAGTCAAATGTATGATTAATAACAATTCCCTAATAACATTACTTTCTTTATGTTAGGATTATTAATCCTCCCTTGTCCAAATTTGGTCATATGTCTAAATCGGGAGTCATGTCTAAATCGGGAGTCCATCCAGTCTATTTATAGTCATTAGCACCATTGGGTAAACTTGACCTAATTGGGGCACATGTTTTAGTTACTAAAGTGTGGGGAACACTAATTGAGGCTCACTGCCACTTATTGCACTTGATTGCATAAGTTTAGGAGCCTCCTAGATCAATCCCTACAATTTAGGAAGCCACTGGGAGTGCCAAAACCAACCAAGGTCAGTTCACTTTAGTTAATGACTAGTCAAGCTAAGTTAGGAGTCAGTTACTTTCAGTTCAAGTTCTCCACATTCAGTTAGCGCTAGGTTTACTTGACTGCACACATGTGGGGCACATTTCTCACCTACCACAGTCAGTTAACCATTGGTCAACACTGAATGTAACACTTGAGTTGTGTTTTAGAGCTCCGATGAACTCCGGTTATGGTTTAGACAAGGACAGTTAACTACTGGGTCCTCCGATAGTGATTTAGACAAGTCTTGGTTACCTACAGTCAAGTAGAGTCTAATCAATTCAAACTTCCTCATGTGGATTCAAATTGCTTGTGGCTATTAAAGCCATTTTACTTCATTGTAATCATCATTCAGATTACTTTTTTTATTAATGAAAGAATTCATAGCTGCAAGCCTTTTGCACTGTTTCATTCTTCAATTGCTGAGTAAATTGTGAGATCTTCTTTGTGAGTTGTGTGTTTGTCTACATATCTATATGCTCAAACTTACATGGTATCAAAGCCTCGATGGACAAGGCACTTCTCCTCCTTGGATCTCCTACTAGATCATTTTTTTGTTTTGCAGGTACAACTTCGAAATGAATTCATCAGTTCCTCTTCTCACCCAATGTTGTACAGGATTATACACCTTATAACCAAAGGTCTGGGGTTACCAACATACTCAATTAAATTGCAGACAATTGACTCTAGAGTGTAGTAATGGAAATAGGAGGATGAGAAAGACTTACTCGATTAACGAAGGTCGATCCTTGCTTGTCCTCTTCCGTTCTACTTCACCTCCAAAGTATTCAAGGTTGCTCCTCTTTCACCTGTCAAGAGTCAATCTTCCAGATACAAGATGATTCATATATATGTAAGCAGGTTATATAAATCATATATAAAATGTAGAAACATAAACATTTATCAAACCAAGATACATGAAACACATATGGAAGAAGGATTCTCTTTATTATCAATAATGGAAAAAGTTCATATTACAACCCAACGCCTGAGACAAGGACTCCTCTGCAACCAAAGGATTCTGAGTTTCACTGCTCCAAAGACTTCTGTATAAAATCCACCAGCATGACTTTGCTCTCCAAATGCCCATATCTAACACCCTCCCCAAGGCCTGTATTTATATGGAGGAAATAAGGCAGTTTCAAAGGTTGAGGAGGTTGAGACAGTTAAGGTAATTAAGGTAACAATGGTTAACTAATATCAAATCATCGCGTGTTTTTATTTTTAAATGTCAAGGGACATATTCGTGGGTATGGAGAAGGACAACCCACGAATGATCCGCGAGCTGCTATAAGAGCAACCCGCGAATCCATCCATCTGTGACTTGCAACAACCGACACTCGCGAATGATCCGCGAGTTGCATATAGGGAGAGTCGCGAATACAACTTAACATAGCAAAATGGCAAAGTAACCAGCTGGATGGAGGAAGAATGTATTATTGAGAAGCTCATCTATAGTGTTTTGGGCAAACCTCTATCCATAGATGTCCTTTTGTGTGCCAACATGAGGGATGTCGGCACTTGGACGGAGAGGTACCATTCAGGTGTATAACAGATGCCCCCTAATGTGTGAGGTCAGAGGGAAACGATGGCTGAAATACATTATAATCATCATCTTTGGAGAACTCAGAAATCCAATGGAGCAGAGAGAGTACCTGAAACAAATACATAGTAATGTCATATACAAAGTTACATCTGAGGATGCTATGTTCAATGTACTGGAACACTAGCTACTTTACAATATTTGAGTACATCATATAATACGGGTATAAAACCACGTATATTACAAAAGTGGATCGAATCCACAATATACAATAATGAGTCTTCAAAGATCTGGAAGCGGTGTATAGGAAGAGAACATAATCTTGCGCAGCTTAGTCCATAGGTGAGGAACTAAGGTCTTCATAAAGGATCCCAAAGAACCAGTACAATCCAAGCCATGTGAATAAGGGTAAGCCGAAGTCGAACATGGAAAGGATTCAACAGTTTGTCAATCAATAGATGATAATCAACAACTGAAGCAAAGGAATTCACCAATGATGAAAGTGAATCCTGAGGTACCATCGTCAAAAATCTAGGTCTTCGTCATCAGGAAGTGCTGAAACGGAACCATGCTGTGATAAGGAAGGCAATAGATCCTCCAACGAATCACAAGAGTGACTAGGAACTGGGAAAAAGAAGGGAGACACAAATAGATAACAGATATAACAATGATGGGATCAAGCTATAAAGCAAACATTTGGGAAGAATCCTTGAACAGTGAGCACAACACAGAGATGACCCAAGGTAGCGTATAACTTATAGAGAGAACAACTAGACTTATCTGTCATGTAGGAGACATGATCAGATTCCCCAGGTATAACGGACAAGAGGAGGAGTAAGAAACTCAAAGTGATAGCTGAACACAAGTGAACATTGAAACATGGATATCAGAAAACAAAGAGTGCTATGTTCAAGGATGACATGCTGCCATTACTGAAAACAAGAGAAAACTTCTTCCTTACCTTCCCTGTTAAATTTTAACGAGTCCAGGAAAGTTAACTCGAGACCATCTTCATTTTTGGCAAGCTCGAAGAAAAGAAAGAAGAATGCTTGATAAAGCACTGATTCGTGGATTTTACGAGCCCGAACTAGTACATGCTCGACGGTGTTTTCATAGTTTAGAGAGTCTAAAAATGTGTTTCCTATATATATAGGTCTTTGTCCCATCCTTGTTAAATTAAATGCCCAAGTTTCAATTGAGGAGAGTCAGTCGGTAAGACAGTAATGGAGAATGCGCTTTATATAAGAGGTATCAATATGAATATTTATACAAGTCTAAAATTTTATCATATTCAGAAGGAAGCAAGATATAACATAGACCTGAAATTGGAATTGGAATNATACAATTCTAACTTGAGTATAAATGTCTAAATACGAATTATAGAGTAAGAATTTAACTTATCATAATTGTATGTATACTTAAATATTTTATGTATAGTCAAATATTTTTAATTATAAATACAAAACCATTTGGATTTTTTGTGAAATTTATGAACAACAATTAATTTATATGCATACTAATATTTACTTATAGTTAATTAACTATAACAACAACATGATTTTGATAATATTATCATTCATGTAATGAGATATCATTATTCATAGTCAAATGTATGATTAATAACAATTCCCTAATAACATTACTTTCTTTAATGATGAAAGAATATATATAAGCTTGGATATGTTCAGTTAAGTCAACACAACAAAATGTATATTTCTAGAACTCAACATCAAATTGCCAATAGAAACATAACAAAAGAAGAGTATTTATCTGAACTAGGTAGACTTGAGCGACTGAAGGAATGACTACAACGTTCCACCCAATCTTTTGGCTCTTTGTGTGTTGTATATTCCTTCCACCAAGAGGCCACCCCTGAGTTGAGAAAGAATCCACTAGGGAAGTAGAGCTAATTAGAATTAGTAAGCGTATCACTTCTATAGTATTATATTGAAAATAATTATTGCCTTATGCTTGGTAATGAAAAACTGTGTTATTGTTGTTGTTAGGGGTTTTGTAGGTAAACGAAATGAGTACATATGACCTTCAATGGGAAGAAGTAGATTACTGTGTCAAAATAATGAAATATGTTTTACTTAAATTCATTAAGCTAAATTTGTTACGAGGAATTGGTACTAACATGTTAGGTGTTTAGATGAGGTCTCTACATTAAATAGAAGAGCATGTGCACTAGTTTACTAGTTGCTACTTAGATCTTTGTATTTCATAATAAGTACTCCACTAGTTATTATTATCAATTCTAAAGTAAATAAGAGTAAGATAAAGAACTTGATTCACACTTAAAAAGTGTCATTGACCAAAGTTAAAAGGCATAGTTAACCAGAAGTAACTAAAGTGTTCAACCTTCAACCTCATAAGGTAAACTTGTGGTAGATTAACCAATAAATTTGTTTCCATATGTAAATATATTTACCCTTAAATACAAGGGTTGTGGGAATTCATGGGAGAGTTCCCAAGGAAAACAAAGTGAGCACATACCTTTCAAAATTCAAGAGTGATGTGACCTTTCTACTCTCCCTCGAAGGATGTGACCACACTGATAGAGGCCACATCCTTCAAAGTTAAAGAGAGGTGTGTCCTTTATCTTCTCCCACTGATGAAGTCACTAAGGAGATTAAGGGTTGTGCCCTTGTTTGTGAGTGAAAAAAATATGAGATTATTACTAAGGGACTGCTCGCCCTCATATTCACAAGTGGAAACCAAAATGTGCATTCAATCTAACACATAACGTCCCATGTGCAACCTCTATCCAATCTGCCCTTCCATATTTAAAACAAAATGGTTAATAATTACATAATCGAACTTTCCTTCTCCCCAAGTAGTGTACTCCCACTTATTTTTGGTTCCTAACTATTTGTAACCAAAAGAATCCAAAAAGGGACCCTAATAGCCTTGCTAGAGTGGTTAAACACCACGTAACAAAGTATATTTATTACCCTATTAGAGAGATATGCGTCTTCAATCATCTTCAATCAAACCATGGTTGGTTGATTTTATAACAAGAGCCACAACATAGTAATGTCCTTGAGGATGACAATTGCTTTTGGAGGGGAGCTTATTTGTAATTGCATGGAGATAAATATGAATTGATGTTGCTAAGTTGATATTTTCTATTATGAAATCATGCTATTGGGATTTGATGAAAAGGCTTCCATGGCTAAGACCATGGAAACACTTTCTCAACATAAATACAATTTTTAAATAATTATCCAACATTATTATTTATATAGCTAATATGGGTCTCTTTTAACAAATGATATCCATAGAATTATCCAATATGTTTTTTGGAGAGAGTTTTTCCAAAACCTCCAACTATTATTAACAAAAAAAATCCAGGAGGTACAACAATACAAGGACAATAGAGCTATCACATATGCAAGGAATTGATGGTTGTACATGTTAATATGTCTCTGTAATAAATTCAACAAAGTATTGAAATAATACTTAATTTGTAAAGTATTTCTTGACCCCATTTATAACAATGATTGTAAAAAAATCACTTGTATATATAAAATCAAATTTAAATATAATTAGAAATAGAGAAAAATAAGTGCCCAATAATAATTTTGGGGTAAACCTCTCTAAACAATGTAAAACCTGTGACTCATTGTTCTATTTCAATACCATATAATCAACTAAAAAACATTAGTAAAAATTATTATTTTTAAATGAATAGGCATCCATAAAGTACACAATTTAAACTATTTGGGTGTGTTCAGGAATAACCTACAAATCATGGGATGGATTCATACCTCCAAATCATGGGCTCAATTCATACCTCCAAATCATGTGTTGGATACGTATTAGTCCTAGTTTTTGCTGAATAACCTCCAAAACACAAACAATATTCGTACTTCCAAATCATGGGATGAATTCATATCAGTCCTAACTTCTGCTAAGGAATAATGTCCAAATCAATGGTTGGATTTATACCTCCAAATCATTGAACTTATCAAGTCTTCCTTTTTTTAGAATAAGTTTTTAGGTTGGGTTTTAGCTGGTATTAATATTCAATCAAACCTTTCTCCATGACAACCAAGAAAAGTGAGATCAAACTTTCTTGGCTCACTAGAACCAAGAAAAGTTAGATTAGTCTTTGTTAACTAATTATTTATTTCAAGTTTTTGTATTCGTCTTTAACATTTTCATATTTCCAATTTGGAATAGTTGTTAGATTGAGTTATATTTGGCACATTCATAATTGTAATTTCAATTCTTATATGAAAGGCACCCATATTAATATTGTATTGGAACCCATATTAATATTGTATTGGAACTGACATGAACATAGGTGAAAATCTAAATCCTTATATGCATATCCTATGTGTTATCGTTACAATGAAATGGTATCATATAAGTTTCACAATTTGTGTATCTTTATAACTATTGCATGCTTGAAACTTAGCAATATAGATGTTTCCCTCTCCCGTAAAGGTTAAAAAAAGTAGTATAACCCAAGAAAAGGTAACCAAATTGTATTAATTCCCTTGATTGCAAGAATAAATGTAGAGGAAGTGGAGGCAATTCATTGCATGTTGTTAATGACCTACTCCAAGTTATGCACATGATCATATGACGTTATTCGAAAGTAAGGAATTTTTCTATGTTCATTTGAGTTTAAACATAAATGATATTTGCTTTGATAGGAAGGTAGGGATGTCCATCCATGAAAGGGTTTAAATTTTGCATTTTTATGGAGTTTAATTTATTAAGATTATAGAAAACATGAGCTCTCTATGGCTATACGTGTATTTACATGAAATAAAATTGGTGATTGGTAGGTTGTGGTGTGAAACATTTGCAATTCTCATATTTTATAAGAATTGCACTAACTATTAGACTATGAGTCTTTTACATTATTTATTACATTGATCTATTGACTGGGTTTTATTTTAATCCCCATAACTATTTTGTTAGGTCTTCCACTAGCCAATGATACAAATTGATTAGGTGCCCCTGCGATCCCGGTGGGATCATTATTAGCATTATACTATTATTTTCTTTAGCATCTTGTTTGCTTACACTAAGATGTGTTAGGGATCCTGTTTGTTACAATGTGATAATATGATATAAAGGGGTATTAAAAATTGGTTGATAAAAAAGGATACCTGCAATTTTTGGTGAAACTGGAGGTTTTCTTATTTGGAAAGGTATATTGGGAGGGGGGATTAACAATACAATTTTAGGAGGAATTTTCCAATATTTAGTGAAATTAGAGATATTCTTTATTTTCATGTGAAAGGTCATGCTATTCAACAAGTTCATCAAGTGAACCCCCCGTGCTCAAAATGCATAATCAATAATCCACCATTAATGTACCTGATCATTAAGAGGTGTGAAATCTGATCTTGAACAATTCCCCATGCTAACATAACATTTTCAAGGAAAAAATGCAAGAAAACTATGTTCTATAGCCAATGGAGTGGTGATATGCATCTTTAAAAAAACTTATGGTTTCTCAAAAAATTGAGAATATGGGTTCTTACCAAACTTTGTAGGGGTAATAAGAATGAAATTATTCTTCTACTAAGCAAAAATTGGAGAAACCCACATCACGGTTTTAGAGAAAATGGATGTAGGTGACTATGCACGATATTTCAAAAACTGTATATTCGATTGAGATGAAACTTGTTGGATTTTTTCTTCTTACCATAAGTCTTATCTCCAAAAAATTTCACAAATACCTAGCCTACCATTTGGGAGATATCACCAATTCAGTTTCTACAAGTTTTCATAAAATTGTGAATGAAATAGATGAACTGCAAGAATAGATGAGAGTGATTTGAAAAAAACACAAACATATGACTATTGTGAGGTCCCTCAAACTGATGAAATTGTATGGCCTCATGCACATTCTTCTGAGAATAGAAGTGGAGCACAATTTATAATTCAATTTGCATCCATGGAGAAATTGTAGTTCATTAATCCTGGGAATGCTTTCTCTTCTAAACATAAGATTGTTGAACACGTAGTATTTATCTTGTTGATCTAAATGCATCATGATTGTTTTCATAGGCTATTGTGATCTTCCAAAACTGTGCAAATGTAATGCTACAGGACAATTCACCAACCAATGTTTAAATCATCTAGAAGAGGCTAAGCAAGTCCCTCTAATATGAAATATTTTCCATGTGTAGATGCAATCTGATTTCTGTCTCTATTATGCTTAGTGGAGAATACACCAGAAGCATGTAGAAGATCACAGGTTCATGGATATGTATCAAAATATCACACCAATCATGAATAAATCCACTCATAGGAATTACATTCATTATCTAGCAATCAAGATCAAACAACATTATACAATACCCTCCAATTTTTGCTTTCATTTGCATCAAATTTCAAAATTTATGTTTCTTCCAGGAAATCCTTATTATTATAGTATCATGTTTTTGTAGTAAAAACATGTTTTCTTGTATAAATATGCATTTATCTGTGTAGATCCCAATATATCATGTGGAGTATACAATTGCCGGTTTCATATGCCTTTGCTGCTACTTATGGAGATGACACTCACTCAATTCTCTCCATACACAAGACTCTTATTCATGTCATACATTTTCAAAGAAGAATTATATGTGGTTGTAGTGACATGTTTTTTGATGATTTTTAGGAAACTAATCAATTAATAACAAGTCAATTTGATCACCAAGAAATAAGCACTTATAAATAGAACCTGAGATGCAATTACCAGCTGGTTGGAGTAGTCGTCGGATTAGCTCATGCATGCCCATCTTTATGCATATTTTGGCCAAATTTGTGGTGGAAGTAATTTATATCATTCTAAGGATTCCTTGTTGTGTTAAATGCTTCCCCCAACCTAAAGACAAGGCATGTCCTCATGCTAACTTAGAAAACCAATATAATTTGGAGTTGCAATCTCAACTGAAACCTAACTTCAATCAACAATTGTGAAAACATGGATGGTTGTAGGTGAGTTCTTAAATTATGAAACCAATATTCTTTCTGCACAAAACATGGTCATAGCTAGAATGCTCTGTTCATGAAAATAACTCGGGATTGGAAAACATTTTTCATTGATAGTCTGGCCACCTTTTTTCATCTTCAATAATGAAACAACAAGAGTTGTCTTCCCTACTTTTCAATTTCTTGAAATATGAATGTCGTTATTCATAGATAAAATTTTGGGAACATGATGAAGTTAGGAAGCAAGAAAACATCACATCATGTCACAGTAGAGTACTATGGATGAGCTTATGAGTGTGGTAATGCCTTCAACAATAGATCAGATCTGTCCAAACTTATAATAGTGCTTGAATATTTATGTCTTGTCACCGATTCTTATTTATTGGCATGCAACAATCTCATAATCATACTAGGGTTGTTGTCAAATGTTATGGTAAATTTTATAGTCGCAATGCTATCCAAAAAATATCATAAGGAAGTCTTACAAGCTGCTACATGACTATAATAGTCTTTAGGGAAGATTTACTTATGGTTTTGAACCCTCTTCAAATATTGTAACCATTGTTGTATAGCAACCAAACATTCCATGATACTTGTTATGTTCATAAAATAACCTCTTTTACTCTTCAAAATGGTGCCATGAAATGAAGGCATATTATCCTCTATAAATTGTAAACTTCAGAACACAGGAAATAGAAAGTTTATTTATATTCATTTCCCCATAAACAAAATCAGTGTCAATTAAAGTAGAGATCACCTTTCTTCTTCCCATGGGTTGTGGTATTTTAAGTCTAGAATTATCTTCAAGTTTTGAATAATATACAGCAATTTGTGGGTTTGGGTACCAATAAAGAGCCTAAAAACCATGTTTCTCACTACCATAGGACTATCATAAGTGAAGACTACCATGATTTTCCTTGATGAGCACTAACAAAAACCAAATTAGTGGAGCAAGTGATTGGAATGTGTTGCAATTTTTTCCATGTCAATAATCAGTCTTTTTATGTCACCAAACTCATCCAAGTTTACAAACAAAAAACAGAGGCATCCATTTGAGAGAGACATGCATTAAGCCAACTTTACAACACAAATTAATTTGAAAATTAAAAAAAGGTTGACTTACAATATTCTTCCCAAGGATTTTTCTTTGTTATGTTTTCTCACTTCAAATTGTTGATTATGTATCCCCACAATCCCCCCTAAAACTGAAGATGAAGCATGAATGTGATGTCAAAACACCTAATTTACATGAACTAATATGTTGATTTTCTGCTTTCAAGAATGAATGATGCTTTCTTTTCTTGTTCCATCATCATATTCATATGTAGGAATCACTTATACAACAATTTATTTTGATGTAGGTTCTTGTGGCTATCCTATTCCCTTGTTCATGTCTTGTCCTTGGCTTGTATATGAGATTCCCTCATTTTTCCTACTGCTAGTTCTTGTGTGATAGCAGTAAGTTTCTTCTTCCAACAACTGATTTGGATTATGTATCAGGTATTCTTTTCTTCTCACTATTGGTTCTTATGTGAAAAAAACAAGACTTCCTATTGTTTGTTCTTGTGTGACAACAATAAGGATTATGTAGAAACATCCTTTTATTCTTGGATATTAGGAGATGTTGGAGTGGACTTAGCTATGGAAGTAAAGATGAGATAATGCTTAAATGGAAGGATGAAGGTTTGGGTTGAGAAAGGATGGTAGGGGATGGGACAGAATGATGGCGATTAATGTAAGGATTATGATGAGTATTAGGGTAGATCGTGGTGTTTTTCTTCCCTAAAACTGGAAGCTTTTCAATGTTCTTAGAAATATGGGAGGAAGTAGGAAAAAAGGCTAGAGTACATTTCCAAATACATATCGATAGAATTCAATGAACTTGACTAACAATAAGGAAAATAAGCATACATATACCTGCCTATGAATATGATGAAATATGCAGCAACATGTTGAAAAGTATGATATTTGATGTGGTCCACACAGATGTAAAAAATTGTAGGAAAGACTAGTGTGGAGCTCATAGCATGATGAATTGCAACTAATATGTGGAGCTAAAAATAATATTTTAATGGAGTGGAAAATCCTGGAACTTTATTTAAAGATCATATTGGATGAATTAGTTTATTTCTCACTTTATTTGCAAACCTTGTCTGCCAACAAGCTATTTTTCAAACAAAATCTGTTTAACTGTGACTAGAGGGTTTTCACGATAAGAATTGTTTTATTCCCAAGGGATTCCTACCAAAAATATTGTTTTCAAGCATCCCAAGGTATGATGGTGCATGAGACAAGTTTTCACCATCAAATTTTATTTGGAAAGGGGGTAGGGAGGTGATGGAGCTTAGAATTGTAAGTGTGCCAAGTTAACTTTATTATGTGGGTTACAGATGGATGGAGTAGAAATTCATGGAAGTAATGGAATAGTGGAGGATGAAGTTAATTTGATGTCAGTGGTGACATTAGCAATGTGCATAAGAAAAAATATCAACCACATTATAAAATGAATGCTTTATTAACTTCAATAGGCATGCATATCAAAATGGTAAGAAGGAAATACATAAGCATTATACCTTGGTACTAGTAAATGACCATGATGAATATTAGGTCTTCTAAAAGAATTTTGTAGAAATCAGGAATGTGGGAATGACACTTGACCTCTAGAAAATTGGTCTTTAGATTCTTTATATGACTCATTCTGGATCCATCTAAAATCTTGATAAAAAACACTCTTGTTGTTGTCTTCTGGTGAGACACCACTGTATTAGGCTTCCAATAACTTGAGCTTCAAAAGTAGCACATATGTCATGTCCCCATTCAAATAAGACCGCTTGTAAATAATGTTTCACCAACCTACTAGTTCCTTAGGGTGAGATGGAGACATAAATTTCATAATAAAGGGGCTATAGGAACCAAAAGGACTTTAGTTCACCATATTCACATTTAAATGGGTCACATAAATGATAAATTCTAAGAAAATAAGGTGTCATGGGTTCATGAGAACACTTGGAAGCTTGTGGAGCCTTTGGGTGACTAGATTCCCCACACAGTTGGCATGATCTTCATCCAAATTTGAATCCATGAGGAATGTAACGTTATTAGTGGGTGATGTGGTGTCAAATATATGATCATGAGCCAAGGAATTCGAATTATTAAATGAGAGTAACTCCCATGGAAGAGGAAGAGACTAGAAGACAATGTGTGCCACTTGGGAGGAGATTTCATGCACTCTATGACAACAAATGATGAAAGATTCTATGAAAAGTATGAAAAATTCAGACCTGATTGAAGACCTATGAAAAATATGACATGAAAGGGCTAAAAATATCCACCAATATGGTGTATTTAGGAGTTATAGGCATCTATTTGAACTGGGGAAAGAATTGGAGCATGAAGAGTAAGACAAGTGTCATAGGGGTCACTAAACCACTAAGATGAGTTGGAGGAACCCCATGGAGGGAAACTCGACTTTAGGATACCTCCTGAAGTTAATAAAATGATTTCATGAGGAAGGCTAATATATTTTGATCATTTTTCAATTGGCCTTTGGTATTTTGGAGAGCTTTTGCTTTCCCATTACACGGTGAGTATTCACTATCCCTACTTGTGAACCAATTTTGAGGGAATTGAATTACTTTCCAATTTGATTGATGGAAAATATATTCAGACCTCTCATTGGAGCTGAATGAAGTTGTTTTAGTTTCATTTTGAAGGTCCATTTAGTTCTAATTCTCATCTATCTCCCTATTCTCTCATTCATTCTTCTCCACCGCCCCCCCCACACTCTCATGTTTATAGCGTGCTTGTTGGAGTGGTTCTTGCACTTTGTTGAGTATATTTAATTCCCAAGATTGGGTATATGATGTATGGATCTGTAATCTTGTTTACATATGCTATGTAAGTCAAAATATTAGAAATCTATGTTTGAAATGCTTGTATTCACCTGCTCTTGAATGACTAGTTTCCATGTATTTGGATTCCATTTTGAAAGAGTTGTATATCATATTTGTATGAGGAATTTTCTATGACCTTCATGATGATGGGGAGAACATAAATTATGTATGAATCTATAATTTCATGATTGTCACATGCCCCAATTTTGCAAAAGCAATATTATTTTATTTGATTTTATTCAAAGACAATATGTTAAATTTTATGTTAAGTTGCAAGTGATGACTCAACAGAGTCAAGGATATTAAATGTAATTCTGAATATTTAAATTATAAATAAATGAAAGTGGAGACAATAGCTTAGGAGAGTTGTTAAAAGAGTGTTTACTAGTCAAATTGGTGGAGGAGACTAGGTGGAGAGCAAACAGACATGTGGCGGCATCCTCAAACCACTTCCAACTGTTGCAGGTGGAAACCTCCCTACATTTGGGGTCATGATCCCCCAATAAAGTGGGATCATAGCAGGTGGCTCAATTAATGACAACTGACCCAAAAGACCTAGGCAATCTTTATAAAAATGCCCAATGAAGAGAACTGAGGCTGCTCATTCTGGTGAAGTGATCATTCAGGTGAATGTACTTCATAGAAATTCAATGGGAAAGGACTTTGTGGAAAGAGTTTGAGGGGTTAACTGCTAAGTGATCTAGTGTAGCTTTTCAGCTGAAGGATCTTGCTAATGAGTGCATAGTGATTATTGAGTCATTGGACTAGTTTGTTATTTGCTTGCTCCACCAGTTCTCAGCCAAGAAGACCAGGAACAGGCTCAGGGGTCCTGAGGAATCGTTGTTTGAGCGCTCTCCAGGAGTTGGTAGGGAGGAATAGCCTCCTAACGATGTTGTTGTCCATCTTAATTAGATTATACATTCTATTGTGTTACTATGTTAGATAGTAAAATGTGAATCTGACTGATTTATGAATGTTAAATGTATAGTTGTGAAATGTTAGGGTTAGTAATCTTTTAGTTTATTAAAGGAATGAATTTGAAATAGATGAAAAATAATTCTAACCTATGTTTTTCCACATCTGGAAGGACCAGACCATACTCCAGCACAGGTAGAGTGTTTAAAAGTAGATGAAGGAAATGATAAGAGACTGAAATGATTAGATGTGTTATACATTTTACAATAGCAATGATTTATATCAGTATATAGATTATCATCGAAAAGAACAAAAAATTGATTATATATGTTATTGTTCTACAAACTGAAGTATGTAAATATATTAGAAATAGTAGTAGCTTAGTATAGGTAGAAGGATTATTATTATGTTAAGGAAATACCATAGTAGATAAATGAAGTATACTTTATATTCAAGTGCATGAGAATAAACTGTGTTAAGTTGTTAATATTTACCTTTGTGTTTTTATTTAATAACCAATTGTAATGCAGTATAAAAGATACAGTAAACTAATTTAGTACACTCATATAAACAGAGAAATAAACTATAAATACTTAGTTTATTTATTTATACTGTTAACCAAACGAAGACAACAGTTACTATGAATATGAAGGGTTTTATGAAAAGTATTATTCATTTATCAAGAACAAACTAGTTACTAAGTTGATGTTTATGAATAAATCTAATACAATCTTTGCTAACATTTCAAAAAAACAATAAGAATAGGATTATAAATAATTTAAACATTACATATCTATGTAAGAACTATTCCACAAATGTTAACAGGTTTATACCTACAAGAGTAACAACAGGGTCGAAACCCTTTATAAATTTCTTTACTTTTATAACAGAAAAATAGTAAGCTATAATTCTAATATGTAGAGCATTATTATTAAACAAATTAAACTAATGTAGACTCGATACAGTCTTCATAACAAATACTTATATACAGAGGCAAATTTAAGAAAATTCTTTATATACAGATTATCATATTAACTTAACAATACTTTTTTACAAGTAACAGAACCTACTTAAACAATTGAAAGAATTATTTTAAACAAGGGTTTCATTCAAGAAACCCTAGCTCGAAAATCATGAGCCAATAAGCAAAACAACTTATACCATGACTGAATGACAGTCCTAAAACCATTAACAATAGTCTAATGCAAATAATAAATAGTACATATTTATTACACAGTCGAATAGGGTAAAACCCTAAGTACACATAGTCACATTAATAACATTAAGATAAATTGAGTCCGAGCTCAAAGGAAAAATCCTTTGTTTCTTAACGAAGAATGTGTATTGCTTAACACACCAAAAGGCTTAAAACTTAAACAGAGTACAAAAACTAGCTCAGAGCTAGGCACCCATATCGTGACATGGGGTGTTTATAAATGAGCACTAACAAACTTTATATTAACGTTTACAACATTGTAAATCCTTCCTTTAACACATGAAGAGAGCATTACAAGTCACGACATTGAGCCAGAGTCACCCTGCTGAAATCAAGGGTTTAAAATAAAAAATAAAAAATAAAACTAATAAACCGAAGAACAACAATTCAATACTGGGAAAGACATTTCCGTAACTCCTTCCAACTGCAAACTTTCCCCTAAGGTCTGAACAATCAAGGATAACCATTTTGTAACCGGGGCTTACCCGTAGACTGAATGCCAATCAATTTCAGAGGTGATTCCTTCCTTTTTTTTAAGGCGAACTATCCCTGCAAAATTGAAACCAAAGTTTAATTAGAAACTTGTTTATAGAACTAAAGACTGTAAATAAAATCTGGTAATAAACTTTTAAATAATTACCTCACCTAGAAGTGAAGATTTTGGCGCCATGAAGGAACAACAACACAATAACCAGCATAATGAGAAGCCAAACCCTGGTACTCGCAGGTGACAGAGACGATGGGGGCTCATGATACAAGCCACACTGACGATAGGAGCAAGAACCAACCTAGGCAATGGCCACAAAAGAGTTTAACAACAAAAATATTTCATTGACAGTGCTACTCTAACCTCACAACAGTTTAGGGTAAGCAGGAAGAAAAACGAATGAGAGTTATATGTCTCTTCAACCACCACACTTAAGTGGCAGCATTCCATTCCACAAACAACGAAGCTGGAGCTGAACACAAGCGTGCCCTCATGGCCACAACAAACCAAACATAACAGAGACAACACCCTCAACAAAACAATGAATATCTAGGGTTTCTGCGAAGACTTTTAAATCATGTAATGCATGGTGAGGAAGGTTCTACGTGCCCTTTTATTTATCAGTTACCAAGTGGGTCGATTTCTATAGTCCACATGGTGCTGACAAGACCAAATCATTGTTAATAATCTCCACAATGATCAAAAACAATATTATTATACATGAAGTCAAAGCATAATATATCATTGATAATCATAATTCAATAATGCTGGAGTATTTAGAACTTAGAGTATCGTTAACCTCTTGGTGATTTTAAAATAGTGAACATTGTTAATAATAAACCCAAGCTTACATGGTATCAAATAAATTGATACTTGTAAACCATGGAAATTATCGAATGAATCAATAACAACTAAGGAGAGATCCCTAGTAGGTATAAACCCTTAAGTGCAAGAAATAGTGTTTCATAATAATCATTGATTCTATTATTATAGTGAAGAACTATGTTTTAGAGCTAGTCCATATAATAAAAAATAATGGAAATGATTTAGCTCATAATTCAACATTAGATATATTTTTAAAGTATTTTCTTCATAGACTCCTAAGAAGTCTATAGTACTAGGGTAAACTTCAAGAGAAGTTGTAATTAGTATTCTTCATAAATAAATAAAGCTCAAAAGGATTTTTAATTAAAGGTTGTTTGGTCGTAGTAGCAAAAGACAGTGAAATCATCTAAGTATATTTGTGGTATAACATGTATTTTAAAACAATTAAGAAGATATCGTAATATCATCACATTATTAAGTCATGAAGAAGTTGGAAAAATAGAAGCCAGATTTTGACGACAACTATACAATTGGTCAACTGTAAATGCAATGCATTATAACCTGAAAACTTCCTCCAATGAGCTTATTAAAGATAAGTTAAGAGTTATGTGTAACTTACTTCACAAGAGGCCTTAGTCTTAGGTCTTTTTCTTAACTTAAACAGTCTTGAAAATTTATATTGACAATAGCAATAAACTTTGTTACAGTAAGAGTACTAATATGCTAAATCTTGGACTCTGTTAAGGACTAGAACTAGCTGAGAGTAATGTTAGAAAGAAGTTTAATCTAAGTAATATTCATTCTTATAATAGTCCATCAATAGTGCGAGGACACTGA
Source organism: Pseudotsuga menziesii (assembly GCA_001517045.1). Classification (NCBI taxonomy): domain Eukaryota; kingdom Viridiplantae; phylum Streptophyta; class Pinopsida; order Pinales; family Pinaceae; genus Pseudotsuga; species Pseudotsuga menziesii. The sequence continues at coordinate 418,504 of LPNX010470117.1, read as the reverse complement.
TCATATTGGCATGTTATTAAAATACTGTTATAATCTTAATACAGATAAGGAGAAGGTATTTTACCTCATAGAACCCTTGAATTTAAGCAAGCCAACTTTTACTCTAGCAGTATATTCTATGCTAAATGAATTATGTCTGGTTAATGCTTTAATAAACTTTTACCGGATCAAAAATTTACTTGTTCAGCCTGTAAAGAGCCAGAAATCCGGATACGTTAGAAATTGCTAAGTAAGCCCCAGCTACAAAGTAACTCTTCACCTACTTGACATTCAAACCATTTAGTACTAATAAATATTCGAATGCATAATTACTTACATCACATATCAAAATTAAACAACATTAATCTATATGTGTTAAATTTAATGAATATTTTATTATCTGTTTCATTTTCTTCTATTAGCTACTAGCAGTTATCTAACTGCAACTGTAAACATTTTATGTTATCTCAAAATTTTAAATTTTTGTGAAAATGTGGGGCCATGACATGTGGTATCAGAGCCCAAGGTTCAAACACTAGGCCGTGATGAATCCCAACTAGATTTTATGAAACAATAAATTGAATTATTATGCTGATGTATTTTTTCTTTTTAAATGTTATTCAACAGAGAAATTGTTTTCTGAAGTTTAACAAACAGGTATGGAAAGGCTGGAGGAATATGCAGAGGAGGAATCTCCATTTACTGAACCAAAAAACTTACTAAGAGATCCTATACTAGAAGATTTAACTACCAATTCCTCATAGCTGTTACAAACTGTAAAAGACCTAAAATATGAAATGGAATCGATAAAATGAGAGAATGAAAGGATTCTGAGGGCTCAGGAGGAGCTTAATCAGATCCTAACAGAAAAGTTTCAAACTGAGGGTAGGGGTAGAAGAACTGAATCAGAAGATACAAGTCATCAACGTAAATTTAAAAAGATGAAACATACTAAAAATGAAAGTAGTTCATCTTTAGAGGTGTTTGGTGAACAACGAAATTACCATTCTACTAGTGATAGTAGTGATGATAACCAGTACACTAAAAAGAGGAAATACAAACCTTATGAGGAAATTTCTGGGGAATTCAAAAAGATAAAACCACCAACATTCAATGGAGAGACTGAGAAGGGGAAGGAAGTAGAATTCTGGTTATCTGGGATGAAGAAGTACTTCCAAATATATAACTATTCTAACCAGTTAAAGGCTAGAATGGCTATCTACAACCTCTCAGGAAAGGATGACATTTGGTGGCAGGATTTGAAGAGAGTTAAAGGAATTAAAGAGAAGAATGTAAATTGGAGTACCTTCTAGAGGTATTTTAAAAAGAAATTTATGTCTGAGCAATACTATGAAGAGAGAGCAAAAGAGTTTTATGAACTTAAATTAGGATCAATGACAATAAAGGAACTAAACAGCAATTTTTTAAGTCTGCTTAGGTATGTACCATACCTTGTAGATGAAAAACCAAAGGTACATTGATTCCTCAGCTATCTACCTTAGCATATTAAGGACAGGATTGAATATGACAATACAAAGACTTTGGAAGAAGCTATGAGGAAAGTTAACTTATATTTTGAACAGAATCGGAAGAAGGAAAGCATGGCCAACTAGAAGGCCAAGAAAAATAACAACCAGTATGATCAAAAGAAGAAAGAATTTGTACCCAACAGAAATTATAAGAACAATAAGGCTAGAAATTTTCCTAACAAGAATTTCCAAGGAAATAAGAATAATTCACCCAGCAATCAGAATAATTCTAAGGGTAAAGAATTTGCTAATAATCATGGAAATTTTACCAAGAACTTTGAGCGCAAAGAACCTGTAAAGTGCTGGGAGTGTAATGGTCCACACTATGCTTCAGTTTGTCCTAATCGGAAATATTGACAGTAATATTGATACCATACAGGAGGAGATGACTGTTGGAGAATTAGCAAGGACTATGCCCAGAATCAACGCAGCCATGGAGAATCGACAAGCAGAATATCAAACTTCCATGGTGGAAGTAGAAGGTATGATAAATCAAACCCCTGTAACTATTTTAATTGATTCTGGAGCTATTCTTAGCTATATTGCACCTAAAATGGTAGAAAAATGTAAGTTACCTGTTGAAAAATTTGAAAATTCTTGGTTGGTTCAGTTAGCCATTGGTGCTAAAAGGAAGGTAACTTGTTTTGTAAAAGAATGTGAAGTAGTTATGGATCATTTTGAAACTATTATAAAGCTTAATGTATTTCCTCTTGGTTCTTATGATTTACTGATCAGCATGGATTGGTTAGAACAACATAGGGTAACTTTAAATTGTTATGATAAAACCTTTACATGTTTAAACAATGATGGAAAATCAGTAAGTGTAAAAGGAATCCCTAGAAAAACCACCATAAGGAAGATTTCTGCTCTACAGCTTAAGAGAGTTGTTAGGAAGAGATGTAAAGCTTATGCAGTAATAATAACTGATGAGGAGAGTCTAATTAAGACAAATAAGTTAAAATTGGAAGACATACCAGTCTTAACAGAATATGTTGATGTATTTCCTGAAGAAATTCCGGGACTACCTTCGAAAAGGGAATTGGATTTCACCATTGAGTTGGTACCTGGTGCAGTACCTAGCTCAAAGGCCCCTTATCGAACGAACATACTTGAACTTAATGAATTAAATTCTCAACTAAAAGAGCTTATTGATAAAAAGCATATTCGACCTAGTGTGTCTCCCTGGGGGGCACCTGTCATCTTCGTTAAGAAAAAGGACAGAACCATGCGACTTTGCATATATTACCGTCAATTGAATAAGATGACCATTAAAAATTGATACCCGTTGCCCCGCATAGATGTTCTGTTTGATCAACTATGTGGAGCCACGGTGTTTTCGAAAATAGATTTAAGGTCTGGATATCATCAAGTTAAGATTAAGAATGAAGACATCTTTAAGACATCTTTTAGAACTCGGTATGGCCATTACGAGTTTGTCATTATGCCATTTGGGCTTACTAATGCCCCAACTATTTTCATGTGTTTAATGAACAATGTTATGCATAAGTATCTAGATAAGTTTGTAGTAATGTTCATCGACGATATATTAATCTATTCAAAAACCAAAGAAGAACACAAAGAACATTTAAAAATTGTTTTGCAATAGTTACAAGATCATCAACTCTTTGCAAAGTTTAGTAAATGTGATTTCTTCAAGGATAAGATTCAGTATTTAGGTCATGTAGTGACCAAAGAAGGGATTTCAGTAGATCCTGAAAAGCTAAGGGCAATCGAAGATTGGCCGGTTCCTAAAGATGTAACTGATGTTTGATCTTTTATGGGAATTACCAGTTACTACTGGAGGTTCATTGAAGGTTTTTCAAGGATCGTAAATCCGATAACTTCTTTGCAAAAAAAAGGAAAGAAGTTTGATTGGAATCAGAAATGTGAGGAAAGCTTTAAAAAGTTAAAAACTTTATTAACCAGTGCACCTATTTTAAGAATAGCTGATCCAAATAAAGAATTTGTAGTGTGCACTGACACATGTAATGATGGATTAGGCGGTGTTCTGACTCAAGAAGGGCATGTTATTTCCTATGAATCTAGAAAATTAAAAATTCATGAAAATAATTATGCAACTTATGATATGGAAATAGAAGCTGTTATACATGCTCTAAAGATGTGGTGACATCACCTAATTGGTAGAAAGTTTGTTTTAATGATTGATAATAAAGGATTAAAGTATCTGTTAGATCAGCCTAATCTAAATGCCAGACAAGCTAGGTGGCTAGCTTTCTTAAGTGAGTATGATTTTGAAATTCAGCACATAAAAGGTAAAGAAAATAAATTTGCTGATGCATTAAGTAGGAATGCAAGGCTGAATTTTGCAGTAGCTATCAGCACTTATACTACAGATTTGGATGAACAGCTTAAATTAGGAATAGAACAAGATGAAATTTACCAAACTTTACAAGCTAAAACTAAAGAAAATCCAATAGAAAGCTTAAGTAAAGGGTACAATTTGAATGCCAAAGAATTTTTACTATATAAAGACAGGATGTATGTACCTAACGTACCTAAAGTTAAGCTGTTAATTCTAGATGAAATTCATAAAACTCCATACTCAGGTCATCCAGGCTATCAAAAGACTATGACCATGTGAAGAAAAGAATATTTTTGGCCAAATATGAAGAATGAAGTAGCAGAATATATCGCTAAGTGTTTTGAATGCAAGCAAGTGAAAACTGAACATCAACACCCAGCAGGATTACTTCAGCCATTACCCATTCCTAGCTGGAAATGGGAGATAACCAGTCTTGATTTTGTTACTCGATTGCCTAGAAATCATAATTTAAATGACTATCATGGTAGTAGTCGATAAGTTAAGTAAAGCAGCTCATTTTATACCTGTTAAAACTACATATAAGGATGCAAACATAGCTGATATCTTTCTGAAACATATTTTCTGATTGCATGGAATACCGAAAGTAATAATCTCAGATAGAGATCCTAAATTTACAGGTAATTTTTGGAAGTCTCTGTTTAAAGGATTAAACACTACATTAAATTTTAGTACTTCTTTCCATCCTCAAACAGATGGACAAACTGAAAGAGTAAACCAAGTACTGGAAGATATATTAAGAATGTATGTGAAATACCAGCCAGGTAAATTGGAGGATTATTTGCATTTGGTAGAATTTACTTATAATAATAATTATCAGACATCAATCAGATTTAGTCCTTTCGAAATTATGTACGGAAGGAAATGTAACACTCCTATCTCTTGGATTAATCCGGCAGATAGATTGGTATTAGGTCCTGAACTGTTAAATGAAATGGAAGAAATTGTAAAACAGGTGCAGGGTAATTTGAAAGTTGCGCAGGATTGACAAAAAAGTCAAGTAGACTTAAAAAGAACTCCAAAGGAATTTCAGGTAGGTGAACATGTGTTCATCAAGGTGAGGCCCAAAAAGAGCTCTCTGAGATTGGGGAGTTGTGCAAAATTAGCACCTCGTTACTGTGGTTCATTTGAAATTCTGTCTAGGATTGGACAAGTAGCTTATCAATTAGCATTACCACCAAATTTAAAAGTACATAATGTTTTTCACATTTCTGTATTAAAGAAATATGTTCATGATACTACACATGTTGTTAACTGGAATGATGTAAAGGTGGAATTATGAACATCACTCCAGCACGGGCGGAGTGTTTAAAAGTAGATGAAGGAAATGATAAGAGACTTAAATGATTATATGTGTTATGCATTTTACAATAGCAATGATTTATATCAGTATATAGATTATCATCGAAAAGAACAAAAAACTGATTATCTATGTTATTGTTCTACAAACTGAAGTATGTAAATATATTAGCAATAGAATTAGCTTAGTATAGGTAGAAGGATTATTATTATGTTAAGGAAATACCATAGTAGATAAATGAAGTATACTTTAAATTCAAGTGCATGAGAATAAACTGTGTTAAGTTGTTAATATTTACCTTTGTGTTTTTATTTAATAACCAATTGTAATGCAATAGAAAAGATACAATAAACTAATTTAGTACACTCAGATAAACAGATAAATAAACTATAAATACTTAGTTTTTTTATTTATACTATTAACCAAACCAATACAATAGTTACTATAAATAAGAAGGGTTTTATGAAAAGTATTATTCATTTATCAAGAACAAACTAGTTACTAAGTTGATGTTTACGAATAACTCTAATACAATCCTTGCTAACATTTCAGAAAAACAATAAGAATAGGATTATAACTAATTTAAACATTACATATCTATGTAAGAAGTGTTCCGCAAATGTTAACAGTTTTATACCTACAAGAGTAACAATAGGGTCGAAACCCTCTATAAATTTCTTTACTTTTATAACAAAAAAACAATAAGCTATAATTCTAATATGTGGAGCATTATTATAAAACAAATTAAACTAATGTAGAATGGATACAGTCTTCATAAGAAATACTTATATACAGAGGCAAATTTAAGAAAATTCTTTATATACAGATTATCATATTAACTTAACAATATTTGTTTACAAGTAACAGAACCTACTTAAACAATTGAAAGAATTATTTTAAACAAGGGTTTCATTCAGGAAACCCTAGCTCAAAAATCATGAGCCAATAAGCAAAACAACTTGTACCATGACTGAATGACAGTCCTAAAACCATTAACAATAGTCTAATGCAAATAATAAATAGTACATATTTATTACATAGTCGAATAGGGTAATAACCCTAAGTACACAGAGTCACATTAATAACATTAAGATAAACTGAGTCCGAGCTCAAAGGAAAATCCTTTGTTTCTTAAAGAAGACCATGTATTGCTTAACATGCCGAAAGGATTAAAACTTAAATAGAGTACAAAAACCAGCTCATAGCTGGGCACCCATATTGTGACATGGGGTGTTTATAAACAAACACTAACAAACTTTATATTAACGTTTACAACATTGTAAATCCTTTCTTTAACACATGAAGAGAGCATTACAAGTCACGGCATTGAGTCGGAGTCACCCTACTGAAAGGAAGTGTTTAAAATAAAATAAAACAAAACAAAACTAACAAACCGAAGAACAACAACCCAAGACTCGGAAAGACATTGCAGTAACTCCCTCCAGCTACAAACTTTCCCCTAAGGTATGAACAAGCAGGGAGAACCATTTTGTAACCGGGGCTTACCCAAATACTGAATGCCAGTCCTTTTGAGAGGTGATTCCTGCCTTTTTGTTAAGGTGAACTATCCTTGCAAAATGGAAACCAAAGTTTAATTAGAAACTTGTTTATAGAACTGAAGATTGTAAATAAAATCTAGTAATAAACTTTTAAATAATTAACTCACCTGGAAGTGAAGATTTTGGAGCCATGAAGGAACAAGAGCACAGTAACCAGCATAAAGAGAATCCAAACCCTTGTACTCGCAGGTGACAAAGACGATGGGGGCTCATGATACAATCCACACTGACGACAGGAGCAAGAACCAGCCTAGGCAACAGCCACAAAAGAGTTTAACAACAAAAATATTTCGTTGACAATGCTACTCTAACCTCACGACAGTTCAAGGTAAGAAGGAAGAAAAACGAATGAGAGTTATATGTTTCTTCAACCACCACACTTAAGTGGCAGCGTTACATTCCACAAACAATGAAGCTGGAGCTGAATACAAGCGTGCCCTCATGGCCGCAACAAACCAAGAGTAACAAAGACCAAACCCTTGACAAAACAATGAAGATCTAGGGTTGCAGCGAAGACTTTTAAATCATGTAATGCATCGTGAGGAAGGTTCCACGTGCCCTTTAATTTATCAGTTACCAAGTGGGTCGAGTTCTATAGTCCGCATGGTGCTGGCAAGACCAAGTCATTGTTAATAATCTCCACAATGATAAAAAACAATATTTTTATACACCAAGTCAAAGCATAATATATCATTGATAATCATAATTCAATAATGCTGGAGTATTTAGAACTTAGAGTATCGTTAACCTCTTGGTGATTTTAAAATCGTGAACATTGTTAATAATAAACCCAAGATTACATGGTATCAAATAAATTGATACTTGTAAAGCATGGAAATTATCAAATGAATTAATAACAACTAAGGAGATATCCCTAGTAGGGTATAAACCCTTAAGTGCAAGAAATAGTGTTTCATAATAATCATTGATTCTATTATTATAGTGAAGAACTATGTTTTAGAGCTAGTCCATATAAAAACACTAATGACGATGATTTAGCTCATAATTCAACATTAGATATATTTTAAAAGTATTTTCTTCATAGACTCCTAAGAAGTCTATAGTACTAGGGTAAACTTCAAGAGAAGTTGTAATTAGTATTCTTCATAAATAAATAAAGCTCGAAAGGATTTTTAATTAAAGGTTGTTTGGTCATAGTAGCAAAAGACAGTGAAATCATCTAAGTATATTTGTGGTATAACATGTATTTTAAAACAATTAAGATGATATCGTAATGTCATCACATTATTAAGTCATGAAGAAGTTGGACAAATAGAAGCCACATTTTGATGACAACTATACAATTGGTCAACTATAAATGAAATGCATTATAACCTGATAACTTCCTCCACTGAGCTTATTAAAGATAAGTTAAGAGTTTTGTGTAACTTACTTTAGAAGAGGCCTTAGTCTTATTTCTATTTCTTAACTTAAACAGTCTTGAAAATTTATATTGACAATAGCAATAAACTTTGTTACAGTAAGAGTACTAATATGCTAAATCTTGGACTCTATTAAGGACTAGAATTAGCTAAGAGTAATGTTAGAAAGAAGTTTAATCTAAGAAATAGTCATTCTTATAATAGTCCATCAATATTGTAAAGACACTGATCATATTGACATGTTATTAGAATACTGTTATAATCTTAATACAGATAAGGAGAAGGTATTTTACCTCATAGAACCCTTGAATTTAAGCAAGCCAACTTTTACTCTAGAAGTATATTCTATGTTAAATGAAGAATATCTGGTTAACGCTTTAATAAACTTTTACCAGATCAAAAATTTACCTGTTCAGCATATAAAGAGTCAAAAATCCAAATACGTTAGCAATCGCTAAGTAAGCCCCAGTTAGAAAGTAACTCTTCACCTACTTGACATTCAAACCATTCAATACAGATAAATATTCGAATGCAGAATTACTTACATATCAAAATTAAACAACATTAATCTATATGTGTTAAAGTTAATGAATATTTTATTATCTGTTTCATTTTCTTCTATTAGCTGCTAGCAGTTATCTAACTGCAACTGTAAACATTTTATGTTATCTCAAAATTTTAAATTTTTGTGAAAATTTGGGGTCATGAAAATGATCCTGTTATCTGTATCTCGAAATCCAAGAAACTCTAGTGTGAAAGCCTTGCATTCCCATGCTCTTGAATGACTAGTTTTCATGTATTTGGATTCCACTTTGAAAGAGTTGTATATCAAATTTGTATGAATGATTTTATATGATGTTTAATTTTCTTGTGGATCCATTTGAATGTTTTTTATGGTATTTAAATGTCATTTCATTATATGAACCATTCGATCTACTTTTCATGAGTCAAAATCTAGTTATTAATGTCATTTCCCCTTCGACAAATTCACTGAAAGTTACCATATAAATGTTGCGCCTCATAACCAGTTTGAAAATATTAATAACCATGAAAAATGACATACATTTATGAATTATATGCATCACTATACTCTGTTATGAAATTTTGGATGGTTGTATTGCATTTGGAGAGACAAAAGTGTGATCTACCCTTGGGGTTTTAACATCGATTTTAATCCTAGTGTTTTTGTCCTTCTTTCCCTAGGGTCAAAAGAAATTTGAAGAAAAATTTGGAAAGTTTATGAGAATTAATAATATTAATTAGTATATCCTAAGACCCCCCAATCCATTTCTTATAGAATTTGAAGTCATTTGGGTGCATTTGTATCAACTTGGGTTTCCCTAGTCCAAAGCTAGAAATTGGTCAAAATTGTGCAAAATTGAATAACATGTCAAAATGAGTTTTATGATTCAACCATTGAGTGTCTAAGTTATGTTAGGATTTTATAAATCCCATAGTTTCCTTCCATAATTAATTTGGAAAGGTTCTGTGGTGTTTGGATCCAAATGAAGAAAGACTAGTTTACTATGTTTTCTAGGAAACCTGCACTTTCTCTCATTAGCCCCAATACAAGCTTAGAGGATTGAAGTAAGAATAAAAGTGTTCAAAGTTCATATTTTTATTTTCTAAGACTAACCAATACCATTTCATTTCAAATTCAGTACCATCTAGTGTCAGCTGGAACCCCCCTAGAGTCATGAATAGTTAAGCTTGAATTTTCCCAAATTGTAATTTTCTCCAAAATTTCAAGAAGGGACACTACAGTGGTATCAGAGCATGGTCCTTGAACCTATGCATTAATACCATCCATTGAAGAAAAAGTTACAAACATGTCTTCGCTTCACAAAATACCCACTATGCCCACTTTCCTTCCTCCCTGGCCAATGAAAGAAGAAATTGCAACCATAGATATTGAAGCATTCTACAAGGAGTATAGACCTTTGAGATGGGATATCAGTGAATGGTATTCTTTCAAATAATATTTTTTAAAGTATGTATTTCATCACAAGAAGAAAAATCTAAACTCGTTAAGTAATAATCAACAATCCACAATATTGGAGGAGCACGAAAGGAGACAAAATCAACCTACTTGTGAAAAGAGAAAAGATACATCCTTCCCTATAGATGAGGAATGTATAAACAAGTTGGTGTACCAATTGGTGTGGGTGTGGAAGAAATTTCAGTCTAAAAAATATGAAAAGAGCATAGATATACCATTAAAGGAAGAGACAACGAATCATGAAGTGGAGCATCAATTACCTCAAGGTGATTGTGGAGAAGAACATGAAGACGGAGGTGAAGACAAGCACACAATCCTTACTAATGGGGGTTGCACAAATCAAAGAGAATTTATTAATGGATCCTTGAACTATGAAGGAGTTCCTACTGATGGGTGCTCACAACTCTATGTTGGTGACATAGAGATCATATTTGAAAATGTTAATGCAAGACAAAGTTTTCATGAGCATGAAGATGAAGATACCAATTGTTAGAAAAACAGGATCATAAAGCAATAACATAATATAAAATGTGGAAATAAAACACACACACACAAAAAAACAATACAAGAGAGACACCAATATACGTGGTTCACCCAATTCATGCTACATCCATAGAGAAATAGTCAGTCCTTTCTATTATATCATACAAGAAAATGAAGGGATACAACTCACAACACATCTACTGTAACTTTCTCGTTACTCTCTCGGATACACTAGTATTTCACAATAATACTTAGATGCAATACAATTCCCTCATGCTTAAAGAGGGTTTCATTCTAGGGGAAAAAACCTAACATAACTTCTACCATCAGATCTGTGACCTAATGATGAACGATCCAAATTGACTACAAAATCACAACGTTTTACAAGGCAATTTTTCCAAAATTTTCGCAGCCCCCCTAAACCCCCTGACAACTATAGTGGGATCCCCCACACCCCCTTGTTAAGTAATAGGATCAAAACATGGCGGAAAAATTACCTCTTAATCAAGAAGATGATAATGAGGAAAAACAAACAACAAGAGTGCCAAAGAATGAAAACAGTCATACAATAAGTCACAAGAACAAGAGATGTTAACTGCAATTTTTTTTTTGGTAGTTAGAGCCTCCTGCACCTTGGTTCATTGCGAAAAGGTCATTCATCCATTAAAATAACTAGGAGAGAGACATTAGAACACATGTGAGGTTGTCATTAAGCATTGAATTTTGAGCGTGGAAATTGATGCAATTGTTCACCCGTGAATTTGTGGGAACTTCCATGATCGATAATTGTTGTGATTCAACCAACAAAAAGAACTATCGAGAATAATAATAAAAAAATTCAGAGGAAAAAATACCAGTCTTTGTTATTCATTCAAGAATCAAAAGACATCTTATACATATAGCCAGCAGATGGCCTCTCGGTCATGGCATAAATGCACAAATGGATCCCCATCAGACTAGAACAGCAATGATCTAAGAGACATACAAACAGCCAATTAAGAAAATAGGAGCACAAAGTCTGACATATGAAAACTTTCTCATCATTCTTGATATACAGGTCAGAATATGTTGATAGAAAGTTCGAGAGTGATCTAAAAACAGACAAGTCCTGAGCAAAGCATGCCGGCTGAAAGTCACTACAAGGATAACTAATATCTAATACATATCAATACACAAAGTGCCAAAAGAAAATAGGAGCATATAGCTCAGCACATGTTAGAAAAACTTAAAATTCCCATGATCAATGATCATGCCATCTAGAGATTCAGAAAAGAAACCGAAACCGATATCCATCTTCAAAGCCTGCTTGGAGAGACCATCAGCCTGCATGTTATGCTCACAATATATATGTTTGAAGATCACATGAGGGGAATATTGCAGCATAGTAAGGATGTCATCACATCAATGACTCAGAGATGGGACATTAAGAGTTGCGATTCTATTGATCCAAGAGATAATGACAAGCGAGTCACCAAATATCAAGTGCATGGGTAATCCCATCAACTTACTTACTCTCAGAATAGCCCATAATGCCAGTAACTCAGATCTAGTGTTTGTGTTGTAGCCACAACCCAAGGAGAAACTAATGCAATAAGCAGCATTTAGATGAATCACAAATCTAGCACCACCAACATTTCCTGAAGCAGCCCCATCAAAAAAGCCACACGGGTAGATGATCAAGAGACACGGTCCAATATTTCTGATTCTTTGCTTTTTTTGAGGAACCGGATACAAGTGTATAAGGTTATCAATCTGAATGAGAAGTGCATGGATAGAGAGCATTTTATTGTCAAAAATGCATCGATTTCTAAGATTCCAGATAAACCAATAAAAGAAAATCGGTAGATATCTGAAGAGAGCATAGATCGGAGTGCTGCTGAACCAGTGTTCCATGAAAGAAGAGACAAATTCAAATTGAGAATGAGGAAAACCATATCGATCAACAAAGAAGGAAACGACTCCTTTGGAGAATGAACAATCAAGAAAGAGATGCTGGGAATTGTCTTCACCCTTACAACAAAGGACACATCTACTAGGGCCCTGCATGCCCCATTGTTGCAATTGATCCCAGGTCAGAATCTAACTCCTGATAGTTAACCAAATGAAGCAGCCAATTTTTAATGGGATATTAAGATTCCAGAGCGAGTCAAGTGTACAGGGCTGTCCCTCAGAGCAAAACAAGGAAGCTATACATTCATAACCCAGGGCAGCAGTTAAAGGACCCACATATTGTTTATGTGCCCATAATAATGTATCACAAGAGTCAGAAAGATAAATCCTTCCATACTCTATTCCTCTTATGTATCTATCCCATTTCAATTTCCATTCACCCTAAATGTCCAGTTCAGCTGCCATGAACCAATAGCTCTGAGCATAAGGAGTATGATTCCGCGCTTGATCCAATGTACAGATGTCGTAATCCTCCAAGTAATCCCACAGATCATGAGAGAGTAGATAAGATGACCCCAAACTAACAATGGTATCCACTCCCAGTCGAATTGACGATCCATTACCAGCCTTCCAAATAAGCACTCTACCAAGCCAAGATAGGGTAAGAAGAAAACCCTTCCAAATCACAGAGGCACCTCTAAGAGTAAAAGACTTTTTACAGAGCCAGGAGTGCAAGGGAAGTCTTCTCATATACTTCATAGATAGAAGTTGAAACCAAATTCCCTTACCATCAATAGCCAGCCAGAATATTTTAAGCCTCAAGGAGAGACTGAACCATAACAACTGCTTAATACCCCATCCACCTAGAGAAGTCGGGCTCGCTATAATGTGCCAATCGATAAGATGAAATTTCTTTTTCTTAGTGGATGAACCCCATAGAAATGAGAAGATCATGTGCCTGAGTTTGTCAAGAATGGACCAAGGGATTGGAATCAGTGCCATCCAGTAGACAAGAAGGTTGGATAGCACCGATTTAATAAGAACAAGTCGACCTCCAAGAGATAAGAGCCGATTGGTCCAGTGATTGATGCGATTTTCAAATTTAGCAAGGATCCAATGCCAATATTTAACTAAATACCCCAATGGCTTTATAAAATAGCTCAGGTACTTAAATCCTTTATTTATATGCTCAAATCGATAGGGGAGAAACATAATGAACCTACACAGAAGATCAACATCCAAATCATTATGAAGGAAGCATGATTTGTCCAAGTTAATTTGCATGTCGGATGCCTCACAGAAAATGTCCAGTATAACTTTAAAGGCCATCCATTCCTCAAATTTACCAATACCAAACATGATCACATCATCTACAAAGAGTGGATGTGTGATGGATAGCTGAGACAAAATCTTGATACCCCTGATTCTGCCATTTAATTTGGCATCCTCACTCAGTAAACTAAGCCCTTCAATGACCAAAATGAATAGTAGAGGAGACAATGGGCATCCCTACCTGATGCCACGAGAAGCAGTAAAAAAACAAGAGGGGGAGCCATTAACAAGGAGGGAAAAATTCGCAGATGAAATACAACCCATAATCCAATTCACACCAACCAATGGGACCCCAATTTGTAGAAGAATAAGTCTGATGAAAGTCCAATTAACCCTGTCAAATTCCTTAGTTAGGTCCATTTTTAATATGAGGGCACACATATTTTTGGTTTTAACAGTGTGGAACACTTCCTGCGTAATGGCCAAAGGTTCAGTGATTCGATGATTCTTCAAAAAACCAAATTGTTTTGGTGAGATGGATTTGTCCAGAAAGGGATTAAGTCTCAAAATAGAAACCTTATATATCAACTTATAGACCAGATCGCAGAGGGAAATGGGATGAAAATCAGCAAAAGAGACGGGCATTTCTTTCTTGGGAATAAGCGCTATAAAGGTCGAATTCAAGGAAGGCACCACCCAACCATCCTTCCTGGAAGTTTCAACCATATTTACTAGTTTAGGCCCCAACAAATCGAAGAAAGCCAAATAAAATTCAACAGGCCATCCATCAAGACCCGGAGACTTATCCTTTTTGAAAGAATTGAGTGCAGTCTCCACTTCAGTCAGAGAAACTTGACAAGAGAATGACTCCCTCTCTTCAGGGCTGATGAAAGAGGGAAATAATTGGATAACCTTGAGTTGGGCCTCAACATTGGTCAAATTATCATCAACAAAAATGTTCTTAAAATACCTCATCCCCATAGTCTTGAGTCCCTGATCATCAATGACCAAGTTGCCAGCCTCATCTTCAAGACCCTAGATGGCATTATGGTTTTTTCTAGCAGATTCCATAGCATGGAAGAATTTAGTATTAGCATCACCTTGTAGAGCCCGTGACACTCTACTTTGTAATCTAGCTGAAAGTAATTCATGTTCCACCCATTTTTTAAGCTCAAGTCTAAGAACTTTCAGTCTGGACTACTCACTAGCATTCATAATAGCTGTTGTCGAGGAATCCAGAATAGAGTTTATTTCATCCTCCACAAGAGCAGATTTGTCCTTTAGCTCAATGGATTTAAGTTTAGTCCGATATTTTACTTTGCCTTTAAGGAGACACAGTTTAACTGAAAGGTATTCCATAGCATCCTCTAAGACATTAGAGGAAATAAGAGGCCATTCAGATCTAATCATTTGAACAAAATCCTCATTATCCAACCAAGAATGATTGAATTTGAAAGGGAAAGCACAAGAGACCGGATGATCCAACCATTCAAATAGAACAGGAAAATGGTCAGAAACCCGAGATCTATGAGCCCAAACCCGATTTTTGGCAAGGAGGCTAACAAGGTTATCATAAAACAGAAATCGATCAAGTCTTTTGGATATGCCCTCATCCCCTATCCTACCATTCCACCAAGTAGGCCCAGTACACAAGGGGGCCACATCCACTAGTTGATGATCCGAGAAGAGTTTAGTAAAATAGGGCCCCAAAGGATCAATTTGTGCCTTAGAGCCCCAAATCTCAGATACATTCAAAGTGAGATTCAGATCACCTGCAAGGATCAGGTTTGGTAAGGAAAGAAAACCACCACTACCCATAGAATTCCAAAAAGCTTCTCTATGTAGGTAGGGTCCATAACAGTTTAGGATGGAAAGGGTAATGGTCGACCCTCAGATATGTGCCTTGAGTAAAATTCCCACCACAGTGTGATAGGCTTTACACTTGACGAGTTTGATTCCAACCTGAGAGAATGCCCCCCTAAATACCAGAGGAGCTTATCGCGCAGAATTCCCAGCCAGGACAGAGCTTAGAAAAAACAAGAAGGGCGAGAAAAGTAATGGTCGTAGTTTCTTGCAAGAGAACAACATCAGGCGAAAGAGAAGAGAACAGGTGTCGAAGGCCTTTTTGTTTGGCTAAACCCCCCAAGCCACGAACGTTTAGTGAAAGAATGCACATTAAGAACCACTCTATTGTGGGGTCGAAGCTCTAAGAACCCTGAGAGGAGAAGAAGAATGCTGGCGAGCCGCATTTTTAAGCCTAGTGGATAAAGGAGTATATAGGGCAGGAATAGGTGCCGCAAGCTCTAAAGGATTTTTTTTTCTTTCTGATGGTAACATTTTCAAATCTGATGGATTCTAAAGGTAATATCGAGGGGGAGAGAGGGGTCTTATCAGAGAAAATGCTCAAGGAATTTTGAAGTGAGGGGTCCCCAACGGAAGGTGAGGAGACAAGGCTGCGAGGAGGCATAGTGAGAATTGTGGGGTCAGAGCAGATAAGAGGGGGGAAATCCGAGTCCAAAAAAATGGATGGAGGAGAGACCTCCACATTTGGAAGAAGGGGGTCGGAAGGTAAGCAAGAGGAAGGAGCAGACAAAAGAGAACCTTCGGTTTTCATGGGAGGAATACATGGAGGAGGGCTCATGGAGGGCGAGGTCAAATCCATGGGATTTAACTCAGCAACACAAGAAACAGATGAGGGGTCGAGCAAGGGATGGTCTAGAGACTCAAAATTTAATGGGTGAGCAAGACAACCATCCAGCGAGTCCAATAAGGCGAGATCACGATCATAGGCATCTTCAAAAAGAGAACAAGAATTATGAAGAGTACCTAGCTCGGGCGTTGAATGAGTATCAGTGAAGCTCATCGATGTAACCTTCGAAACAGGAGGAGGTGTCGCATATACCTCAGGTTGCCATTGTGTTCTCGGAGAAATAGAACCCAGACAAATGATAGGACAATCTCGGCGAAGATGTCCTATTTCCCGGCATCGACTGCATCTGAATGGAATGCTAAGATAATCTAGTCATTGGGAGAACAGATGCTCAAGACAAAGAATCTTGACATCAGCCGACAGCCCCTTCGTGATATCCATTTCCACTAAGATCCTTGCCATCCTTTTGTCATAGGTATTCATGAAATCCTCCTCCACTGCTACAAAGCGAGCGATGGTATTACCAATACCTTCCAGTAGAGAGTGGTTCCAGAGAGGAAATGGAAGACCCGAAAGAAAAACCCACAAGTGACGTTTCTTCACCCTTTCACAAAGAGGTTCGAAGTGACATGCCAACGATCCAAGACTAGTGACCCCTCCCCAATGCGCGAAAGCCAGTTGAGAATAGAAGAAGCATGGGAGTCTTCCAAAAATACAAAGACAATCCAACCCCGAGCCAACAAGCTGATCATAGGAACATATGAAAGGAATGGATTCCGGTGTTCAGAGGCCCAGGAGAACCAGGCCTTCTTATCCATAGAGCAGTATTCAAGTCTACCAATGAGTGCACGAGAACACAAAGCCTCAACCCTGTCCATGTATACATCGTGACCAACAACATATCGAAGCTTCCCTTCAAGAATCTTCTGGGCCTTAGCCTTCCGGCGACGACGAAAGCGAGCAGCACATGATTCCAACAGAGGAATGGAAGACCCATCATGGATCTCCGACATGGGGGACCGAAAAGAATGGGCTGACAACAAGCCAGAACTCGTAAGTCAACCGAAGCCGACAAACCCGAGACGGTACAAAACCCTAAATCAACAAACCCCAGGTCTACAGAGAACCCTAGTTTTCCAAACCCCAGGTTGAGGGAGTCAAAACAGGCCAGAAACCCCAAAAGTACGATTAAACAAGACCCAAACCAAAGTCAACAATAGCATAAAACCCGCAAACAGACCCAACCAAGAGGTGAATCACAGTGGAGGGTCGTAGGTCCTGGAACAGACAGAACCCAAAAAAGGAAGAAATAATAAGAATCATCCAAATGAATAATAACAAGAATCGACCCCAAAACGTCGGACACACAAAGGTGGCAGATGAGGACGACAAAGGATGAAAACCCTGAACCTGCCAAGAACCCGCCAGTCCTATAGCCTACATGAATCAGCAAGACCTGAAAACCTCACAAATGAAATCAAATACCGACTGATAAAAGATAAATTCCGACTTATTTTAAAAACTGGTTGGTACTAGTCCTATGAGAAGAGGATGGACTCCAGTCGTCGGTAAAAGCTGAGAGATGCTCAGAAGATTGAGCCAAAAGAGAACCGAAGTGCCCTTTAATAGCCCCCGAATCCAAAATGTAACAAATTCCAAAACCCAGAATAGAGAACACAAAGGAGAACAACAATCCAGACAAATGAACAGAAGGAGATATCTCCTCTCCAAGAGGGAGACACCCACAAAAAAATCCTGCCCATAGACAAAAAACAACAGCAAACAACAGTAGTGAGGAAAAGAAGCAGGTAAGAACCTAAAAACCAGGAAAAAAGTAAGGAGGGATACATGATAGAAAAACCCATTCCCAGCGACCTTATGGACCAAAGCCGAAAGGGTCGAACAACTCATGGAGAGAGCATGAAGAATTTGCTCCGCCATTGCCCAAACCTTTTTTCGCTTGTCAAATTCCAAGCCTGCTACCAACACGAATACATGTATCGAGAATAATTTATCACTTGTGAGAGACACCATTACAATCGTGGAATAAAACTCAACACCTTTAACAAAGAATAGTGTATGTAAATTGTGTATTATAAACCAAATATAATATAAGCTCAAAATAAAAGGCGTGTTTAATAAAGTAATTTAAAATTATTAAAAAGCATTTAATATCATACCATGGTTGAAGGGTAATTATTAAAACGAAGTGGAATTGAAAGAGAAATAGTAGCCTTAAATCCCTTATATCATAGTTGAAGTCGACATTGCTTTGAGGACAAAGCTCATATAATGAAGGAAACAATGTTATCAAAATAAAATGGTAATATTATGAATACTGTTTAATTATATGTTACTTTAATATTGAGGAGGTGTTTTCATATATATATATAAATAAAGTTGTGTTACATTATAAACTTTAAAAATATATTAGGTATTATGTAAGTTAATATTATGAAACATTAATGCCTAGTTTATATAATGAAAGCACTGATATATATATATATATATATAAGCACCACTTTAGATGAAATAAGTATCAAGTTATCATCATTTATATTTTTATGATTTTCATCTTTGTTTGATGTTTTTCTATTTTTTTGTTGTTGATCGTTGCGCAACACTCAATAAATGTGAAACTGAATATTTGGAATATGTTAGGAATTATTGTTAATAAGTACATTTGTGATCAAAATTCAAAGAAAAACTTCATGTTGATTACATTTTGATCCACCTAATTCGTCTTTGTAACATTTTTATAAATCTTTTACGCTCTTCTCTACTCATATTCCAAACAATATTTTATAAAATTTATTCAATGTTTTTCTCTACATGACATACATTATTCAATACACATTATTTAAATTTACAAATGATTCAAATAGATTAATTTTATATTAAAATTTAAAAGAACTTACCATGTTTTCTTCATAGGATGCACATCTTTTTGCCTTCATCTCTATAAACTTCCCCCCTAATCCTTTATCATTCATCTTCAATCAATACTAAAAGACACAAATTATGAAATATGTTTTACAAACTAAGTAAATAATTTTAGACTAAGACAATTTTTGAGATAGGTGGTATGTATAGTATAATCGCTGATCCACTTAATGCAAGCAGAAGCATTGATGTATAGTTGATGTATAATGTGCGCTAGAAATCATAAGCATCGATGTGTAGTTTACGTATGATGCACACTAGAAAACTAGGTAATGTTTTTAATAAAAAAAATTGCTAAAATGGTTCGCTTAAAATAATATTTTATTGGATGCATTACATATAAAGTGCATACAACCATTTATAGAGGTTATACACACACAGGGATTTAGAGTTGATTAGAAAAATTTTTAGGGTGGAATGCTTCGGCTAAACTTATTCACCAGACATACTCCCCCTCAGGGAGGGAGCCTATGAAATTTGAGTGGTTGGATGAGAGATCCCACAGTGCTCATTTCATAGTCTCCCTCCTCGAGGGGGAGTCTATCTAGTGAATTAGTTTCTCTAGCATGTTTAGACCATTTAGAGAGAACGTACACATAGACATGTACAATTTCAAGAGTTCAAGAGTGAATTCAATGGATACCAACACTCTTATGCATGGATCTAGAAGAGGTCATCAAGGACTCAAGTGTCAACACGAGGGGTTCACTTAGTGAACTTGTTACATAACACGTCCGTTCATAGGATATTAAAGAATATCCCTAATTTCACTAAATATTGGAAAATACTTCCTAAAATTGTATTCTTGACCCCCCTCACAATATACCTTTCTAATTAAGAAAACCCCTAGTTTCACCAACTATTGGAGTAGGGTCCCGCAGCTACAGGAGAAGCTGCCATTTTGGCGGATAGACAGTTTTGGTGAAAATATAAGAGATAAGGTAAAGATACGACGCCGTAGCATGTTTCTAGCTGCAGATCAGAGTCGAAAACTGTGACTATCGGGACAGAGAAGTCAAAGAAGACGATAGTACCTGAGCGGCCGAGAAGAGAGAGCTCACCCACTGCATTGAAGGTAGCGGTGAAGATAGGAGGGCTCAGCTACCCTCATAAAGGAAAAAGGGCAACGAGGCCAAGGTATTGAAGACGAAGGACAGAAAAGGAAGCGGTGCCCAGTACACACGATCAACGCTGGGAAGCGTGGAAGACTGCAGAGAGCTGTGGTGTGACGAAAAGTGGCAGTTCGAGTACAGATAGACCGACTGTCATAGTTAGGGTTTTTGGGTTATTGTTGGGACAGGCCCATAGTGTTGTAAAGGCAAGACCTTCGGGCTTCCGATAAAGGGATGTAAACTGTATTGTAAAAGGTTAGCTAGTCAGATAACCTGTAGCTATTCAGATAGTTAGCCCGTCTGAGAGTCCAATAGTCTGTTAGCTCACTGTTATTTTGTATTGTAATAGAGTCGAGCTCTGGTTCTACTATTCAGTCCATAGTTACCTTACTGTAACCAGTAGCTGATTCCAGGAGTATGTATGTAACAATCCGTAGGGATTGACAGAGAGAGAGAGAGAGAGAGAGAGTATATTGTAAGAAGACAATATAGAGAGGAGAAGAGATCTAGGAGAGAAGGGCTCCCGGCAGTGAGTGCGGAGTTACCTAGAAGATCTCTGGCTGCACAATAGGTTGTAGTAGAACTGTGTACTCTCTCAAGATATAATAAACACAGTTCTGTGGATGTAGCTTCTACCCTGGAAGTGAACCACATAAAACTAGTGTGCTATGTGATTATTTCATGTGATTGTGCTTTACTTAGTTGATATCTATTATCTGTTACATGAATGTTGTATATCAGTTAGTAAATGTCTATATGTCCTCACTTAGTTACAGCATTATTGAAGGTTAAAGGTGGATTTACATGTATCAAGCGTCTGCATATGAGTTTATCAGTGCTTGTTTCACACAGTAATAAGTCATTCTGTTAAAGTGTTTCCAGTATACTTATTTGGCCAGTTAAGTATATTCGAGGTAGAGTGTGTTGAACTGTGGAAGTTCAAGTCAGAGTGTTAAATATTTTGTTGAAAGTTAGCCAAGTCATTCCACCCAGTGAGATAGCCTTTGGACAGCGAGGGTCGCAGTGGGCCATACTATAGAAGATATCGCGTTGACAGTAGGTGATATCACACCGTCAAAGGAGCTGCGGTGTGAGATATCACAGCTCATGGGTTAATCGAAA
The DNA here is from genome assembly GCA_001517045.1 of Pseudotsuga menziesii. Classification (NCBI taxonomy): domain Eukaryota; kingdom Viridiplantae; phylum Streptophyta; class Pinopsida; order Pinales; family Pinaceae; genus Pseudotsuga; species Pseudotsuga menziesii. The sequence continues at coordinate 396,943 of LPNX010470117.1, read as the reverse complement.
GGGAGAGATGCGCATCGTTCGAGTCGCTGCGATGCGATAGGAGTCCTTCCCCTATCAGAACCTGCGAGTAAGAGAGAAGCGCGCGTTGCAGAGAGATCTCGCTGGCTAAGAGAAACCGCAAGACCCCAGGATGCTACAGAACCTGGTTGAGGACACATGAGTCTTCGTCCAACCCATAAGATCACTTCGGGTGAGACTTCGGGCCGTTTTGCGATCTGTTGCTGAAAGGGCCAGTGAGCTAGGGGTATTGTTGGTATATGTATAATAGTAAACCCGGGTCTGCCCAGATAGCCAACAAATGGTTCCGTTGCCGGCTTTGAACACATTATAGAGCTAATGTTTTTTTGGCATCCTACTAGAGACGAACTCAACCAGTGGCTTGCGTCTAAGGAGAAAGAGTTTGCTGAACAAGAGAACAAGAGTCCTAGACTGAGTACAGAGGACTGGTTGTAAAAACATATCTACATAGACCTGCATACGATATTTTTTGCGACCTATGGAAATGAGCTGTACAACTGGTTATCAAATCTGACTAGTCAGAATATATTCAGAAAGAAAAGAAACATCGTGTGGACACTGGAGTTGATTCACACCATGAAGAGTATAGACAATCCCATTACGAGGATAGTCGACTTCTGGCTTGCGAGCGTGCTAGAAGGATTTGTCACAGAGTTTGCAGTTGAATAGACAAAAAGCTTCAGTGAGGCTGAGTGGTACTTCTTCAAAGGATATCGCGGTAAGTACCTAAAATCTTTAAACTTGTCCATTAAGATGTTATTATATGAAAAAGGAGTAATGGATATAGTTTCAGACCAGTAAGCTAAGAAAGTGTGATGTCACAAGAGTTTGAGAGTGATTTTGATGATATTGGATGTACACGTAGTGCCAAGAAATATAAAGTAGATTTCATCTCTTCCATATTTGAAAACAGTTCAGATAATACTAGACAGCAGAGTCATAGTAATACAGAAAGAACAGAAGGGGGTATCCCTTACCACCCTTATACCCCACAGAAAACAACCGAGACTCAGAACAATCCCGTAGGAACTCCATCTAGTAGTTCACCCACAACACATACTACCGCTACATCACCTACACCTACATCTACACCGCTAAGTGGTAGTAACACAGCAAATCAACATCCACCACGTAGAAATAGAATGGGGGATGACATGAAGTTACCTACCTTTAAGGGTACAGGGGAAGAAGACCCAGAGCAGCATTGGTTTCTATGTGAAGCCGTGTGGACCATTAAAGGAATCCACGATGATAATATTAAACTTGTACATTTGGTCACCACACTTAGGGAACGAGCCTTAACATGGTATATGAAGTATACCTCAACGATACCCAGAACACTTATACAGGTCCGGACTGCCATGATTAAAGAATTTAAGAAGCCCAAGTCTGAATCGCAGTGTATCACAGAGCTCAAAGACATTAAACAGTTACCTACAGAGTCAGTATGGGACTTTGATCATAAATTCAAATCTCTCATAGACCAAGTTATCTTTGAGTTTGCACCGGAGTAGCATAAGGAATGGTTCATCATAGCACTGCTCCCGCATATTAGACATCCACTGATGCAGCAGAGACTCTGTACGCAGGATGAAGCATTGGAGATGGAAATGAAACTAGAGGCATCACCTCTAGCTGAGACCAGTACAGGTATGACAAACCTGCAAAACCAGTTAGCAAATCTCACATTATAGATGCATGAGATTAGAAAAGGAAAAGAGATTGCACAAGACATATGGTGTATCAAGTGTAAAGCACAAGGCCATACTAAAGACAACTGTCTAGTATTTGTTGAATACTTAGCAAGCGGGGCTCCTAACCCCTTAGCACAAACTCAAGGGCCATGGTGTGAACTATGTAGAACAAGAGGACATCCACCTCAACAATGCCCTTTACTTCAGAAGTATTTACAGACACCCAAGAACTTATATTGTACCTTCTGTAAGTCAGTAGGACACGATGACCATACCTGCAGAGCCTACGATCTCATGGTCGATAGAAAACATGACTTGTACAAAGTCCAATCAGAGACACTGGGTCCAGCAGCAAGACCACAGCATGAACTGACTCCTATAGGCAGTGGAGGAGGATTCAGAGGACGAGGCCGTGGAGGAGGCTTTGGCCGTGGCCGTGGATCGATTACTTGTTACAACTGTGGAGTTGCAGGACATTATGCTAGGGACTGTCATAGCCCTACTACGACATGTAATTATTGCAAATATTATGATCACGCTATAGAAGAATGTCCTACCTTGATAGCCAAGATTAGGGAACCTAAGCCAGCAATACATCAGAACATCCAGCTTATCGTTGCTGAGCAGAAAGAGTCAGAACCAAGAGTCAACATTGTGACTCGTAGCGGTGCTTCCACTAGTGGGACACTGCAGGATATCGAAAAGAACACAGGACCAGAGTGGGTGCGTAAAGCTACTAATAAATCAACACCACTTGACCTGCAGAAGAATAAAGAAACATTTCAGGAAGCTAAAAATTTCTTAAATGAACCTATACAATTAGGACCCCAGGTACAGCTGTCTAGGGGCATACCGCAGCAAACACCTTGTGGCCTTAGTCCTATGGAGACATCGCAGGCTACCACATTAGGAATATGTGATGAGGATGAGTCGACAGGAAGCGTACAATCCTTCCTACAGAGTTGCTTGAATCTTGTAAGAAATGAGAAAGCTATCAGAGAGCTTTAGCGCATCATAGATCAATATCCGCCATCTTCTTCCATGAGCAGTGCACAGCATCCTGTTCATAATATTATGGGCCATACAAGAACAGGAAGAGAGATGCGACTCACAGCACAAGTTGGAGAATTTGAAATGGATGAGGTAATCCTAGACATAGGATCAGAGGTAAATGTTCTGACTAAGCAGACATGGGAATAGATGGGTAGCCCCAAGTTAGCTAGATCGCTTATCATCTGCAACTAGCCAATCAATAGAGGGTATCACCACTGGGTCGATTACCACAAGTGCCAGTTGACATTGACGGAGTTTGCAGTTTTGCAGACTTTGAAGTTATAGAAATCATTGGCGATAGTAGACCGTATCCAGCTCTACTAGGTATTGATTGGGCAATCAATAACATGGCTATTATCGATTTAAAGAAAATACAAATGACCTTTGAGGATACACAGATCTGGGTCATCGCACCATTGGATCCTTTTCAGGGTCCTAGATATATTGAACCTATCCAAGAAAAGGATGAGGCATGTAATATGGAGAGCCTCTATCAGATGACCACCAACCAGAGTGACTACATCAACCCAACCGCAGAAGGAAATATCAGTTGGCGATGCGACAGCTCATGCGCATTGGATTCGGATGTTGGTCTAGAGAACTGGAAAAATAGACTTTATGAAGTCTCAGTTCGCAGATGTGCATATCTGACTAAGTCACTGCGATGGATCGGAGCAGAGCTTAAGGATATTCTGTCATTTGATGGCTTAGCAGATGTCAATGAATTTTTATACCAGTTTGAACAATAAATTCCTCAAGAGCAGAGGATGTCAGTGATTGACCTTGTAGTAAGAGCCACACCTGCAAGATGGTGGCATGCACACAAGCAACATATCGTGTCATGGGACGACTTCAAGATATTGACGACGATCAGGTTTTCCAATGACAAAGAGTTTCTACAGAAGAAATATACAGGAGAAAGTGACCCCAGGTCACACATTCATAGTTGTGAATAGAATTGGTCGGACATTCCTGAGGATGAATGGGTTCACCGATTCATTCACACTTTAGAACAAATTCCAAAGAATTGGTACACTGAGAAAGAGTTGCGTAGAGGAACAACTACATGGCCAATTATGATAGACGGCTTTGAACTCACTTTCACTTTTGAATCTAATTACCCAAGCATTAATCAGGCTTTAGACATTATAAAGATTAAGATCTTTGAGGACTATACCCTATCAGTGTCGGCTCAACCTGATTGGGCTGTCCAATTGGACCAGGCGCTAGAGTGCTATAACTTTGCATCAGAACCAGAGGAGGAGGATGAGGGTCCTCGCAACATCAACATCCCAGAGTCAGAAGGGACTCGCGATGTTGATGGACCGAAGCTAGAAACTCCATCTATCACGGAGCCTATCAAGATTAAGAAAATCAACATTGGTACAGACACAGAACCAAAGTTTGCATCCATTGGAGACTATTGGAATGATGAAATAGTAGGACACATTGTAGATCTGCTACATGACTATCAGGACTTATTCCCCACTAAGTTCACAGAGATGAAGGGAATAGTTGGAGACTTGGGAGTAATGATGATACCATTGAAAGAGGATGTTAGACCAGTTAAGCAACGTCCATACAGATTAAATCCTCGGCACAAATAAAAAGTTAAGGATGAGATCGATAAGATGCTAGCAGCAGGCATCATTGAGCCAGTGGAAGAAAGCAAATGGGTTAGTCCCATGGTCATGCAAGAGAAGAAAACCAAAGGAGAAATCAAAATCTGTGTCAATTTGCGCAAACTCAACGATGCATCACTTCATGACCCATTTCTGACACCTTTTACTAATGAAGTTCTAGACAATGTGGGAGGACAGGAGGTCTACTCCTTCATTGATGGCTTTTCGGGTTATCACCAAATCAGAATCCATCCAGAAGATCGATCTAAGACCACTTTTGCAATAGAATGGGGCTCTTTCTAGTATACGGTAATGCCCTTTGGTATTAAAAATGCACCAACTATCTTTTCAAGAGTAGTAGTTGCTGTATTTAAAGAGTACATCCATAAATTCCTAGAGGTTTATTTTGACGATTGGACTGTATTTGGATTAATCGACAAACATATAGGAGATTTAAGACTGATGTTAGAGAAATGTAGGCAATACCAGATTTCTCTAAACTTAAAGAAATGCATATTCTGTGCGCCATTTGGTATTTTGTTGGGACATATTGTCTGTAGACAAGGCTTGATGGTAGATCCTGTAAAGACTGCCATCATTGTAAACCTTCCAACACCTAACTCAGTCAAGCAATTGAGAACAGTACTTGGTCATACCGGGTACTATAGAAAATTTATCAAAGGTTATGCAAAGATCACATCACCTATGGAAAAGCTGTTAAAGAAAGATGTAAAATTCCTATGGAATGAGGAATGCCAGAAAATTCTAGACACACTTAAAGAGAAGATGGTTATAGCACCCATCTTAGTATTTCCATACTGGACCAGGCCATTTCATGTACATGTGGATGCATCTGGCATCGCGCTGGGGATCATCTTAACCCAGCCAGGAGAAGGAGGTATCAATCACCCTATCGCATACTCAAGTAGAAAGCTATCTACGGCAGAAAATAACTACACCACTACAGAAAGAGAAGGATTAGCCATGGTGTATGCTCTACAGAAATTCAGACACTACCTGCTAGGTGCCTCATTCAAGATATTCACTGACCACTCCGCTTTGAAGTACTTGGTCAATAAGCCAGTGTTAGGGGGACGAATCTGCAGATGGTTACTCCTATTTCAGGAGTATGATTTTGAAATTATTGTCAAACCAGGGAGATTAAATGCCGGACCAGATCATCTGTCAAGGATAGACTCAGGAGAAGAGCCAAGTAACCTAGACGACAACTTGCCTGATGCGCAATTGTTTTCTATTCAGATCGTAGACGAGTACTATGCTGATATTATTCACTTTCTCACTACAGGATGGGCACCTGTTGAGTTTACCAAGCAACAAAAGAAATAGCTAGTTGTCAAAGCAGTAGACTTCACTTTGATTGCAAGACAATTATATAAGTTAGGGCCAGACGAAGTCTTGCGCAGATGAGTCATGCCGCACGAGAAAGAGGCCATTATCAGAGAAGCACATTCCGGTACTGTAGGAGGTCATTTCGCAGGAAAGCCGACTGCACAGAAAATCCTGACCGCAAGATTATGGTGGCCTACTTTGCGTAAAGACACTAAGGACTTTTGCAGATGCTGCAATATCTGCCAGAGGGTAGGAAAACCTTCACGGAGAGATGAAATGCTGCTACAACCACAGATTATGCTGCAGGCATTTGACAAGTGGGCTATAGACTTTGTGGGTCCTATCAACCCACCAGGAAAATGAACTGGTGCGAGATACATCATCACAGGAACAAAATACCTCACCAGATGGGCAGAGGCTAAAGCAGTAAGGAATTGTGATGCTGCTACCGCTGCACAGTTCCTTTTTGAGAACATCATCAGTAGATTTGGATGTCCAGTAATTTTGATGAGCGATCAAGGCACCCATTTCTTGAACCACACTATTGAGGCCTTGACGGAAGAATTCCAGATACAGCACCATAAGAGCACTCCCTACCACCCACAAGCTGATGGTACGGTGGAGGCCTTTACCAAGATTCTAGAAAACTCTCTTACTAAGATCTGCAATAGCCAAAGAAACGATTGGGACCTCAGGGTTAATGCTGTGTTATGGGCTTATAGGACTACATGCAAGAAACTTACAGGACATACACCTTTCAGTTTGGTGTATGGACAAGAGGTTGTTATTCCTATGGAGTATATTATGTCTAGTCTAAGAATTTCTCAGATCACCGGGATGACAGACGCAGATACGGTGAATGAAAGGCTATCGCAACTGCTTCCCTTAGAGGAAGACAGGTTCATCGCAGGATTCCATCAGAAAGTGGAGAAGGCACAAGAGAAAGCTTGGCATGACAGGCATGTAAAGAACAATATTTTTTATATAGGAGACCTAGTCCTCCTCTACGACAGTAAGTTTGTGAAGTTTCCAAGGAAATTCAAGACGCATTGGTTGGGGCCATACCAGATTCAGCAAGTTACAAATGGAGGTGTCGTTCAGCTCAGCAAACTGAACGGGGAGCTTCTTCCCACTTTTATTAATGGCAGTAGGATTAATCTTTACAGTGCTAGCCACTCCACGTCCCAGCCTTAACTCAGACAGTATGAGAGTGCAGATGTCCAGTGTAGTTGAAAGGAGGCATCACACCGGTAGTTAGTCTACACCGGCAGATAAAAAGCATTCGCATGAGGAGAGTTTTTGTGGTAGTTTAAAAAATAAAAAACTGTTAAGTTTTTTTTGCATAGGTGATGCGGTGTGACATCGCGGTAAGGAGATGATTCCCCGTGCCATGTAGACACTTTCGAAAAAACACAGAGGGCTAGTCAATTCACCTTCTGACAGGCAGTTAATGAAGAAATGACCGGTATACCTTACCGTAGATTTGGCAACAGCATAATAAATTTTCCAGATCTAGTAAATCTTCGACGAGACCGGCGCCTGCACACAGGTTTTGAGGGAAATTTGATCAGATTTCAGCATTTAATAAGGATCGGGATGACGGGTGTGGTCTTGTCCATGCAATTAATACCACCGACGAGTTCAGCCTAGATGACCGTTGCATCCGGGATTATCGCCTTCAGTATAAAAGTAGAGATCATTCATTCAGGACAGTTACTTTTGCAAAGATCCGAGAGCTATAGAGTAAGTTGTTAAGTTTTCCCTATGCAAAGCTAATTTCATTACAGAGTGCTGTGATTTCCCTATTTTGCAGCCATTGCCAATCCAGAGTATTGCACCGAGTGGGTTCTGTCCGAGGAGGAACCTTTAGAATACATTTTGAGATGCTTCGAGCGTGGTGGCATTGTGTCCGCTATGACGACGCCACCCAAGGGTATGAAACCAAGTTCATCACAGGTCAGACAACTGCCAAGGATGAGGAGCCAATCTCAGATAATAGAAGAATCCAGTCCGGAGCTGGAGGAAGAAGTTCATAGCACACCAGACTACATTGTGCCATGAGTTGAAGGCACACCAGAGGTAAATATTCTCAAGAGTGCTAAGTTTTTTGTTCCCATACCACCGATTGATTCTCGAGTAAAGGAAGATGGAGATCTATTAGGATATGCCCCTAATGTCAAATTTATAGATTATAACCTTGGAGATAGTAAGACATATCCTCAGTTTTGGCCGGATCAGTATCTTACGATTCAGAAGAACCCAAGGACAGGTGTAGATGAATATGTTCCTATGGAACATGTCCACATTCTTGAGCACTCAGGCTTGCTCAATTTGTTGAGAATACCAAATTTTGGATGAGGTGCAAAGGTTAATGCTATGGTGCGCGTCCTACTTTCTTGTGTACATGGAGGTTACCTCTGGCTAGGTAACAAGGTCGACCTGAACGTCGACCTGATACACCACATCACCGGGCTGTCCAAGACTGGTAAGGACCCTAAGACACATATAACAGGAAAGACCAAGAATTCCAAGCTACCACTAGCCCTAGTTACCAAGTATAAGCTACAAAAAGGAGGACGGGCTTATGACATCGCAAGCTTAACAAATGATACACTCAGATTTACAGCCAGACTGCTTGCAGGCAGACTGTTAACCAAGGTTTGCCCAAAGGAAGTCACAGGATTAGTAATTCACCTTGCCATACAAGTTGCAGAAGGTGAACAGTTCAATTGGTGTTTATTTTTGTTAAATATTTTTCAGCAAGATTGTTTGACAGCCCAGGATGAGGCAAACCACCCCTTCCATTTCTCATGGCTGCTTATACTATGTGCATTCGTCGGGTGGAAGGACCCGCCCCATACCCAGTTTCGACAGCTAGCAAGTGGCGAGCCCAGAGGCACGCGCTATACCAACTTATGGGAGAGCAGTAGCCCAGCCAAGAAAAAGATCAATATGATAGTATTCTATGAATACTATAAACTGTTGAAGAGAATCATCCAAGAGATGCCGCAGATCAGCACGGAGACTGTGGACATATATGATAACCAGCTTGATTTTATGGCAGACAGCCATAGAATCTACCTGAGGCCAAGAAGGTCTAAAAGAGACAATTGGGCTAATGGTTGGTTCAGGATGACAATGCAGGATGTCGAAGACATCATCAAAGACTTTGACGACGAGTGGAAACAAGCATTAGAGGATACCACAGCACTACCATCAGGTACCGCACAGATAGACCCATCGGACAAAGGCAAAGACAAAGTGGTGTCCCAGACGCAAGATACAGCAGAAGTGCCACTACCGGGAGAAAAGAGGAAAGATCCAGAGGAGGCGCCACTAGAGTCACCAACGAAGAAGAAAAAGTAGAAAGCCACAAAACTACCTTTGAAGACTGCATTGACAGACAATGACTATGAACAAATTGTAGCAAGACTAAAGGACGAAATGGACGACACATTTCAGGTGATGTAGGCATCACAGGGCAAGATGCAGGGGGAAATAGATCAGCAGCTTGTGGAGTTAAAAACAATAACTGAGAAGACTGCCATGATCCACACTCAGTTAATCAAGACGCTCGCAGGAGAAATTTCAACACAGTCGATTTCCCGCGAGGAAATCTTGGCAAAGGATCGCATCAATACAGTCTTGATACCACCAGGGAGCATCCAATTCCCTGCTTCAATGATGGACGTACAGATATAGATTAGGCAACCTGTTGAGGTTAACCTCGTAGAGTTTCACATTGATCAGTTATAGATGAACCAGCAGCATCTAAGCGCAGAGCTCAGAGATAGAGAGCTCGCGACTTATAAACAAAACACACAGCTGAAATGAAAGAATGCAGCACTCACTGCAAGTTTTTAGACAAAGGCGGAGGAGTTAAGAACATATGAATAAAGAGAATAGGATCTCAATCAGGTCCTACAGAGCATCGCATTGGAGTTACCCCAATGTAACATTGAGTTTGCCTTGCCTCTCATGCAGAAGGTAAGAAGAGTTGCAGACAGAGCAAAGGCTCTGGAGGAAACAGTAACCAAGATAGAAGAAGACCATAAAGCACAGATTGCTGAGCTTGAGGCTCAAGCATTGGGCACCCCCCAGGTAGACAAGGAAGCAAGAGTAGAGGCCTTTAGACTCACTTCCGCACAGATGAAATCTCGCATAGACAATGCACAGTTCGTTCTAGCTAATGCGATGAACACATGGTCGGAGTTAGATGAGCATCCTGAGAGAGTAGAACTCTAGCAAAGCATTCAACAGATAGAGAATGCCACAGCAGCAATGAAGGAAGAAATCAACAGTTTAGGATCTCTTGCGAAGATGAGAAAGATGACAGAGATGAACCGCTTGCAACAGGAAGCGCATTGGTTGAGAGCAAATGAGATACAAATCAATAACCTGCTTCAACCATATCAGGAACAAATCACAGAGCTAGTCGAGGTGGTTGAGCAGAAGGTTAGGGAGTTCACTACCACCAGAAATGAAATTGATGCAACAGAAGACTCCAGTATTAGTCAAGCTATGCTTGAATCAGCACAAGAGTGTGTTGAAGCTATGGAGAAAGAAGTCGCAGGACTTCGGCAGAAACTTACAAATACTTCGCAGGAAGCCAAGGAGAAAGTATAGTAGGAGAAGCCCGTTGTTAGTGGCTCGAGGACGAGCCACAAGTAAGTGTTAGGGGACTGTTGGAGTAGGGTCCCGCAGCTACAGGAGAAGCTACCATTTTGGCAGATAGACAGTTTTGGTGAAGATATAAGAGATAAGGTAAATATACGATGCCATAGCATGTTTCTAGCTACAGATCAGAGCCGAAAACTATGACTATCAGGACAGAGAAGTCAAAGAATATGGCAGTACCTGAGCGGTCAAAAAGAGAGAGCTCACCCACTGCATTGAAGGCAGCGGCGAAGACAGGAGGACTCAGCTACCCTCATAAAGGAAAAAGGGCAACGAGGCCAAGGTATTGAAGATGAAGGATAGAAAAGGAAGTGGTGCCCAGTACCCACGATCAGCGCCGGGAAGCATGGAATACTGCAGAGAGATGTGGTGTGATGGAAAGTGGCAGTTCGAGTATAGATAGACCGACTGTCACAGTTAGGGTTTTTGGGTTACTATTGGGACAGGCCCACAGTGTTGCAAAGGCGAGACCTTTGGTCCACCTATAAAGGGATGTAAACTGTATTGTAAAAGGTTAGCTAGTCAGATAACCTGTAGCTATTCAGACAGTTAGCCCGTCTGAGAGTCCAGTAGTCTGTTAGCTCACTGTTATTTTGTATTGTAATAGATTTGAACTCTTGTTCTGCTATTCAGTCCATAGTTACCTTACTGTAACCAGTAGCCGATTCCAAGAGTATGTATGTAAAAATCCACAGGGATTGATAGAGAGAGAGAGAGAGAGAGAGTATATTGTAAGAAGGCAATATATAGATGAGAAGAGATCTAGGAGAGAAGGGCTCCCGGCAGTGAGTGCGGAGTTACCTAGAAGATCTCTGGCTACACAATAGGTTGCAGCAGAACTGTGTACTCTCTCAAGATATAATAAACACAGTTCTGTGGACGTAGCTTCTACCCTGGAAGTGAACCACGTAAAACCAGTGTGTTATGTGATTATTTCATGTGATTGTGCTTTACTTAGTTGATATCTGTTATCTGTTACATGAATGTTGTATATCAGTTAGTAAATGTCTGTATGTCCTCACTCAGTTACAGCATTATTGAAGGTTAAAGGTGGATCTACATGTATCAAGCATCTGCATATGAGTTTATCAGTGCTTGCTTCACACAGTAATAAGTCATTTTGTTAAAGTGTTTCCAGTATACTTATTCAGCCAGTTAATTATAGTCGAGGTAGAGTGTGTTGAACTGTGGAAGGTCAAGTCAGAGTGTTAAATATCTTGTTAAAAGTTAGCCAAGTCATTCCACCCAGTGAGATAGCCTTTGGACGGCGAGGGTCGCAGTGGGCCGTACTATAGAAGATATCACATTGACAGTAGGTGATATCACACCGTTAGAGGAGCTACGGTGTGAGATATCATAGCTCGTGGGTTAAGCGTAAGGGAGAGATGCGCATCGTCCTAGTCGCTGCGATGCGATAGGAGTCCTTCCCCTGTCAGAACCCATGAGTAAGAGAGAAGAGCGTGTCACAGAGAGATCTCGCTGGCTAAGAGAAACCGCGAGACCCTACGATGATACAAAACCTGGTTGAGGACACCTGAGTCTTCAGCCAACCCATAAGATCACTTCGGGTGAGACTTCAGGCCGTTTTGCGGTCTGTTGCCTAAAGGGCCAGTAAACTAGGGGTATTTTTGGTATATGTATAATAGTAAACCCAGGTCTGCCCAGATAGGCAACACCAACTATTGTAGGTATCCATTTTATCAACCCAATTTTAACACCCCCTTTATATCATGTTGTAAAGTTGTAACAACAGGATCCCTAACACATCTTAGTATAAGAAAACGATATGATAAATAAAATATAGTATAATGCTAGTAATGATCCTGGCAGGATTGCAAAAGAGTTTGATTCATTTGTAGCATTAGATAGTGTAAGACTCAATGAAATAGTAATGGTGAAGGAAAAACACATAAAAGGAAACCCAGTCAAGAGATCAATGTAACAAAGATTGTAAAATACTGATAATCTAATAGCTAGTGCAATGCTTAGAAAATATGAGAATTGCACATGTTTCACACCAAAACCTGCTAATCTATGAATTTTATATCATGTAACTACAAATATAGCCATAGAGAGCTCATGTTTTCTATAATCTTAATAAATTAAACTCCAAAAAATATTTTTAATAATCTTAATAAAAATTTTCTATTCCTTGTTTTAAAGCTATTTGTATGTGATTTTTAATACATTCATAGTAAAATATGGTAAAATAACACTATTATTGTTTCGATAAATTATGTGCAGATATATTCTCATGCTCAAAGTGTTCCAGATTTAGTGAACACAGATTCTTCCACAACAAACTAATCTCATTTCTATATCTATACAAGATCAAAATTAGTCGAAAATTAGAGCAGATTCTCTTCATTTCCTATTTAAATTCTTAAAATAAATTAAATGACACTCCCATATAGATTTAACGTTAGTTTTTTTTTCCTTGGTAAAATTCGTAATTTTATTACTGTGAAAGAACAAAATTACATTCATAGCAAAACATAGTTACCCTTCGCTTCCCATGCAGTATATAGTTTAAAAAAAAATGATATTTGAACAATATATCAAGTCCATAAAATGTGACATAGTATAGTCGATCATATACATCAAAAATCATTAAAATCTAAAAAAAATGCATCTGTAAAGTAAGTGTGATTCAAATCAGTGGAGGATCATGTTCTAGTCCTTCATGGAAAGGACGATGAAAGTATCTATAGACTTAGTTTTGAATGTGTTCTTCAACCTTCCAGAAGCCCAATGGTAGCTGCATGCATTCTTTGGAAAGTAAGTCTGCTAGCCCATTTCTTTCCCTGTAAACATGTGTGAAAGTAACAATGTTAAAATGATGTTTTATATCCAAAGCATAAGCAAGTATAGGAACAAGGTGCATAGAGTGACAACCCTGTAATTCTTTTATCCAATTTAGTATGATCATTGACTCCCCAAAAACTTGTAGCATTGTGCATCCCTTTTCTAATGCAAAGAGTAGAAGTAATTTTAAGGTAAGAAGCTCCGCATAATTATTGGTACCATCCCCCAAGCCAGAAGAAAAATGGAAAAAATGGTCATCTTTCAAGTGTAATACTGCACCCCCTCTACACCTCATAGTTTGTCCCTCTGAGGCCCCATCAAAAAAACCCCACAACCTTCCCCTATCAATCTCCTCCTGCTGAATCTCCCTAACTCCCCTTGTCCTGTTATTCTGAGGGTAGAAACCCAAGATAGCAACAATGTTAGTAGTAATTACCTCAGGAATAGTAATCTTGTCTTGAAATATTGCAGCATTTATGGCCATCCAAATTCCCCAGGAGACAATGTATGACAATGCCCTAAACTTAACGTTTCAATGATCTATGAACCAGGAAAAAAGGATCTGCTAACGAGTTCCCATGCTAAGGACCAACCCCCTGAATAGTTTGTGTGACCAAATCCCAAACCTGTTGTACAAACCTACAGCCCAAGAAAAGATGGCATGCATTTTTAGTGTAATTCATACACATCACACATCGTCCTGGTTCAGCAAATTTATGGGTATGTAAAACATCCCAAGTAGGTTCCTTATCTTCCAAAATCACCCAAAAAAGAAGTTTTGATTTCGTCGGGCATTAAAGTTTCCAAATCCTCCCCCACCACCAACATATATTTCTATTAAATCGGTCCATATTTAACTGGATATACCCCTCCTTTGGGGTGTATATCCCAGAAGGATGCAAATCCCAAATAATTTCATCATTTCCTTTTAATAATCTAACATGAGTGAGTTGAAGACCATGTTTATATGTATTCCAACTTGCCCAATGTTTTGCGTCTGATCCCAGCCTATCTCCCCCCAACCAGCCCTAATTCCAGATAGTTGTAGTAGTTGGGTCCACCATTTGTGATAAGAAGAGAAACCCCCTTTCGGCTAGAGACAAACATATCTCCATAGGGAGTATGTGGGCTCTCCCACTCCCAACCCACAAGTCCATACCCATCCTCACTCTATCATCAAATCCTACTCTCCACACCAGCCCAGTTCCAGCGAGGTCAAAATCTTGAACCATTTCCTTTTATATTATAGACACTCCTCCCCAATTTTTGTTTTATAGTCGAACCCACTCAAGAACTTATAGAGGGGCCATATATTTCTAAATCACCACCTAGGTCCATAAAATCGAAGAAGATAACAACCTCCCGGAAACCTTAGCTGCAAGAGATTTTGAAAACATATGTATGTTTTTTAGCCCCCATCCACCCAGAGCCTTTGGCAAAGCAATGTACTCCCATCGGACCCAAATCATAGAGTGTTGATCCTTATTTCCCCTCCACGGATAGGAAAATCAGAGGCGCCTAATATTTTCCATAATCCCTTTCGAAATCTATGAGAGGGGCATCTAGTAAACTAGAATGGCCTCAAGCACACTTTTTATAAGAACAAGTCTCCTTGTCCTTGACAGCCATCTATGACTGCAACCCCTGAATTCATTTCTCAATCTTCTCAAGAAGCCACAACCAATCCCCTTTCAGATAAGAATTAGGATTTAGATAGAAACCCAAGTATTTTATTCTTAAATCTAGCTCTCCCACTTGAAAAGGAAGTCTACTCACCAGATAATGAACCTCTTCCCCTCGCAAGTTTGAAATAAATATGGTCCATTTCTGCATGTTAATAACCATACCTGTGGCCACTTGTAATAGGTCTAGCCCATCACAAAGTTTGTCAATATCTTTGTGAGATCCATCACAGAAAATAAGAATGTCATCTATAAAAACAAGATGAGATATAAATAAAACATTTGATGCAATAACCGCTTTGAAACCCCCCCTCCTTTTTGCTTGATCCAAGAAATGACTCAACCCTTTGACCACCATCAAGAAGAGTAAAGGGGATAATAGAAATCCTTGTCACAATCCCCTCCCTTCCTAAAAGAAAGAACTTGTTAATACATTGATTAACACAACAAAGGATACAATAGTGATACAGGCCATAATCCATCTGATAAAATCAATTCCGAACCCTAAATGTGTAAGCAACATCCTTAGATATAACCAACAGACTCATCCATACACCTTGGAGAGATCTATTTTTACTACAACCCTCTTCATCTTTTTAGTTTTTAAGCTGTGTAAGCCCTCCTGGGACACACCAATAGCTTCATGAATCTGTCTTCCCTCCAGAAACCCAAACTATTCTCTAAAAATACATTTTGACAACACCTCCTTGACTCCTCCCTAAGATAATTTTTGAAATGATTTTGTAAAGATAGTTGCACAACGAAATCGGTCGATACTCATCCAGTGAGTCTAGCTCATCAGAATTTGGGATCAATGCTATGAAAGTGGCATTAAAGTATCTATAGATGAGACCAGCCCACTTGGATTCATTAACCACTTGTAGCAGATTAGAACCCAGAGTATCAAAACATGATAGATAGAATTCAATTGTCCAGCCATCGAGACTCAGACTCTTATCTTTTTTAAAAGAGTGAAGAACTTCCATTAACTCTTTTTCTTGTACCTCCACCATAAGCTTCCTATTATCCATTGGTTCCACAAAACCAGGGAAAATTTGTGCCAGCTGAACCACTTCCGCAATATTATCCCTCGACCTCTCCTTGAATAGATTACCAAAATGTTGAACCCCAACATTAGTCGAGCCCTCAAAAGAAGTAACTCTTTTACCCTATGGGTTCGGCATTACCCAGATAGTATTTGTAATCTTTCTTCTTTTTGCATAATCCTGGAAGAATTTAGTATTCCCATCTCCACACAGCAACCACAGGGCCTGAATCTTCAGCCTCCAAGTCACTTCCATTTCACACAAAAGTTGTTGTATCCTCCCTTCCAGCAAAATGACTTCATCCTTTGTCTCAACTGATCCAAATCCAAATCCCCCACCTGCTCCTTCCATGAGGGTTCTATGTCTCGACTCACAGTCCAGTAACTCAGTTGCTTCTCTCTCCCACTTTAAATGAGCTCAAGTAATGGTTCCTTTCTTCAGCATAATTTTTTCATAAAGTGTTTCCCAGCATACTGATCCCTCCCCAGAACATAAGGCACCCATTTAGCCTTCACCAACTCCCCAAAAGACTTGTCATCCAACCATCTAGGGTTAAACTTAAAAGGACTTGGAGGATTTCTCCCACCCCCAAAAAACTCTGGGATAATAGAGAAATGGTTAGAATCACCACCATCGGCAACCCATTTCCTGACCAGCTCCATCGAATCCACAAAACATTTCTCCACTAAAAAATGATCCAAACACTTTTCCACCCCATCCTCCCCATATCATCGATTTCTCCAAGTTGGGATCACCTTTACAGAATTAATGTTCAACCACTCCTTTTGGACCAATCCATTCAGCAAATAGTTTGTCAGAACATCACAATCCACCCTCGGTCCCCACTCCTCCACCGACCCCAAGGAGAAATTAAGATCCCCTCCCAAGATCAGTTCACGACCATCTAGCAGGGGATTGTTAAAATCCTTATCCCAAAAGAACACCTGATCCTGAGAAGGCCCATAAATATTTAGAATTTTCAAAATCTGCCCCAAATCTAAAACAATCACCTCCATTCCCAAGCCAAAAGAAATACCCCAGATACTCTCACACCTACACACCTTTAACTGCCAGCCAGAGGCTAAACCCCCTGACCTTCCACTAGCATCAATACCAACAAACTCCCATTCATGAAGCATAGATTTCAAAGCTCCCAACACAACCTTAGAATCTCTCATAGTTTCTTGAAGAAGTAAAATATCAGGTGCCAAAACATCAATTACGCGCTTAAGTGACAATTTTTTTGGAAGGGCTCGTCAACCCACAACAATTGTAGGAAATAATTTTCATGTAAAACCCCCCTCCATTGAATTATTTGAGGCTAAGTTCCCAATGAATTGAATTTTTCCTTCCATAGGCAACCTCCCTCCTAGCTCAGTCTTGAGCCATGGACAAATGTGACTTTCTTCCATGCCCCTGAGAAGTGCCCAAGGAATTTTCCAAGAAGGATGACATCTTCCCACCCAAGATATCTTCATATTAGACCTCTCTATTCCAAATAATGTAGCGAATGTTATGACCCTCCGACGTGTTAGAGGAAAATGGAGACACTATGGAGGGGGTTACATAGAGCCTATCTCAAGTAATGTGCACTCAGCAGAAAGGGCAGACAGGCCCATTCCAAAATACCCAGCACCAACCCCTCCCGATACAATACCCACAGATCCCAAACTAGAACAAAAAACTACCGAAATAATAGAGGTAGTAAACATACCCGAAGAATTTGAAGCCACAACATGTTGAGAAGGTACCAAAGAATTGTGCCGATCCATCGCTCTACCATCCGCCTTGTCCCTTGTCTCATCTACCGCTTCCGCTAGTTTCATCTTCTCCCTTCCAACCACCTGAGCAAACCCTCCCAGTTCTTGAGCATCTTTGACCCCGTCACCTTCATTGGACCTTTGTGCTTCCCCTTAAAAAGAAGTGGGCACTCTGAAACCACATGCCCATATTCATGGCACATGTGGCAATGAAAAGGTACCCCCTCATAATCCAATAGATGATAAAAAGGACCATCTTGCGTATCAATCTTAATCTCAGCCAGGAGACCCCTTTTAAGATCCATCTAGACAATGACTCGCGCCATCGTCCACCGCCCCGTCTGCTAAAAGGAGAATCAGTCGTCACATACTCCCCAAGGAAGTTCCCCAGCATGTTGAACCGGCCCTCTTTCCAAAACTCCATAGGAAATCCAGGAAGTCTAACCCATATAAGATCCTTATCCACCACTTCCCTCTTTGCGTCGAACATCGGTGACCAAAGCTTCAAATTTACAAGAATGTTTGCCATACACCACACATTGTTCATAACCCAGTCCACATCCGTCTTTGAGCCAAAAGAAAAAGCAAACCAACCTCTCGCCAGGTTTGTAATTCTGGTAATCAATGACCCATGAGATAAGGAAGGGAAATCCAAATCTCCTCCCTCAAGCTCTAACCGCCACTGTGAGTTCAAAAAATTTCACCACCCGATCCATATGAATATCCGCTCCAAAAATAATCTTGTCTTCCTGCGTCTGAAGCCTAAGGCATTTTATTTTCTTATTATTCCGACCTTTCTTCAGCCCGCCCACAAAAGGGGGAAAAACATACGGTAAAATCTTAGGGCCAGGGGGTGGACTGCCATCAAACCCCAACATTGAACCATCTTCCTGCGACACAACAAGGAGCCCACCAAAACCCGTCTCCAAAGAATGCACCACCGTATTCGAGTCAAGTATAAGAAAAATGCTCGAGGAAAAAGGTTTGAAGCCATTTATAGGGGAAGAACCTCTTTCCGGAAGCCCCAGAGAAACAGGAAAAGCCCTCGTGACCTAGGGTAAATCAAGTAGAAACCCAAAGCTAATATCCAGGCTACCTCCAAATTCTATGTGCCCCTCCTCAACAAAAAAAGGGCTCACCCACAGCAAGTAGAGGGCAAGAAACCCCCGCCGAACCAGAAAAACTAGCAATGGAGGATTCTCCAAGGTCAGTTGACATCCTAAGAAGGTCCATCTCACCCCCAATAGCTGGAATAAAGACGTCTGACATATCAGCCTTGCCACCTTTTCCCCTATCAACCCAGGTGCACCACCCTTCTCCACTGTTGGATAACCAAAAATAGAGTTTTCTAGATAGTTGTCAGAGGAGTAATCCACCTCCTGCTCCTCAATCGTGCTCATGGTCCCTCACCTTCCATGCCCACAACCCTATTCGTGCGCAGCAAGAGCACCTTCTTTCACCTGCAGGCCTCCAACAGTAAGTTGATCTCACCCTCACAACCACCCTAAACAACATCCCTGCCTTCGCCATTGCTATCCAGTAAAAACCATAGCTCCTTCCTTGATCCGCCTCATTGTAACAAAAAATATTACTCCGTGAACCCTGCAATTCTCGAAAATAGATCCTTTAACATTAGTTATCCAATAGTTTATTGATTTTTCTTGGGTCAAGAAGCATTCTATTTTGAAATATTTGTAATTTTATTTGATTGGGAAGAGGTTTCTGTATGAAGCTAAGAAAAAAATCCTATTTTTTTATGTATATCATCCAATTATATAATCAAATTCTTTGGTAATTTTTAAGATGGATTTATGGAGTTATATTTCAATTAGAATTAATATTTCAATCAATAATGTTATAATATGATTAACATAATAATATGAATACTTTCATTTAAAACTATTTAAC
>LPNX010470117.1:221405-377234 GCA_001517045.1 Pseudotsuga menziesii | reverse complement strand
ATATATATATATATATATATATATATATATATATATATATATTAAAACTATATAGTAAAATTAATAAAAAATGTATCAACATAATCATAATATTATAAAAATATTATTTAAATTAAATATTTTAATATACAACAATTTTATGTGTGGCTAAAATTCCATTTTTCTTGTATTGTAGGGACATGTTTGCATTCAACCATAGAGGCATCGAACATGTCTGTGTGGTGATTTGAATGTTATTCCTTGACCCACCCAAATAAAATAAACACCAATATTTATATCATTGTGTCAAATTTTAAAAAAAAACCTTGCCCCTTAATACGAGACAATACATTTTTGAGGATTTTAGGAGTATTCAAGCCCCCAATATGAATGGATGTGATATAATATTGCTTTGCTAGTGAACCCCCCGTGAGTGTCAACAACCTACTAGGGACAATTAGAGGTAGACCTTGGAGGTAAGAGGTTTAGTAAATGGGGATTTCACATGGTGAGATTTAGTTGGATTATCATTGTTCCCCTTGTGCACAACTTGTGTTCATACACCTTCACCTATTTAGACGCGTACAAAAAATTGGGAGAGGGAGGGGTCCAAGTGGGTGGGATTGTTTCAGTTTTGACTTAGGACATGAGTAGGTAATCCCAAATGATATGGTTTGGGCTCTAACAATAAAATTAACAAAATAAAGTATTTACAAAATTTCTATAGTATTATGGATGATGTTCACAAATTACTTTAAGGCTTACGATATGCTAACTTGCACACAAATAGTTGTTAAGGTTAAGGGTTGAAAATATTTCTAGTTCTTCAGACGTAAACTCCCCCTAAAGAAGAGGCATATCATTGGATGGATAACCAAAATTACATGTGTAAGTTTCAATAATCTACCCAAACTGGGTAGGTAAGCTACCTTGTTTTATTAACCTAGAAGTCATGTTTCCATTGGTTAATGATCACCATTGTGTTCTTACATATATAATGGGGATTGATTCATAATCTCCTTCACGTTAAAAGGGTAATTGAACTGGAACATAAAAGAATCCCTTAGTTAGGGTATGTGTGTGTATGTATGGTACCAACTATTGGACTCCCATATCTCACAAACCTAACTCTAAATAAATGCTTTAACATGCACTCTTGCAACAAACTAACTAAGAATGGAACTCGCCAAAAACTCAACTCATGACATAGACTATCATAATTAACATCATTGAACTCAAAATTAAGAAGATCGTTATCTTATTGTATACAATAGGGATAAATTTTCAAGGATCCTTCAGTGCCATTGTAGTCGTTCTTCCAACTCATTATTGGGAATGATCATTAAAAAGTCATAAGAGTCCATTGTGCTTAATCTTATGAAAAAAAAACCATCAACTTGGCAAGCTAATCAGGGCCACTCTCATTACCGAGGTCCGAAATGCATAATCTTTGATCCATCTATAAGATATTTAGAAAAGCACCATGGGATTTAATGCCTTTTGTACTTTTCAAAACAACCTAATATTGCTTATATATTGGAAAATTTGCATTAATTAGACAACCATTTGAGTGGACTACTCCAAATACATGTGTTTATGAATATATTATTGTATATCTCGTTTCCTTGTCCAAATACATGTGTATATGAATATATTATTCTCTATCTTGTTTCCTTGTAATAAAAGGCACTCAAATCATCTTATTTTATAAGACATTTTTTAACAATTTAAGTTTTTATTCAAAATCCCTTCTCACTGTAGTTACTTCAGGGTGAGAATTATTGTATGACCAATTTTCTAACAATAATCAAAATTAGTTCCTTTAAGATGAGAAGTGTAGTTACTTCAATGAGATGAGTTCCTTTAAGGTGAGAGTTATTTTATGACCATTTTTTAACCATTTAAGTTTAATCAAAATTCCTTATCATTGTGGTTCTTTTAGGGTGAGAGTTTGTTTTATAGTAAGTCTATGCTTTAAGGGTTTTGAATTAAAATTAACTAAATTTTAAATATATTATTTCACTAAATGATAACATATATGTATATCATAATAATAATTATATACATTATATAAATAATATAATGTTTAAAGGTATTAATTTCAAATCTATTTAAAATAAAGTTTTGCATAGAAGGAGATGAGTTTATGAGTTAGAGGGAGATCTTTCTTTCAACATTAGAAAATCATTAACCTTATTTGAAATTAAAAGGTTATGAGGTTTTTATAAAATTGGTTATAAGTTAGAGTGAGATTTTTCTTTCGAGGTTATGGACATATATAAACATTACATATTATATAACTTTTTTAGATTTTTATTTGGGAAAGAAAATGTACTAGAGTCCCATAAAAGTTATTTAGTATTTTTTCATTAAAATTTAAAGCTGATAAAAAGTATGGTTTAAATAAAGATTAATATTTACCATAATCATCATTAATATTTATATAGACTATTAATATATTTATTTTTTTAACAGAAACAGAAAGAGGGATTATATTAACAGGCTGTGCACAGCCATTCATTACATCAGAGAAAGAAAATGTAAGGCCGGCAAGGCAAAAATGCTACACACCAGACATGTTCAGGTTCCCAAAATAGAGAGCATATGAGTATTTCAGAACTACATACTATGCGGGTAGTATATACCCTCACGAACTGACTACAAATCAAAATGCAGAGATACATAACCCATACAAAACTGAAATATAATAAGCACAAGATAGAAGTCAGGTGCCTTTCTGAGGCCTGGGCTGTAAAACAGATTCTTCTTCCATAGGCTGGTCAGCTGCTTCATTGACGCCATTAACCCTGCTTTCCTGGTTCAGAGAAACAAGCTTTTTAAGGTCTTCTTCTATGCGTTCAACTCTGCCCAACAGCTCGAGCAGGTTGCTCTCAAGGTCGTCTGTGTGGGCACCATTATTGCTAACCTCCAGAGATGTTCTACTCACAGTCTCGCTCATACTCTTAATTTCCTTAGCCATTTCCTTGTTGTCCATTACCCCTATGGATGTCATCTCGTATAGCCTGCGTAAATTCTTCATAATGTCCTGCAGCCCAAGGTTGTCGCCATAGTGATCCATTCTGCCAGAGTCAGTCGTGATTGCTATTCGGGAAAACTGAATATGCAAAGAGGAAGCTGCAATGTCTGCAGCTTCTTGGTGCAGGGCTTATTCACTCCAGAGGTCGACTATTTCTTGCTGCAGAGCGGCACCCCCAAAATTATCTGAACAAGACAAAGTCCCCAGGGCGTCTTTCTTCCAACCGGAGCATAGGTATCCCAATACCCTTTCCTGCCTATCGAATCGGAATGAAGAAGTATCAACCTGATTTTCTATTTCCCAGGAAGCAGAAGGATAACAACATTGACAGGAGAAGAAAGCGGACAGAGAGAGGCGTTCTTTTATAAAGGCTCGGATGAGGGGGAGTCCATGCCAAGGAATTCCCTGCAGTCTCCCACCTCTAACTCCGTCTACCACATGCAGCAAGAAAATTATAGAGCTGGGAGAGCCGACACCCGAACCTGGAGAGCAACAATGAGATGAGCCACGACAAGGATTCGACATGAAGACGGAGATAGGAGTCCCCCGATCGTGCGAGAAGGAATGACAATAAATTGGAAGCTTGACAGGAGTTAATACCGCTGCTGCCGAGGAGGGAAGAGCTATCCACGCGGCCACCTCATGAGAACAGACAGGACATAACAATAAATGCCAAGAGCCGCCAAGAGGAAGGAGGAGGAGAAGGCCAGCTGGAGGGAGGAGGCTAGGGAAGAAGAGGCGGTCGATGGAAGGGATAAGGAGAAGGGGAGGGGGGATAAGGAAAAGGGAGAGAGGAGAGGGGAAAAGAAATAAGGTGAGGAGGGGGAATAAGAAACCAAGGGGGAGAGATGAAAGATAATCAACAAAAATCTGAATGTGTTCACCAATAGATAAGGACTTCGATTCATAGACTTGCCTGATGAGAATGCAAGAATGAATTCTAAAACCTCTCGTCATGGAATGACTTTGAAGAAGGGAGGGTCGCCATCCTGGCTGTAGTGGCCTTGGGGAAGACTGGCTCCAACATTAGCCATGATATCTGCTTCCTTGTTATTATGGCGAAGAATGTGATAAATCTCGATGGATTGAGGCAGAAGAAGCTTAGCCTTTTTATATAATCTACGACACTTGATATCTCCTAAGGGATACCCATTGATCATCTTATATATGACATGCCTAGAATCGCCGAAGACCAGAACTTCCCGGAGTTTTTTGCCCCGAATAAGATGGAGACCCTGAAGGAGAGCCATCCATTCTGCTTCATTGTTGGTTCTAGGGCCAAGTCCCCAGACAAATCTTTGTTCCACTTGTCCTCCGGGATCCACTAGGATCCCACCCGCGCCTGCCACCCCTATATAGACTATTAATATATTATATATACACAATTAGTATAAAAATTTAAAAATATTTTTAGAAGCATTTAACTTCTATAGACATCATGTAATGGTGTTTATATTATATATACATAATTATTATAAAATTTCGAAAAAATAAATTTAATAAAAATATTTTAGAATATCATCATTAATAATTTATATATATTTAATCACATTATATATATATAAACTTATTAATTTCAAATTTATTTAGAATAAATTTTTGTATTTTTAATTTTAAAGATTATACAAAATTAAAGGTGATGAGTTTATGACTTAAAATGAGATTTTTTTCAAAATTAGAAAGTCATTAAGATTATTTTGAAATTAGAAAGTTATGGGGGTTTTTATAAAATTGATTCTAAATTAGAGTGAAATCTTTCTTTCTAAATTGGAAGGTTATTAATTTTATAAAAAAAATATTTTACAAAAATAACATATATAAAGATTACATATTATATACCTTTTATATTCTTTTATTTGGGAAAGTAAAGGAACTAGTATCCCATAAAAGTTATTTAGTGTTTTTTCATTAACATTTCTAGGTAAAAATTATGGTCTAAGTAAACATTAATATTTATCATAATCATAATTAATATATTATATATACACCATTAATATATTATATATACACAATTAACATAAAAATTAAATTTTAAATTGTTTTTGATATATAAACACTTAACTTCTATATACATCATGTAATAGTGTTTATATTATATATACAAAATTATTATAAAATGTTTAAAATAAAAACTTAATAAAAATATTTTAAAATATATGTACAGTAGACTTTTATACACATCACTCGATTTATATTATATAAACACAATTATTATAAAATTTTGAAAATATAAATTTAATAAAAATATTTTAGAATATGTGTACTAGACTCCATGTATATCATATATACAGGATTATTATAAAAAATTTTAAATATAAATTTAATAAAAACAAATAAAAAAATATGTACACTTTACAAATATAAATTTAATAAAAATATTTTAGAATATGTGTGAACTAAACTTGTATAAACATCACCAAATATATATTATATATACAAAATTATTATAAATTTTTTAAAATATAAACTTAATAAAATATGTGTACACTTAACTTTTATACACATTATATAAACACAACACAATTATTATAAAATTTTGAAAATATAAATTTAATTAAAATATTTTAGAATAGACTTTTATACCCATCACTCGATGTATATTATATATACACAATTATTATAAAAATTTGAAAATATAAATTTAACAAAAATATTTTAAAAAATATATACACTTTTAAAATATAAATTTAATAAAAATATTTTAAAATATGTATACACTAAACTTTTATAAACATCACCCAATATATATTATATATAATAATATATACACAATTATTATATTATATATAATAATATATACATAATTATAAATTTTTGAAAATAAATTTAATAAAAATATTTTTAATATGCATGCACTTTAACGTTTATACACATCACCCAATGGTTATGAATTGAAAACTTTTGTCCTCTTGAATGCGAAAATTTTTCATTGTTCAAGTACATACATGATCTTTTTTGAAATCAAGTTAAATTGACATAAGATTTTTTCCTATGAACTGAGTCTCGCTATGAGAGAACTAAACACTTCGTGGAGGAAATCCATGTCTCGCATATTTGACCTTGCTGAATTCGAGAACCTTGGTGGTGTCTACCATCGAACGAAGAATGAATATATATATGAATAATTTAGAAAAGCAATATGCACCAAATCTCCATATACATTGGAAAGCAATAAAGTAGGTGTGGAGTGGAATCTTGGCCACTCATATTTCTAGTATGCGTGAGGACAAAACAATCTTGTCACTGCAAAAGCTGTGCAAATTTATGTATAGAACTGTGAGGATAACTGGTTCAAATGTCATCTGAGTGCACCCATTTGTGTGTGAATCGATTTGTTATCCGGGTCCAGAAGAAATGGATTCAAATTTGTCCTGCTCTTCGTGATCATCTCCATCTCGATCCTTAATGGGTTCAGATTCATACCCAAAACCTTCTGAGAACTCGGGCCCTCTCTGCAACAGCGACATGGGCGCGTCCGGAACATCACACTCTCCCTCCAACATCTTGAGAGCAACGCTCATCCATGGCCTCTGGTTGGGATTGTCCTGAATACACCAGAAGGCAACCTTTGTCATCCTGGTAACACCTTCCCTGTCCACACAGCTGTTATGATCCCCCAGCCTCTTATCAACCAAATCCATATACCTTCCCTCTAGAGCCTTCAGCATGGCCCAGCTCGGGAAATAACAGAGCCGAGGATCGGCTGCCGAGCAATCAAAGTTCTTCCGCCCGGACACCAACTCAAGCAACACCATTCCGAAGCTGTAGACGTCGCATTTCTTGGTGGCAATAGAGTACCGAAGCCATTCGGGCGCCAGGTACCCGGGCGTCCCTCGCACCGCCGTCATGACCTGCGTCATGTCACCGTTCAGAAGCTTCGACATGCCGAAGTCGGAGACCTTGGGCATGAAGCTTTTGTCGAGCAGGATGTTCTGAGGCTTTATATCCAAGTGTATAATGGGTTCTCTGCACTGCTCGTGCAGATACGCCAGACCCCGGGCAGTCCCCACCGCAACGTTGTAGCGCTGTTCCCACGTTAAGCGTCCTCTGTTCATGTCATCCGGATCACGCGAGAAAAGCCATTTATCCAGAGAACCGTTCTCCATGAGCTCATAAACCAGGAGTCTCTGGCGAGAATCAGCGCAGAAACCCCGGAGTCTCACCAGATTCATGTGACTGATGCTGCCGATCGTCGCTACTTCGGCTCTGAATTCTTTGTAGCCCTGTCTCGGCCCATCCAGCTTCTTAACAGCAATTCCGGTTTTGTCCTTCAAAACGCCTTCGTACACCGATCCGAACCCGCCCGTCCCGAGCTTTCTGCTGAAGTTATTAGTAGCTTCCTTGAGCTCGTGATAGGTGAACCTCGGCGGCAGCCCTGGGAGAGTCTTCAAGAAATCTTCCTCTTCCATGTCCTCCGGATCGATCTCTTCATCATCTATGGCTACGGTGTCCGTTTGGCTCCTTCTCACGAATATGACCATTATCAGGCAGAAGAACAGAACCGCGGCTGCCGAGCTCACCGCGATTGCTGCTATGCTGCCAATGCTCAGGTAATTACTAGATTCCCAAGTCATGTTACGAGTCAATGTATTGAGGACCTTGATATAGGCCTTGTATGTCTGGTTTGCATTCGATTTCAAGCTCGACAACGGGCTATCTGCAAGGTAACATGACGATGAACTGCTGCGGAAGAAGGCAGCGGTACAGGAACAATTCGAATTGCACAAGCTCCTGCATGTTTCGAGTGTCGAGACGTTTGCTTCAGGATTCAGATAGTCGTTAGGATAGTAATCGACTCCGTCCAAGAACATGAAATGGTGAGTCGCCGACGGCTGGCTACAGCTCGGATCGCCTGGGATGCTATAACATCCCTGCTTCACATCCAGGTTCTGGATTTGCTCGAATTGATCGCTCGTCCCGTAGCCCGGGCAGCTGCATTGGCCGTTGTCACAGATTCCATAAGGCCCGCAGGCTCTGGGAAGTAGGCATTTCATATTAGATTGGTCCAGTTCAAAGTCCGTGCACCAATGTGTGAGAATGTTCTGTCCCGGTTCCGAAGAGATCCGGTAGACGCGAAGGCTGCCATCGCTGTCCAATCTCAGAAACTTGTACTCGTTGTCATTGTAGAAAGGAGCAAGTGGCAGCGATTGATTCCCATTAGCACATGACAATTTGCCATTAAACAAAACCTGCAAATCGCGACCCGTATAGACGGCCTCAGGGCCGAAAGATGATGAATTATAAAAGCAGGGACGGAGAATACCTTGGTAGTCCAGCCCTGGCAAGCCCATAGACCAATAAGGTTCCTGGATTGATCTTGTGTAAAACAATACCAACCCTCCCGGTTCCATAACAAGCTTATAAGATCCATAGCTGGTATTCGTAACAGATGTATTAGAAATCAGTGTTTGCCCCTTCTTCAGCGCCTGGCCTGGCACGAGAGTATGCGTGGGATGATCCCAGCTCTGCCAAACGAGATTCGAACTAACAGACACAAGAGAAATATTGGTGGTATTATAGATCTGAAAATTACCATTCTTCGCCATTAAAATGCCTTTACACTTACCAGAATCGATAGTCCAGACCACAGTTCCGTCGAAATCTTCGAGTATGAGGTTTCCATGACTCCCGAGCTTGAGCAGCGCGCCCTCTGCCACCGTCCTGTTTCTGTTTGCTGTCCAAACCTCCATTGCAGGGACCGAGGTTAGATTCAATCCTATTACAAGAGACAGAACGAATTTGCCAGAAGAATTTAGGTCAATAAATCCCAACCCGAACCTGTCATTCTCGCTAACAATAGCGTTCCCATTCCCATCTGTGACTGCTCTGAAAGGCCCCTGCACGGTGCTGTAACTAGCTGGGAGTATGGAGTTATTGATAGCCACTTTCCAATTGGAAGGCAATGTAAAGAACTTCCCTTCAATTGGCCCAATCAAACCCAGCAAAATTAAACAACACAGAGCGTTATAGGATTCCATGGCTGGTCACAAACCTAGCCACACCTTTCAGATTTGAAGCGAAAGCCAATTTTTCTTTATTTATTTACTCCAGAGCTGGACGATATGAGAATTATCGGAAACTACAAGGGAATTCTACTATAGTCGACAATGTTTCCTTCAATTTTCTTGGGTGGAGGCTACCTCATTAAGTTAATAAGACACAAGTACCTACTCCACTAAACATTGTTTTTTTCGTATTTCTTGGGTAGAATGCCACTGCTTAAACTAATAAATAAAGAAAAGTAGCCACCGACTTCCGTGGACCATTTTCGACATTGTTTCCATTAATTTTCTTAAGACGAAATTGATCGATTAAATTAACAATATTGATAAGATCTGCAACCATATTCAAGTACCTTGAACTTTACAATCCAATTGATTTAAATTAAATAAGATGTTAACAAATTATACCAATATGACGATTAAAAGGAATTTAAGTTTATATAAAATCTCAATGAGTAAAATTTGCAATGTAAATATAATTAGTAATTATATTTATTTAAATAACATAAATCTGTATTAATTTTCAAAACATATTAATTACAATATTATTATTAGAATATTATCTGATTAATATATAGCATGATATATGAAAAATCATGATAAAGTGGAAACATGTCATAGGAGGAAACAAATATCACTGCAATTAGTAAAAAAATTGAAAAATTGAAAATAATTAATTAAAAAAATATAATATTTAAAATGTTAAATATTGTACAAAATATTTAATAAATTAAATATTGTACAAAATGTTTTTATCTTTTAATATTGTATAATTAAGTCAATTTTTGGTAGTGCAAACAATTAAGAAAGATGATCAAAACTTGATACTAGCATTTGCAACAAAAATAAATAAATAAAGTGTTTTACATTTTAGTATTAAATATTGTACAAAATGTTTTTATCTTTTAATATTGTATAATTAAGTTAATTTTTGGCAGAGCAAACAATTAAGACAGATGATCAAAACTTGATACTAGCATTTGCAACAAAAGTAAATAAATAAAGTGTTTTACATTTTAGTATGAGAAATATTTGTTATTTAAAGTAACATAAGGTAATGTAATATTATATTATATTGTCAAAAATAAAAAGTAATTAAAAAAATTACACAAGTTTATAAAATAAAAAATTCTGGAAAAATAAATAAATATAAAAAGTAATTAAAAAATTTCATGTCAATTTGTTTATCAAAAATTGAAAGGAATCAAATTTCTTTACCATAAAAAAAATTACACACTAAGAAATTAGATCCTCTCAATACTTTATCAATCTAGGTTTAAGATGAACTTATGATGATGATGATGATGATGATGATGATGTTTAACGTCCACTGAGACTGGATTGGTCTATCGGACCTAAAGAAACTAAAGAAACAGATTATTGGCAGTGATCAGCTCACCGCTGAGTGCTTTACAAGTCTAGCTCTATAATTCTAACAGACATTTCCTACAAAACTTGGATCTGTCTATGAAATTTGTCTAGCTCTATAATTCTAACAAAAATTTCCTACAAAACTTGGATCTGTCTATGAAATTTATTCTAGCTGTCCGTATTATGCATTCTTGCTAGCTTCATTTTGCTGGCTTCTTGTCTTTATAGGAGAAAATGTCTTTGTTGTAGTCTTTGGAGATGATGGAGCAGTTTTGTTCTTTTTGCCAACTTTGATCCAACCTATTGAACTATCTTTGCCGTCACTAGGGAGAGCTTCTCCTGAGTCAGCATGAGGATCTACACTGTGCAGATTCCCTTGCGGGAGCTTTTTGGCTGGATTTGCTGGGGTACTATGCGCTGCAGGGGAGTCTTCATTATGAGCCTGAAGAGATTTCTTGTCCTGCATCGGATCTGGATTTTCTAAAGGAACTTCGCTTTTGCTCACAGTATGAGATTTCTTGTCCTGCATTGGATCTGGATTTTCTAAAGGAACTTCGCTTTTGCTCACAGTATAGTGATCCGGATTTGCTCCACTCCACCACGTGGATCTGCGGTGGTTTTTCCTGGGATTGGAATTCTGTGATTCTTTGGAACAATCTTTAGCTAGATGTCCTGTTTCAAAGCAACTTCGGCATCTGAATAAAACGCTTTCGTAATCTAAATTTTGGATCCATACATAGCTCTTACTCGTCAGATGAATTTTGACTGGGAATCCTATGCTAAAGTCCATTTCCACGCAGATGCGAGCATTGGTAGTCTTGAAGTAGGCCTGTGTGTCTTCACTGCTGAAGTAGAAGGTACCAAGTGCATTTCCAATGGCTTCAAGCGAGGTAGAGTTCCAAAGATGCAAGGGCAGGTTGGGGAGCCTGACCCAAACTGGGGCTGAAGAAATTTGTTCTGAAGTTGGGTCAAAGGAAGGGTTCCAGGGCTTCATGAACAACCTCGATTTTCCCCAAAACCAAGGGCCATATGCTTGAATGGTCGTTCTGTCCTCTGCCGTTACAAAATCTACTGTAAAAAAAAACCCCGAGCAGAAGGATAAATCAAAATTTTATTAGAGACAATAGGTTCCCATACCTCTGAGACCCACTGGTGTAGATCGGTTAATCGAGGCCATAGGCCGTTGAATCTGCAGATCAGGGCGGTTTCTTCGAATTGTGCTGCTTCCTCTAAAGACCGATCCACCACAGGAATAGAAGGTGCTGGCCTTTCTTGAACAACCAGAACCGAAGCTTTCTTGCTGTCAATGGCAGACTCGGGGGCTTTTCCAGCCGGTCCAAGGACCGCAGCTGCAAACAAGACCGGCGCCATTGGAGGGTAACATTGAATAGTAAATCCAATATGTAAAAATATAACACTTCCATACCCGTGTATTATGATAAAAATATAAATATAAATATAAATATAAATCATTTAAATTCTATAAAATAAAAATATTATTATAATCTATATATTATAGTTAAGTTTTAGTAATTTTATAAAAACCCAAATATAAAATTACACCGAAGGTGTTATTTAGGGGACGTTCTCCTCACGATTTCATCATCTGTCGACAACCTATGAAGAGCTGCCCCCTGTCCACTGCTTTAATGCTAAAAATTGAATCCTCACCAGCACGAGTCAAAGCGCATGGAGACCAAGGTTATTGGGATCGTGGGTATTGGTGGTGTCAGAAAAACAACAGTTTCTTCCACCGTCACGATAAGAGATCATGTGAGCGATCCTTTTTATCTAACGTGAGAGAGGATGTGGCGAGTCAGTCTCTAAATTCTTTGTAGACTCGGTTGATTAGGGATTTGTTACATACAGATAAAATCACACAATTGATCCTCACAACAGAATAGAGTTATTTCAAAGGCATATGAAATATGTCCATGCTTTGATCGTTTTAGATGATGTTAATCATATCATTCAATTAGATTCCTTTTTGCCACTTAAGATATCCTTTGCTCAAAGAGTTTGATATTAGTTACATCTCGTGATAAGCATATCCTCGTCAGCTCAGGAGTCTCAGATCAATCAATTTATCATCTAAAGGTGCTGAATCCACCTCACTCCCAAGTTCTTTTCTCTTTCCACGCCTTCCATAAGCCACTTCCACAACCAGAATTTGTAGATCAGGTAGATCGGTTTGCAAAGGCATGCGATGGATTGCCCTTAATTATCCTTGAAAGTGTTAGGGGCCCAGGTTTGTGGACTAAATGAAAGATCCACGAAAATATATGACAAATTGAAAATTAGTTATGACTCTCTAGATCCAAAAGTGAAAGAAATATTCTTAGATATTGCTTGTTTTTACCTTGGACAGGACATAGATAAGGCAATGAGAATATGGGGTATATTAGGGATTCGAAATCTACAAGGCAGGTGTTTGCTGGAGGTGGGTGGTGAAAATAGGACATAAATGCATGATCACATTAGAGATATGGGAAGAAGTATAGCAGAGAAAGGATCCATGCCTCCATTGAGGATTTGTTGGAGCAACGAACAACTGTAAGTACTTTAATCATTCATGCCTTTGTCTTCGGTTTAATTAAATTTTTATTTGAAGTTTTTTATTCAACTGAAAGATATGTTCATTGTATTATTCTTATCCATTCACAGCTAAAAAATGAAGTTCAGGGAATTAAGATGGTTAGTAAGTACGATGATATCTTCCAGTGTAAAGAATATTTGTATTGGTATCCATACACACAAAGCCATCTATCATTTTCCAAAGTCTTAGATAGAAGGTTTAGATATTTGAGACTTGTTGCAGCCGAAGAAGGTTACTTAGAAGACATATTGAGGAGGGTGCAAGCACCGCATCTGAAATGGCTCCGTTGGTATGGATGTTACTGTTCTTCCCTGCATGACTGGATTTCGATGAAGAATTTAAGAGTTTTAGAAGTGGAGGGGAGCACATTGAACATACTGTGGCCACATCCATCTAAAGTAGGAAAATATATATGTTTGCCATTAATATTTTCATTTAATTTCATTTCTTATGCTCAACTATAGATCTCTTATGTTGCCACATCACCGTTGCCTCTCCAGCTGCGAGAATTAAATATTTATGCTCCCCTTTCAGAGATTCCAAGGTCTATAGGGAAGAGATTCCAAGGTCTATAGGGAAGATACAAGACCTCGAAAGGATTTCCATGTTCTTTCCACCCTTAACATCCAAGATCAAAAGTTTGTTGGATGAATTTTGTAATCTGCTATCCTTGAAATCCATAGATTTCTACGGGTTGTCAAAATTGGAGTTCATGCCTGATTGCTTCGGAGAGCTAATAAACCTTCAGCACATAAATTTGAATGACTCTGTTTCTTTGAAGAAGCTCCCAAATTCTTTTGGGAATTTAAAACAACTCAAATATTTATCTTTGAAATAAGCGTCCAGCTTGCATATGCATCCATCTTCATTTGGAAATAGAGAGTTGTGGGATAGAAAACTTTCCAAGAGAGCTTCTCAATATGAGCAATCTATAATATTTTCATGTACGGAGTTTCCCTCTAAGGGGACATCAGGGGAAAGACAATTGAATCAATTGAGCTCCTCCAATGGCCGATCCATGTTGGTGCTCAAGATGTTAGAGCTGTCACGCACAGAATTAACGAAGGTACCTTCAAAAGCTAACCTTGAGAGAGTGTTACGAATTGAGGTTGTATATTGGAGGATGCAAGAAGCTCAAGAGACTCCGAGGATTGTGGTAGCTTACATAAATGAGAGAATTAAATGTAAATGAATGCTACGAGTTGCGAGAGATGCAAGGTGTGGAAGATTTGATGTTATTGAAGCTTCTTGATCCTGGAAAGTGTCCCAAAATGCAGTGGTGGAGAGAGGGAGTTGTCAACCAACTCGGATAACGATTAAATAATGACTTCATATAAAAAATACAGAAAAAGGTGCAATTGTCTGAAGCCACTACAATTTCCATGTCTGTGTTTGATGTTGATTATATTTATCTTCAATTTCCATGTCTGTGTTTGATGTTGATTATATTTATGGTCAAACTCGATAGTGGTAGTGGTTAATAGCTTTTATGTTGTCGCATTCAATCTAAAAATCCTTTATCATTTCATTTTCTTTTTAAATTGTGAAAACTAAATTGTTATTTATAATGTAAACCATAATTATTTCAATATAAAATGATTATTATCCATCTTTTTGTTTTTATTTTATTTTATTCTTCAATCCAAATTGAGCATGGAACTTTATTCATATTTTTTTATGTTTCATACATGGTAAAGATGGTTAGTTTTTTCAGTAAAAGGTCTAAATCTTACAAAGCCATTTTTTTTAAATTTGTAATTATCTTAAAATAAAGCTTTTATAAATATGATAGGAAAAATTTACATATTCTTTTCGACGACCTTTCCAAGGTTTAATCTTCTAGGTGTTTCTTTTCTTATATTCTGACAACTGAAGTATTCAAACAAGCACAACATAACTTAATCTTCTAGCTGTTTCTTTTCTTATATTCTGACAACTAAAGTATTCAAACAAGCACAACATAACTTTTGTCAAATCTCTGTTGTCGCTACAATTTGGAAATTATTGGGTTAGTTTCGAGTTGCTTTCTAATCTAGGGCTTTTATAATAAAAAAACTCAAAGAAAAAAATCCATAACATTTGGCAGTCCCGAGGCCAGGCCTCTGTTATTCAATATCAGTTCAATTTCGAAGTTTAAAATGTGTTGGTTTTACGTTAACAAGCTCAAATACACATGAAATTGTACCCATGGAGTCTATTTTCCTAATGAGTACGCTATTCCATCATTTTGCAGAGCTTAGCACAACACCATGAATACACTTTCTTTGAGGGGATTTGTAGTTTTCTCATCAATTTTGTGTAGTTACATCAATTCACCCTGAATGTGGGTTTAATATCATTCATTCTCCATGAACATAGTAACTAATTACATATATGTATTTTCAACAGATTTATATGTTTGAAGTAGATCTGTTAAAGAAATTATCCACTGGAATGGGCCATTTCATGCCATTTTTTGCATCTTGCAAGAGTTTTAACAACCAATTGTGCCTTCTCCTTCAACATTATCACTAACAAAGGCAATGTTTCTTTTGATGAAACCACACACATCCACTACATCGCCTCTTCGGGTCCCAAGGATATCAATTTGAGGATATCAGGTGAAACATCCACGACCACAAACTGATCGGAACACTTCGAAGACAAACGAAGCACTTGATATTTGTTCCCTTACATTCCAAAGCAAAGAAATTTCCAGGTCAAGGGTTCGATTACTGTGTGCACTTATGAGCATAAAAAGTAGACAATCTCGCCATCCAATTTGATATCATACGCCCTAACCCTCTCCCATTCCTCCAGCAGACCACGATTGTCACAATCGATTTTCATCTCAAATTCATCCCATATTCTTGAGGTTCTCGATTCGACCTCACCTTCGCTGGCCACAAAAAAATTCTTAGAAATGCCCAAATTTTCCCATACCTTCTCTTCTTCTTCTTCCCTTCTCGTTGCATATATGTATTCAGATATCTCACCATCTCCCTTCTCCACCATTCTCGTTGCAAATATATAGAGAGAAATTTAGGTTGGTCGCTCCCTTCTCGTTGAATTCGTTGCTTAATCCCATGGGAAATGAGACTCGATCTGAGACAATATTCATTATGGCCCTCCATTGACGGCCTCTGAAAGCCCCAAAATGGACGACGACCCCATCTATAACTTTGAAATTTGTTCTTGTGAAAATCCTAAATTACTTATTAGTATTTGCAATATAATTTCCATAGATTCACTATAGTTACTTTTAACACATAAACTTACATCATCTACATACACATAACTTTCATTTATTTTAGACATACTGAAGTTCTTTTCGCTGTTTCATTTCCCTCGCTTTGGGGTATGCTAGTAGATAATATAAAAACATATCCATCAATTCCGTTAAAAATATAAATGTAAATACAAATCATTTAAAAATTATAAAATTAAAATTATTTTTATTTATTTATTATTGTTATGTTATTTTTCATTTTATAAAAAGAAATTTAAATAGTTAATATAAAAATAAAGTCAATGTTAAAAAATTGTTATTTAAGTATTATCAATATTTTTATTTAAAAAATTTATAAATATAATTATATTGATTAAATATTTTAATTTTAAAAAATTAATATTTACCTATTATTAATATTTATATTCAAAATTAATTTATAAATTTTAACTTTAAATCAATGTAAGTTACCATGATTGAAATTATTATTAAATAAGTAAAAGAGTGTTTGAAAGAATGGCAATATAGTACCCATGAATGTATGGGTAGTACAACACGTTGGGCCACAATTGATAAGCTATTAAATCCCTAGGTCCATTGAGCTTAGAGAATATCCCTAGAGGAAACAAGTGTGTATGACTCTTTCTTAATAAGAAAAGGGGACACAACTTGTATTTTATTACCAAATCACACAATGCATTTTTAGGTGAAGTCGGTGTGATTTGAGAAGTGAATTTGTGATTTTGACCACTATGAGGACAAGTGTCATTGTCCATTTCCATTACTTAAATTAAGTATTTATTGGTAGAATTTTATTTTATACATGTTATTAATGCCTACTCAAGGTTGTTTTGGACATTTGGATTATTATTACCAAAATACCACTTAATTTTTTGTCAATGTTTTTTATTATTCAAATTCCATTTATGATTGTAAAAATTATGCAATTTAACAAATTATATCTACAATTCTAGTCAATGTTTGGACAATTTAATAATAATAATCATAATGACAAGAAAAGTGGTCTAAAATATATCCCATATTCCAATGTACCCATTTAGTGTATTGGGGTCCCTGCAACAAGTCGAGAGGTTCGTAACCTTCATTCTGTTGGTTTCAAAATTCATTGTTCTATTCTTCAAGTTGACCAAACCATAGTTTTGATAGTCCCGATATATTCCCAGGAAAATATATATATGAATCAATTCCTGCAATAATCTCAATCACTTCAAAATCGGTGAATCTTTACACCTACCAATTCTAATTCTCCATGCTCCAACCAACCAATCAGAAATATATCGTATTGGTTTGACATTCTCAAATGAATAGGAAAATATACAAGCGAGGGAAATGGAACGTCCTTTAGGACTTCTATAGGATTATGTTGACATCAAATCCCAAATCTAAATCACATTCTTGATATTGTATCCATGGAATTGAGCATCCAATCTGAATTATTTATCGTCCAACTATTTTCATTCTTTGTTTCTGCACAAACTAAGTTGTACTTTTTGAAGGAGGGGTGCAAATTTGTTTGGCAGTTTCTACAACACCATTTATTGCAAGAATGGTTTTCCATAACTTTCCATTGTGCTTTTGCCATCCAGAATATTCCCCATCAAGGTGAAACATAAGGAGACAAGGTCCCTTACCTTCCTTAAATCTATATTTCTTCCACAACTTCTCAATC
The DNA here is from genome assembly GCA_001517045.1 of Pseudotsuga menziesii. Classification (NCBI taxonomy): domain Eukaryota; kingdom Viridiplantae; phylum Streptophyta; class Pinopsida; order Pinales; family Pinaceae; genus Pseudotsuga; species Pseudotsuga menziesii. Next base: position 359,351 of record LPNX010470117.1, on the reverse strand, counting down.
CATTGTTTGGCCAGTTTTGATCTTCCCAGAGGTGAATTTGGCCAGTTTTGATCTTCCCCCGTTCTTACTCCACATTAGGTCACAAGAAAGCCTACCAAGTTATGGTAGATTATCACAACTGAGAGTTGATTATATTCACAGGTTTTCTTGCATGAACCTCCAATTTTGCAATAAGATATTTCCATTATTCAATAGTGTGAGCGTTTTTTCTCAATAGTAATTACAATATGGTCTCTTAGGGAGGGTACGGTCTCACTCTAGATGTAAAATGTCGTTATAGTTATAGAAATTAATCAAGTGTGTAATTCCTCCCCCTTTTACAACTCCAAAACATCTTTCGCATCCTCGTCCTATTACTCTTTCTTATTGTTGTGAAAATTTATCCCAAGCTTAGAACAATTGAACTCACAAAATTGCTTGAAAATATGCAAAAAACACTCAAGAAGGAGGCTGAATATGTGATCATCCACAAACTGTTGATGATATTAATTTACACCAGACATAATTAAATATATGTAGGATTCTCATAAAGTAGATACTCCAAGGATTCGAAATCATTAGGTTTCTATTCGAATCAGTACAAAAGTAGGCTTACTAAACTTGTCAAAATCCCCCATATGTGCATAAAGCACTTTCCAAATGAGTCAAGATGATCATGAATTTGTTGAATGAGTATGTACAGCTCATAAGTGATGGAAAGATTATTTTTCCATGCTTTTATATGAGGAAAATAAGATAGGTGAGTTGGTGCAAAAAACAAGGCAGACTACCTTAAAACTAATTTACCTTTTTCCTTAAAACTACAAAAAAGTTGGAAACTCTTGAAAAAAAGAAGAATTGTGCACTTGCCAATTTAGGAAAACTGCAAAGTTGTCAAAATATTATCCATGATCTTTCTATCTCATTCTAGGAGGAAGTTTGGGAAATTTTGACCTAAAAAATGGGTTTGGGTGCAAACTAGCTAGCGTAGGACCTAGGAAATTAATCAAAAAGATTAATTATTTTATCCTAAGTCTTGGGATGGGTTTCGATTATTCCAACACCCCCTATTAAACCTAAATTTATTTACAATATCAGAAAAATATCATAGATATAGGACCTAGAAACAAGGCTTAGTCACCCTTTACATACTGCTTGTCCATACAAAACAAGGAAAGAGAAAAAACCACAAGGGGAAAATCCTCCCTTAAACATGGACATGAACACAACTGTATGAAATATGGTATTCAATATCTCTTCACCACATCATCGGCTATACCAAGCAGTGAATTGACAATGTTGAAGGTCCTCTCAGAAAACATCTTAGTGAAGATGTCTGCAACTTGCTCAAATGATGCACAATATTGCAGATCAATGACCCCATCATGCACAAGTCCTCTAATGTAGTGCATATGGATATTGATATGTTTGGTTCATTGCCTTAGTATTGGATCAATTGAGATTCGAATGGCACTCTGTTTGTCACAATAGATGACTGTAGAAGTCTCTGACTCGATCCCAAATGCTCTAAGTATTCCCTGCAACCACAAACATTGAGTAGTTTCATTCACATCTCCTCTGTACTCTTCCTATGTAGATGAAAGTGCAATTTCACTTTGTTTCTTACTTGACCAGATGATTCATCCATCTACAATCATAAACACATATCCATAATTTGACTTTCTATCAGTGTTATCACCTACCCAATCAGATTCAGTAAAACCAATTAACTCTAGGCTAGATTGTGCAACACAAGGAATCCCATGAGTTTTTGTCCCTTTTACAAAGTTTACGATTCTTTTTGTTGCCCTCAAATGGATTTCATGAGGATCATCCATGTACCTGGAAGCCACACTCACTGCATAAGATATATCAGGTCAAGTATGAATCACATAAAGAAGACAACCAACCATTTTCCTATACAGGGTGTTGTTTTCCAATACAGATGATTGTGCTTCTTCAAGCTTAACTCCTGAAAGGAAGGGAGTCTTGTCTAGCTTGCAATTATTCATTATAAAATTATTCATAAAATTTGAAGCATAATTGGACTGATGTACCTTGATTCCAATATCTGATTGAGAAATCTCAAGCCCCAAAAATTGGATTAACAATCCCAAATCACTCATAGAGAAGGAATGGTTCAATGCATCCTTCAAGGAGGAAATTTGTTTCTTGGAACTTCCTGTGATCAGAATTTCATCCACATAAGGAACCATGAATTATATTCAAATATACATTAGGATCAGAATTGTACATATACAGTAGTTCAGTGATAGCAAAAATCCATCAATCTTGGCATACCAAGCTCTAGGAGCTTCTTTTAGCCCATACAATGATTTCTTCAACTTGAACACAAGTGATGGATTAGTCACAAAAAATTATAGCTGCTGCATATATATTTCTTCTTTCAGATCTCCATGTAGGAAATTACTCTTTACATCCATGTGATGCACTTCCCACTGCCTGGAAGCTGTAATGGCAAAAACTAGTCTTATGGAGTCCATCTTTGCAACTGGTGCAAAGGTTTCGCTGTAGTCAATGACTTGAACTTGAGAGAAGACCTTGGAAACTAAGCTTGCCTTATAATTCAAATTATAACCATCAGCATCAAATTTATTTTTTAAAACCCACTTACGCTTGACTAGATTTCTCTCTGGGGGGGAGAATGACTAGATCCCATGTGTCATTCTTTTGGAGCAAAGGAGATTCCTCCTTCATGGTTGTCTTCCATATTGGGTCTTCACATGCATCTCCATATGTATGTGTATTATATTCAATCATTATAAAACACTTATCAACAAATAAAGTGTCCTTGACCTAAAGGGCACTCTCGAATTGAGATCTAGTCCTCCTAGAATCACTAGGATTCCTAGCTAGTTCCCCAACTGCTTGGATGGTGTTTGCTAAACACTTTGTCCTTGTGGGGTTGTTTGGATCTGAAATTAAATCATAATTATCAAACATACCAGAATCAGAAATTTCATTTGTTCCTTCACTTACAACCAAAGATGGAGGAGGTGAGGAGGACTCTCCAATTTTTGTTGCTACCATAGACTCTTCTTTGAACTGAACACTCCTTTCAATGAAGGATTTTTTAGTGCTCATATTGATCAGCTTGTACCCTATGGAAGATTAAGAATACCTAGAAAATAGGCACTCTTGTCTTTGGGGTTCCAAATCCATCATTTTATCTAATGGAATTATATCCCATGCTCTTAAGCCAAAAATCCTGAAATGAGACACATCTGCTTTGTTCCCACTCCAAGATTCGAAAGGAAAAACTCCATCAAGATGATTGTGAGGCACCCTATTCTCGATTTAGGATGCACAAATTATATCTTTAGCCAAAAACTTTGGTGGAAAATTCTTAGACTCCAACATACAAGTATCCATCTCCTTGAGACTTCTCAGTCTTACTCTCAACCACACCATTCTGTTGAGGTGTGTAGGGAGTAGAGTGTTGCATATGGATGCCTACATATTCACAATAATTAATAAACTTAGAATTGAAATATTCAAAACCATTATCAGATATAAGGATCTTGAGTTTCCTCCCATGCTATTTCTCAACCAAGGCCTTAAAAACCTTGAAGTGGTAAAAAACTTCAGACTTGAGTTTAAGGAAGTAAACCCAATAGTAACTGGAAAAGTCATTTATGAAGGTTAAGACATACTTTTCTTGAATCATGGACATATGAGGGAAGGGACCATCAATGTAAATGTGGATGAGATAAAGAGGTGTTGAGGTTCTCTCATGACTGGCTCGCTCATACTTATTCTCTGGATGTTTTCCTAGAATGCAACCTTGACAGACTCCTTTGGAAAAAATTATATTTGGTAATTATGAAACCATATATTTTTCACACAAATCTGAAACTTGTATTTATAGTTTAGATTACCAAAACTCTCATGCCAAATTTTTCTTGCTTCATTGGAATGGGTGAGGAGAGTAGAGGGGTTAGAGGAAGGCATGAAGTGTGAGAACTTGTAGACTTTAGAACTATGGTCCACAAAACCTTTAGCAATGACTCTACCATTTGCAATATCAGAGATTTCAACTTCATTGGGAGTGAAAACAACCTTCTTAGGAGACCCAGTGTGGGTCATTTGGTAGATTGACAAGAGATTAGCAGCAAAACCTGGGACATACAAAACATTATTGAAGGAACCACGGTCAAGCTACCTTTACCCTTACTTTCAGTTTTGGATTTATCTCCCAACAAAATATTAGGACCCTTTGAACCATCAAGAGATGAGAAGGCTTCCTTTATTGAAACCATGTTCTTAGAAGCTCCAAAATTGATAATAAAGGAAGGATATCTTACAGTGCTTGCAACCAGGGCATGTACTCTCTCTTGGTCTTCAAAACTAGATCCTTCTTCCTTCTTGCTTGTGCCACCATGAAGGGAGATGTTGTTATTCTCCAGGATTTCAGTCATCATATCGATATGGTTCTTCATGCAAGAGCTCTCACAATGAAATCCCTTACCACAGTATGCGCACTTGCTACCTTCACCTTTACCTTTCTTCTTCTAAAAGTTCTTCTTCTAGGAGTTTGAGGAATCCTCTTGAGAATTGGACTTGTCTCCTTTTTATTTGGAGGATTTTTATCCTTCTTCTAGTATTTGGAATTCACCTTGGAATCTCCAACAACCAAAGCTTTATCTTTGGAAGGTTTGATGGTTCCCATCAAGACCAATTTGTCTTGCTTCTGAGTCAAGGATTCCATGAAATCTGCCAGTGAAGGCATCTTCCAATTTTGATCTGTCAACTGGGTGGCATGGAAGGATGAGACAAATACTGAGTAATCAGGACCAAGCCTCGAAAGAATTTCCAAGATTAGTTATTCATATTCTTTGTAAATCCCACATTGTTTTAGCTGCAAAACCAGTTATTTGAATTTTGAGAAGTAGACTTTCAAGGATTTGAAGCTGCTTGGACTCAGTGCTATCAGCTCATTCTCTAGTTGGTAACCTCTCATATTATCAGTATTCTCATACAAATCTTGAAGTTTCTCCCATACTTCATTCGGTGATTTAATCCCATCAAGATGAAATAGAAGGTCTCTAGAAATGTTGAGACATAAGAGACCATACACCTCATCTATCCTATTATTCCATTTAATCTTCTATGCTGCTTCATTAGGATCAAATTTAATTGCCATGGTCACTCTGAAGAGTCCTTTACTCCTCATTAGAATCTCCATCCTTGCCTTCCATTCGAAGCAATTTAATGGAGTCAAGATGATTGGTTGAGATTGATCTATTCTTCAGCAAGTGTGCCTTTGACCAAACAGTCTACACTCCTAGGGAGTGATGTTGACCCTAAAAAATAAAATTTAAGAGGATAAAATTTGAGCTACTAAGGGATCTCTGATACCATGTGTAAATTTATCCCAAGCTTAGAACAATTGAACTCACAAAATTGCTTGAAAATATGCAAGAAACACTCAAGAAGGAGCCTGAATATGTGATCATCCACAAACTGTTGATGATATTAATTTACACCAGCCATCATTAAATAGATGTAGGATTCTCATAAAGTATATACTCCAAGTATTCAAAATCATTAGGTTTCTATTCAAATCAGTACAAAAGCATGCTTACTAAACTAGTCTAAATCCCCCGTAGGTGCATAAAGCACTTTCCAAATCAGTAAAGATGCTCACGAATTTCCTGAATGAGTATGTACAGATCATAAGTGATGGAAATTTGAATTTATAATGATTTTATATGAGGAAAAAAAGGGATGTGAGTTGGTGCAAAAAGGGCAGTCTACCTTAAAACTAGCTTTAGCTTTTTCCTTAAAACTTCAGAAAAGATGGAAACTCCTGAAAAAGAAGAACTGCACACTTGCCAATCTAGGAAGATTGCAGAGTTTTCAGAATCTTATCCAAGATCTTTCTAACTCATTCTAGGAGGAATTTTGGGCAAGTTTGACCTCAAAAATGGGTTTGGGTGTAAACTAGCTAGTGTAGGACCTAGGAAATTAATGAAAAAGATTAATTATTTTATCCTAAGTCTTGGGATGGGTTTTGATTATTCCAACAGTTGTTGGTATGATACTTGGCATAAATATTGGTATAGACTCTATGCTAATGCATCTATATTTTTTCATTTATCTATAGTATGTATTGTAGATCCACAAAACTCATAGTATGTTGTATTTGACACCAATGAACACTTTTGTAGGATTAGGTAGAGTCACAAAAAATGGAAAAATTCTTTTCATATCTCACAGTATTCATATAGAGAAGATATTTGTGGAGCCATATATGTAGGGTAGCTAACCGTATGAAATTGTTTTTCTATAGCTACTTGCACAACGATTGCACTGGGTCTGCTAGTAAATGGTCCCCCTTGTAGAGTTGTACCTTCCCTCATTCTGGGACATTCTAAAACATGATTTCCTTCTATCATACATCATGTGCACCATACTTGTGTTCAACTTGGCATCAGTATGGTCAAATCTTGAAGCTTTTCAATTAAAGCAACAATCTAGATTTGTACTTGTGATAAGTCACTAGTAAACGATGATGTTCGAGTCACAGTTCCAATTAGGTAACTAGCCATTGATTTAATCTTCATATCCTTCTCTAAATAATATCAATATGAATGCACAACCTATTGTGATAGGGGATTTCTAGTCAAATTAAATAATCCTTAAGTAAAATATTCCATGTGGTGGGAATCATGTATAGGAAATGAGAGTTTAACCAACAAACCCATTGATAGTTGCGTATAATCGACCCAGGAAAATTCTTCGTGCAGGCATTGAATTTTTTTAGTCATGCAATCCCTTGTATCAACTTTGGTTGCGAAAAAATTTCTAAGAACAATTTATTTATATCTGGTAGAGTAAAAGTTGGTGCACTTTCATATATTTGTTCAATCAACTTGATATATATTCCATGCAACGTGGTTTGAAATTCAATGAGATTCTATGTGAGAGGAGTTCCTCTAGAGTTCCATATGGATTCATAGAGAAACCAATGTTGTTCTCCATCGACTTCACCTCCTCTACCCCAAAATTATGGACATTTCATAGGCATTCCTACCTGTACTCCAACCATTATGGTAACTAGAGGTCTTACCAACACAAATCCTTGAGGTCAGGGTTGATACATGATGTTACCACTATTATGTTGAGAACTTCTACTACTTCCACCTATTATTGAACCAATATGAAAACTATTAAAACTACCAACTGCTTGATTATACCAAGGTAACTGTAAAATAGGGTGTTGAGAAAGGATTACCAAATTTTGTGAGGGCACTCGGGGGTAGTCAAAGGTTTGTTGTTGTTGTTACTTCTAGTATCTCCTTCCGCAACAATGGGGGTTTCACTTTTGGGGTTCCACCATTTTCCTCGGGTCTTGACAACTCTAACAGTTCCACAACTTCTTTTGGGGCTATCTTGGGTGTTTGATTCAAGAATTCACTACTAAATAACTGAACTTTGTAGTATATTTATTTACTTATAACTTCTCCCCAACTCCTCCTTACTAGTCCATCTTGTACTTCTATCCCTATTCCTTTTCACCATGAACCAACTATTTTCTCTCATCTCTTGACCTTCCATAATTCATTTTTCCTCTCTTCACTACTTTCTCTATTTCACAATTCCTAATTCCGTTAATCACTTCTCCTCTTTTCTTTTCTCATGTGTGTTTTCCACCACTTTTCACATATTGTTTCTCTTCTTTATAGATGCTCATCCTTGGCGTCATTAACATCAACTTTGTAGCATCACCTCAACCACTCCCCTAGTGGCATGAAGATTTAATCCTCCATTCTAATATAGTTCAATGGAAAAAATACATATTTAACCATCGAGGTCTTAATCCATAATAGAACTTCCTTGCAGTCTACCTCTTTCTCCCTTCTTGAAATTTTCTTTAACATTATATATAGATTGGTTGTTTTATGTTGCAAATTACACAACGTACCTAGTTATAGTGCTCACTACCCAAAAATTGATATCCCTAGTTAGCGGATTATTTAATCGATTCAACACTAATAGGTCTTTTTGAGTCCATTGCACAATCCTTTGTTGTCATTCGCTATATTCTAGAGCTTCCACAAGTATTTTTAGTCACTTGAATAGCTTCACAGATATTTCTACCCAAAAAACTTTATACTGATCCAATATCGATCCTCTGTTAAAGATGTATTCTCTAAATTTCGGTGGAGCTCACCCTTGTAGATCTACTTCTTGTATTATGAAGTCTTCAAACTTATTTTCCCATCAATCCTAAACATGGATCTTTGATACCTATGCATTCATGCAGTTAACGATGTCATATTAGAAACCAGTTACTGACAACGTAATCATTTGTTAGTGCAAATTGGAGATTGGGTTTCTTGCGTAGGTTCCAACAGAGGGTTCCTCTTTAGACTATTGTGATGGAATTTTCATCCCCAAAAGGAGAATATCTCACCCAAATCCAAACCTAGACTTGTGTAATATAAGGAGGGTTAAATATAGAGATGAATTGGTGTTTTTTCAATTCATTCATAATATCGCAACATATGGTTTTCATACATATGGACTTGATATGTATGGTATGGATTTGAAGTTCTATGTTGAATCTTGTACTGCTCACAAATGGACTTAATGAGTTTTGATGTAAATTAAGTCCCTTGTTCTATGACAAACTCCCTTGGCACTCCAAATCTAATAAAAATTTCTTTGTACAAAAGGTATACAGTTGACTCTTCGTTAACTTGAAACAAAGATTTGGCTTCTACCCATTCAATCACATAGTCAGTACAAACAAGAATGTATTTCTTTTGTTTTGAAATTGGAGAGATGGACCCTATGAAATCAAAGGCCCACTTTTCAAATGGTTGAACCAACACTCATGGATGTAATGACATCTCGCTAGACTACATTGGTCTTCCCATTCTTTGGGATTTGTCACAACCTTTAACAAATTGTTTCTCATCCTTGAAAAGAATAGGTCAGTAATACCTTGCATGTAGTACCTTATAAGTTGTTCTTCGATCTACAAAATGTCTGCTGCATGGTTCATCATGGAAATTTTTTAGAATATCAAATGTTTCATCTTCGCGTACACACCTTACGATGATGAGAACTGTCCCTCTACTAAATAGATCACTACTAATCCATGAATAGGAAACACTTTGTCAAATGATCTTTTGCTTTTCTCTAGATGATAAATGCGAAATTAAACTTCCATGAATATAAGTAATTAGAAAAGTCATAAAACCAAGGAGAATTAGTATAAACTATAAATAAATGTTCATCAAGGAAGTTATCATCTACAGGAGCAACATTAACTTCACATTGCAATCTATAAAGAAAATCAATGACCATGTTTTCCTTACCTAGTATATCCATGATTGTATTGTTTAATTCATGTAGCAGTAAAAGCCATCAAATACCGTATAGAAAAATGGTCTATGTGACTATAGACTTCATATCCTGTAATATAATGCCTAAATTTATTAAAGCATACACTACTGCCAAAAATTATTTTTCCATGACCATGTATTTCAGTTTGGTAGGTTCATGGTTCTTACTAATGTACTAAATGGCATAATGGATCTGATTTTCCTTATTCCCAAGGAAAACCCCTAAAGCAAAGTCGGAGGCATCCATATATATGTGAAACAGAAGGGACCAATAAGACCCCCTTAGTACAAGTGTGGAAGAAAAATCCTTTTTGAAGGTCTCAAAAGCACCCTAAATTCCAACATCCCAAAGTAAACTAACATCTTTGGACAATAGTCTAAATAGAGGGGTGACAATATGAGTGAATTTCACAATGAATCACCTATAATTCCCAGTGTTTCCAAGAAAAAATTCTCACCTCTTTATGATTTTTGGGGACTAGCAGTTTTGTAAGGATTTCTATTTTAAAAGGGTCTACCTCAATCCCTACAGCAGAGATGACATGTCTTGAAACTAATCCCCTAGTCAACAACATTTTGGACTTCTAATTACTCAAGGCAAGATTTTCCTCTCACTAGTAGAAAAAATGAGATAAGTGACTAAAAAAACTACTAAAAATTGCATATAAGTGACTAAATTTAGTCACGTGATTAATAGCCATTTATTTTTGGTCACTTATAACACGACTAAATACATGACTAAATATTTTTAGCTATTTATTGGTTGTTTTGATTGGTCAATTTGGTCATATATTTTGTCATTGATTGTTGTTAACTAGTGATTTATTTAGTCATTGATTGTTGTTAACTAGTGATTTATTTAGTCATTGATTGTTGTTAACTAGTGATTTATTTAGTCATTGATTGTTGTTAACTAGTCATTTAATTAGTCATTGATTTCTATAGATAAGGAACGGAGGAATCAAACCACCAACATCCTTCTATAAGGTTCTATTCCATTGGTCTAGCACCTTAAACAAAATCAAATTTCACTCTCAATGTGTACTTCTAGGAAGATTATATGGATTGAAACTTTGCATGCCTATTCCAGCACCTAAACCAATATTCCATTCAAAGATAAGTGCTAACATAGAGAAGTACGACCCAAGGAAAATTATGTTTAATATTTGGAATATTATTTGACATGCAGGAGAGAACATGTGCCAAAGAATCAAATAAGGATTCAAATATTGTTTATTTTTCCATAGTGATATCCATAAAAAGACTCGAGCCTCACAACCATGCACATATTTTAGCATGAGGTTAAAAAAGATCAAAACTCTTTTAGGCCAAACCTTCCCTAATGGAAATTATAATAAGCCCAAGATATAAAGACTAAAATAATAGAGTCAGTAATTACATATTGTAGACTACCTTTGAGGTGAGAATAACATTGTTACTTCCAAATCAAAAGATTGCATGATATGTACATGAATAAATATGAGTTTCAAAATATTAATTTTTTTTATGATAGGTAATCAAATTCAAGGTTTCCTATTTTGTTTAAGGAACATACATGGAAAATTCGAAAGTGTAAACTTCACAAATATGATATATCACAAAACTCAAACAACCATCGACTTGACATCTCTATTTTCAAATTTCATAGCATTCAATATTTCACTTTGTGATGAGATTTCTAGTAGGTTGCATCATGATGGAAAAAAGGAGTAGGAAGGAGTCTAAAGAAGAATCCTACTTCCTATCATGCTAGAGATGGAGGCCTACTAACAATTTTTAGGTAGGGACTTGAAAAACGAGATTGTATGGAATTTGGGAAGGATTGTGAATGGCATCCATAACATTTTCATGTACTTAATTATGTTGATAGTAGTTGTGGACAACCAACTAGAATTAGAAAACATGTGAGAATATCTAGACAAGATGAAAGTGGAGGATTCCATCATTAAAAGTGCAAACAATTAGAACCTGAAAAAATAAGCAAGGAAAATACCAAATTCAAGGAAATTTATTGAATCCATGGAAATAATAGATATCAAATTTACCCTGAATATGAACCTCACTGAGGTTTAATAACAAATAATCAGGCACAAGTATGAATGAATCAAAATTAACCTAGATATGGAGATGGAGGAAGTTGGTCCTATCAACTCAGATCATTATGGCTTCTAATTCTCTTATCAAACCAAATCTAGCTTGATTGAATCATCAAAGTTTATCTATTTATTTATGCACTCCAGTATATGTTCCAGAAAGGTAAAGGGTAAATTCAATTTTGTAAAATTGATTAGGAGGTATAGCTTATTTAGATTGTATTCAAGTTTGATCAATAGTAAGAATAGACACTAGTCTATTCTAGTAGTCTTTAGTTACTGCCGTGGAATAGTTTTGTTAGTCGATGGATGGACACAAGTATGCATATACCAAATATTTTATAGAAATTTAACTTCCATAATTATTTTCAGTCATTTCCAACAAATAACATGCTTTCTACAAGAAAAAAATGGAGTGAAAGGAAACCACTAGAAAACAACGATCTTAATTAAGCGAACAACATAAATCAAGAAATAGTGCGTCTTATATTTATTTTGAGAGAATTCATGCTAAATTTTTTCTTGCAAGCTTATTTTCCACCTCTTTTTCTCTTCCAGGTTAGATCTAGTTCTCCTTTTCTTATGTTGTCACTTGACCAAAAGAGAATGGAAACGATGCCACTGTTGTAACCTACATGACTACACGATCATTCAAGCATAGAATTAGGCGCACACACACAATCAAGAAAAAATGGATTGATTCAAATGCATTCAACTTGGAGCAGTTATACCTGCTCCAACTTCTCATGGATTAAGGATTAACTAATACATTAATTTAGTATGCTAATGATGGCATAAGTCCTATCGGCCTCCTCAACACCTCCTAATATTAATGGGCATGAATAAGACCTTGAATCACCACACAAATCCTCCCAAAGTATCTATGACCTTGAAATGGTTATTTTGTAACATAGTTTGTTTCAATATTCTATGGGGAACTTTGGGGATATTACTATGTTTTTCATAATAAAAATGGGTCTCTAAGTCTAAATCATGACTAGGGGAGCAATTCAAGAGAATTGGGATAAAAAAGAAGCTTATTGAGCTCAATGGCCATGAAAAACTCCTTATACTACCACATTAATACTCTCTAAGGGATATATGGCCTACGAGTGGTATATGGGCATCATTAAGATATTTTCCCCAACACACATTGAAGTCAATGAATTTATCATAGCTAAAGAGGAAAACAAGGGTCTCAATCCCTAAAAAATATTCCCCATTCTCAATGGCCATGAACAAGGCCTCCAACTAGCAATATGGGAATCATTAGTATGTTTTTCACAATAAGAATGGGTATTAGACCTCAAAATTTTCCAAGGGAGGGAAATAAGGGCCTTGGACCCAAAAAAAAACTTATGCATGTGAACACTCATGACCAAGTCCTTAAACCACCATAGGTCCTCTTTAAGGGATCTCTAACATCTATAGGTATATTTGGTGCCACTCGTATGTTTTGGGCCTATGTAGGGATCATTGGAGCCATTAGTATGTTTTGGGACTTTATAGGAGTTATTTGGAGCCATTGGTATGTTTTTGCACAGTAAAATGGGTCTTTGGGCCTTTTTCATGGCCAAGGAAGGAAAATTAGTATATTATGCCCAAACCTAAGATTTTCAAGCTCAATAATCATGAATAAGTCCTCAAAACACCACACAGGTCCTCTCTAATAGATCTAGGGCATTTAGAGGGATATGCATTATTAAGAGTTTTCTTGTAATACATATGGGAATCAAATCTCGTACCATGTACAAGGGAGGGAAATGACGGATTTATTCCCTAAACAAATCTTTCTTATGCTCAATGGCCATGGACAAGGCTTAGAACTAGGAATATGGGCACCAATAGCATATTTTCACACTAATAATGGATCTCAAACCCATCCATGGTTGTGGGAGGAACGTAAGTACCTTAGGAACTAAACAAATATTATTGAGCTCAATGTCCATGAGCAATGTCTCAAAACACCACACAAATCCTCTTAAAGGGATGTTTTCTCTCTAAATGGGATATGAGCACTATTCATTGATTTTAAGAACCAATTTTAGATCTTAAGGCCTTTAGGTTGGACCTCAAATCCATTAGGATATTTTGTGCACTACAAAACTTAGGTATGTTGATGTATTTGTGACTTCGGAAGATATTATGATGTATATTATCATTGTATGTTGTTTTACCCCCATTGGGGATGTCTTAATTATGTCTAGACCTTGAGGTACAACCTCAGTTGTAAGTCAGGGCAATAGTCCCTAGTGTAACATCATGTAATGTGTATTTGGAGTCTCTCTGGGAGAATTCAGCCCTATTAGGGAAGACATGTGAGCCCCAGTATTATGTTTGGTCATTGAATTGAAAGGGTATAAATATGGAGATGCTCTCCCTCATTTATACACACCTCACACTCTCAAGTTCACATGAGAGAGAGATAAAGAAAGAGGAGGAGAGATAGATAGCTGTTGAATAATTCTTATTACTACTTTTGATCATCTTACTATTCTGAGGAAATTTGCAGGGTTTTCTCCTTTATGGTTTCCTCGGTGAAAATATTTGTGTCTCATGTATCTTTTATATCTTATGTATCTTTTTGTACTTGTTATTATTTCAGATAAAGATCCTAGATAATCTAATCATATCAAAAGAAAAACTAACATGGTATCCGAGCCTCTCTGAAATAAGGCACTTTGCAGCTGCAGAAACTAGGGCCTCCTAGTTCAAGGTGTTCTCTCCACGGATCATCAAGATAAGAGGGCTAGGATAATTCACCTTAGTAGGGCACATCTTTTTGTCGATAGAGTTTTTGAATTGAAAAATTTTCATTTTTGACCTTGTCACTAGTGTTGGGAGGGACTGGGGCATCAAGTTCTGAAGGCTCCCTCCCCACCTCAACTTTCAGACAGTGACATAGCTGAGAAACTCGCCTCAAGGAGGTGCATATTTCTATCCAAATAGGATTCCCAAACTCTAAGTTTGGAAAATTAGGGTTTCTCTGACAAACCCTACGTCACCCAGCTCTAGAACCAGATCGGACACCTCAAAATCAATAAGATCTAAATCTTTTCTATTTCCATTTGAGGTTCTCATTTGAAAAGATGACTCACCATACTCGGCTTGAAGAAAATATTGGAGAGGCTGATAACTTCCAAGCATGGAAGTACAAAATCTCTCTCATCCTTAAAGAAAATGAGTTGAATCAATTCATCACTGGAGAAGTTCCAAAAACAGAGGGAGATGAGGCTAAGGCTTCTCATAAGAGAATCATGGATAAGGATCAAACAAACATTGTAGATTCTATTAAGGATCTCCTCATCTCCCATGTCTCTGTATTCAAGACATCGAAGGAAGTATATTATTCTTTGACAAAGATGTTCGAAGGAAAGAACATCAATGAGAAGATGACTTTGAGGAACCAACTGAAGAATTTGAAGATATAGAACTTTGAGACTATACAGTATTAATTCACAAGGGTTGCTCAAATCAAAGAACAATTTGAAGCGGTTGAAGAAAATGTTGAAGAAAAAGAAATTTTAATATCTACCTTGAATGGTATCCCTAGATCATGGGACTCATTCATTCAAGGGATTTGTGCAAGAAGGAGGTTGATTTATTTTAGTAGAATCCAAGAAGAATGTTCACAAGAAGAATCTTGACTCGTGACAAGAGAAGAGAAGATGGGAGAAACTAAAGATCAAACTCTCATAGTTCACACCAAGAAGAACTTCAAGAAGAAGGAGAAGAAGGAAACCTTTCATCACAACAAAAAGAAGGACAAGAAACCAAAGAAGACCAAGAGATACACTTCAAATGTTCAATGCTACACTTGTGATGAAAAGGGACACTTTAAAAGAGATTTTCCCATCAGGAAAAGGAGACACCATGATCATGTTGCCGAAGATGATGAACCAACAAACAAAAGATTCAGACATGAGAAGGATGATTAGGATGAAGAGTATGTGCTAATATAAACAGTTATTGGCACTATCTCACATGTAATCAATGGTTGGATTGTGGATAGTTGAGCTTCTAAACATGTGAAGGGATATAAGGGATCATTCATCAATATGTCTGAACATGATTCACCTCACAAGGTGAAACTTGGAATGATTACCAATAACCCATAAAAGGGAGTGGAGAAACTTCATACATGCTTGAATCCGGGAAATATTTAAATATGCAGGATGTGTTATATGTTCCAGGATTGAAGAAGAATATTCTCTCCATGTCTGCACTAGATGCAAAGGGAATTAGGGTTTCTTTTATCAATGTCCAAGTTCTCATGTGGCCCAGAGGAAAGGCAATAGAGGATGCAACAATGATTGGAGAAGAAGACAGATAATTCTACACTCGAAAGGGACATCCTGAACAAGCACTAGTTCATGAGTCAATTGAACCAAGAAAAATGTGGCACAGAAGGCTGGCACATGTGCACTACATAGCACTACCGATGGCAAGAAAAATAGTCTTAGGATCTCCAAAGATCCAGGAAAAGCATGAAGGAATTTGCAAAGGATGTGCACAAGGAAAGAATGCGAAGAAGACATTTGCTAGTAGTGAGAGCAAGGCTAAAGGAATACTGGAGATAGTACATTCGGATGTATGTGGACCCATGCCTTCTAGCTCATTAAGTGGGTATGTGTACTATGTTTTATTTATAGATGATTTCTCACATAATACTTGGATATATTTATTGAAAGGGAAGAGTGAAGTTTTCAGTAAGTTCAAGGAATATAAAGCCTTGGTTGATAACTAGACTGATAAGAAGATTAAGACTCTACAGTTGGATAATGCTAGAGAGTTCACTTAGAAAGAATTCAAGGAACTCTGCATATATTCCAGGATTAAGAGGGAGTTGAGGACTCCATACAATCCTCAGCAGAATGGGGTTTCAGAACAAAAGAACCAAACCATCATGTGGGAAGCAAAAGCTATGATGCATGACTAGGATATTCCTATGCACCTTTAGGCAGAGGCAACAAGAAAAATTGTGTATGTACATAACTGTACTCCTCATTGAGTAATTGAAAACAAGACTCCTGAAGAGGCTTTCTCAGGAGAGAAACCAGAAGTTGACCATATGAGAATATTTGGTTTCCTGGTGTACGTACATATCCCAAAGGAGAGAAGGACCAAGCTCGATCCTTCTGAGAGGAAGGGTATATTCGTAGGATACATTGATACATCAAATTCCTATCGAATATACTTCCCAAGATTCAAGAAGATCAACATCAATAGATATGTAACCTTTGATGAAGACTCAACATACTTCAGATCCAGGAGGACTCCTATCCAGGAAGTCAAGGAACCTGAAGAGACGAGACTCTGAGATATGGAAATTGGAGTAGCAATTCTTGAATACCCTGAATATCACAACATGATAGAACCACAATATCCAATACACACATTCCTTGATAAGGACTCTCACAAGAGGAAACCAGCATGGGCACAGGAGCTCATACGAGAAGCTGAAAGGTATGGTGATCCATAGGGAATACATAGAGAAAGAAAGAGGGAAACTCCCTACAATAGCTATGTGGCTCTGTTGTGTGACATCATTGATAGAAAACCTTCCACCTATGAATAGTTTGTATAAAAGAAAGAATAGAAGGATGCGATGATCGAGGAATATCAGTCGATCATGAAGAATAATGTCTGGGAGATCATTCTAAGACTAGAGGAGAAGTATGCCATGAATTCAAAGTGGATCTACAAGATCAAGCATGCTGCATATGGCACTATCGAGAAATACAAGGCAAGGTTTGTAGCATGAGGCTTCTCACAGAAAGAAGGCATAGACTACGAAGAGACATTTGCAGCCATGGCAAGGTAGAGTTCCATTTGGACCATACTTGCTTTGGACATAGTTATGAAATGGAAAATAATCCACATGGAGGTTAAGAAAACTTTATTTAATGGTGTAGTCGAGGAGGAAGTGTACATGGAAAAGCCACTACGATTTGAGACACTTGAAAGGAAGACTCATGTGTGCAAATGAAGAAGGCCTTGTATGAATTGAAACAAGCACCGAGGACATGGTATGACAATACGGACAATTTCCTGATGAGATTGAGATTTACCAAGAGTAGAGAGGATTCCAACCTATACTTCAAGGTGGAAGATGGAAGACTCCATACTTGCTTTGGACGTAGTTATGAAATGGAAAATAATCCACATGGATGTTAAGAAAACTTTATTTAATGGTGTAGTTGAGGAGGAAGTGTACATGGAAAAGCCACTACGATTTGAGACACTTGAAAGGAAGACTCATGTGTGCAAATGAAGAAGGCCTTGTATGAATTGAAACAAGCACCGAGGACATGGTATGACAATACAGACAACTTCCTGATGAGATTGAGATTTACCAAGAGTAGAGAGGATTCCAACCTATACTTCAAGATGGAAGATGGAAGACTTGTGATACTCCTGCTATATGGCAATGACTTGTTTCTAACAGGTGCAGAGGAACTCATTATATATGCAAGGAGGATACTTGCTATAGAGTTAGAGATGAAAGACCTAGGTATGATGAACTACTTCTTAGGCATAGAGGTGTGGCAGAGTGTAGATAGAATCTTCCTTGGGAAAGGGAAGTATGTAGTGGAGATTCTAAAGAGATTCGAAATGTTGGACTGCAAGATGATAGCCACACCTATGGCATCTAACGTGAAGCTTATGAGTGATGCTTCATCTGATTCAGTTGATGACATGATGTATCATTAGATGATTAGCTCATTGATGTATTTGACGAATATGAGACCATACATATGCTTTGCGGTGAACACCCTAAGCCAGTTCCTGGCGGATCTGAGACATGTTCACATGATAGCTACAAAGCATGTTTTGAGGTACCTAAAAGGTATAGTGGGTTATGGGCTCAAATATGTTGTGAATCAGAATATTAAGCTACACGGTTATGTTGATTTGTACCAGTCAGGTAGTGCCACTTACAAGAAGAGAACCTCAGGTTGCTGCTTCAGTTTGGTATCTGGCATAATCTCCTGGTGTAGAAGGAAGAAATCATGTGTGGCGCTGAGTACAGCCAAGGAAAACTATGTTGTTGCTTGCTCGGTTAGTTGCGAGGCAGTGTGGTTATGAAAGCTACTGTCTGACTTATTTGATCTCTAGTTTGATGTGACTTGTATCTTCTGCAACAACCAGAGTTTCATGAAGCTTTCAAAAAACCTAGTGTTCCATGACAAGTCGAAGCACATTGAGATCAAATTCCACTATATCAAGGATATGGTGCAGAGAGGAGTAGTGAAGCTCCAGTACGTGGCAACATAGGAGAAGATAGTCGATGTGTTGACAAAGCCTCTAGCCATAATGAAGTTTGAGTACTTTAGAGAAGGACTTGGTGTGATCCATATTGAGATCCCTCAAAAGACGGGCCGATGTATTCTAGCATAGCTAGAGAGACAGGTTTTTGGAACGTAACATCCTGGCAAAGTTTGTAGGTTTCTTAGATGTAATTGTCCCTATAGGTTATCCTTGGATAAGTCCTAGTGAAGCTCATAGTTTATTCTTGGATGTAATAAGTCATGGTGTGTTCTATGCTAGAAATAGATGATGCATGATATCTCACATGGGAAATGAGGCAGGTTTCCAAGCAGGAAAAATCCTGGTGAAGCAGGATTCTCAAACGTAATCAGTCATGTAGGTTGTCCTTAGATGTAATCAGTATTGGAGAAGCTCACAAGTTATCCTTGGATGTAATCTATCTTGTGACATGTTATTTGAGTGTAAAATGAGACTTGGTGTGGTTTGAAGGTTACTCGAATGTAATACACCCTGAGGGTTGTCCACATGTAAAATGAGACCTGGCGTGGTACGCACGTTACTTGGATGTAATACACCCTGAAGGTTGCATGAATGTAAAATATCCTGGACGCAAGTTGTTCAGATGTAATAGTTCCTTGAGGTTGACTAGAGAATGTAAAAGGTCCTGATGTAGCAGGATTTTTGGTCATAATATGTCCTTACATATATATCTATATATGTGTGTTCCCATGTCGAGATGATAAGGTCATGAAGCACGAGGGGTGCACCTAGGTGGTTCTACCGATAAAACGTAGGTTGATCGTGCAGAGATGTAATACATTGAGTGTGCTCCTAGATTATTCTCATGTAGTAGAAGCTGTAGGTTGTCTCAATGATGTGAAAATTATCCTCGCTTACCACCATGGTGAAAGAACGCAGGTTGTCTACATATAAAGCTTTGTTCTTTGTCTTGACTTGTGCAGGGAAAAAGATGTGATTTGGATACGATGAGATGAAGGTAGGAGATGCAGCTTATTGTTGTGGCAATGTAAAGAAGGTATTGAACTGTTCCTACAAGAAGGCTTGCTAGAGATGTGATGAAGACCTGGATAAGGACTAGGTCTACACCCAGCCGAGAGAGGGTTGGCTTTGTAGAAACTTTCGATGACAGATAGTACCAATCGATGATCAATAATAATAATATGATGGCAGAAACTATGGTGATGACTCTATGAATCCATGATGATGACTATGCGATGAAGACTTGACCTAATTTATTGATGACTATGAAGAGAGAGAATACCTTCCTTGTTAAGAGGGAGTGTTGATGTATTTGTAACTTTGGAAGATATTCAGATGTATATTATCTGTGTATGTTGTTGTGCCCCCATTGGGGGTGTCTTAATTGTGTCTAGACCTTGAGGTATAAACTTCGTTGTAAGTCAGGGAAATAGTCCCCATTGCAACATCATGTAATGTGTATTTGGAGTCTCTCTGGGAGAAGTCGGCCCTGTTAGGGAAGACATGTGGGCCCCTGTCTTATGTTTGGTCAGTGACTTGAAAGGCTATAAATAGGGAAGTGCTCTCCCTCATTTCTACACACCTCACACTCTCAAGTTCGCAGGAGAGAGAGAGAAAGACAGGGGAGGAGATATAGATAGCTACTAAATACTTCTTATTACTGATTTTGATCATCTTACTATTCTGAGGAAGTTTGCAAGATTTTCTCGTTTATGGTTTCTTCAGTGAAAATATTGGTGTCTCGTGTATCTTTTATATATTATGCATATTTCTGTACTTGGTATTCTTTCATATAAAGGTCCTAGATAATCTAATCATATCTAAAGAAAAACTAACAAAGTAAGGAACATAAGGAACTAAAGAATTATTCAAATCTTACAGGGATTAAGCTTCAAGTGGTTATCCTCAAACAATCATTCAAGACCTATGTAGGTGATCATTGGCCTATGTGGGGGATGTTTTGAACCATCAGTACACCATGGCTAAGGGAGGGACTTAGTCCCAAAAGAAAGCTTATTATTCTCAATGACAATGAACAAGACCCCTTGGATCTATGGTCTCTATGTAGGATATGGGTGCCATTAAGAGTTTTTTTACAACAAATATGGAGGCTGGGGATTGTACCATGATTAGGGGAGGAAGGAACTTAGGCCCTAAATGAATATTTATCATGCTCAATGGCCATGATCAAGGAATTTGAATGGGAATATGGGTTCCCTTAGTATGCTTTTCACAATCAAGATGACTCTTATGACCCCTACCATAGATGAGGGATGAAAATAGGGACCCTAGACCATAAATAAATCTTCTTGATCTTGTTGGAAATGAACAATGATCTAAACCACCATAAATATACGTTATAAGGATCTAACCTCTACATGGGATATGGGTATCACGTACCCAATGACCTCTGTCCACTATCAAGGCTCTGGAGCACTCTAATTTTTACTTAGTTTTTTTGTTTAATTCATTCAACATTGTTTTTATGCCTAACTTATAATAACATGTGTTGAAGAGAGATAAAATAGCCTTAATTAACATAATACCATGCCAAATAAGTATTTTACCATGCATGCATCCACAACGGTGTTGATTTCATTATGTAAATGGAATTGGAAAATCTAGAGAAACATCCAAATGCGTGACAAAACATAAATAATTGCCATTTCTTAATAAAATATAAACATGCATATTTAAGGCATGTAACTTTATGAAAAGGTCCACCAAATAACTGCAAGTGAAGGACATTCCTCCCAGCATTTGGCACTCAATCACACTTATCCTTTAGGCCACTCCTGAACTTGAGCTATTAATATACAAGGGTGAAGTTCCAAGCTCTTTTACCCAAGAACAACTCATGCAACCCTCTCATGAGTAGAAACCCTCTCCATAAATATCTCAATCCGTTATCACTCCTCCCCCATCAACTTACACAACACAAGGAATGGGATCTCCTTCTCTACATCCTAGACCCTCAGGCTATCTCCATTCCCTTCCATTCTCCACCAAGGGATAACTAGGGAATCTCCATGTTGGGACTTCAACGGATCTCAACTACATGAAAAGTTTCTCTAAAATGGTCACTACACCCATTAGCATCGGTTTCCCATGGTAATTGACATGAGCAAGTATGTGAACTTAGGTTCCCCTATCTTCTCTTTTTTGCATATACTAGCCAATTCCTAAATTAGAATGACGGAGTGACTAATTAAATGGTGGAAAGAATGAATGATTAGCTAACTAAATGAATATCTAACTCAATTTCCACATTATATATGCATGCTTTCCACATGCCATGTGGTTCCTTGTAAGGAGGTCACTTTTCCCCCTTTAATCCCCTCTTAAGATAATACACAAGGGTTAATTATGTCATTGTCTCTAATTAAGGGTTTAGGAAATATGGTGTAAATTTTCTAACGAAGGTTGATAAGTAATATTAAGGAACTAGGTTAATACCAACTAGGGTCATTTCCCCCTTATCCCCCTTTTACTTCTCCAACTTGTTGAATCATAACACCCCACCTTTTCTCCATCCTTATTCATTGCAATATCAAGGATTCTTTTTTTACTATATTCAAGAATATATATTTACAATGTATTTGGTCATCCTGGACCATTTGTGTCTAAATTATATCCTATGCATCATTTCATAGGTAATTACAACATGGGGTCAAAATGGGGTGTTACAATGGGTCCCATTCACAAGTTTTGAGAACCATATTTGTGTTTTTAGGCCTCTAAGTTGTGCCTCGGTGAAATTAGGATATTTTGTACACTACATAATCCACTTGGGCCTTGAGCATAGGTAGGGAAGGAACATAAGGTGATAAATCCCTATTTGAATCTAAAAGGATTAAGCATCATGTAGTAGTTCTACACCATCACCAGGGGAGGTAAAAAAGGGCCATAGGGACAAAGTGAAAACTTCTCAAGCTCATGTGTAATACCCCGTTTTTGACCCCATGGTATTGAGATTTGTACATGAAGTATATATTGTATTTAGATCATGGCATGGAGCTCAAGACCAAGGCCTTGGCATTGATCTGGTGTGTTATGGATAGGTGATCAAGGCTAATACCTATGGTTTTGGTGCTACGTCAAGAATATAACATTTTGAATATCATGTAAATGTACAGTTTAATAAAATACCACAGCTAGCTATGGAACTGCAATGTGAAAGATATGGGGGAATTATTCCACAAGGAATAGCGTGGGGAGTTAGTAAAACCCTCTGAGGCAATAGGGTGTGACCAGGTGTCAATGGGGAAACTCGTGTACCCTCAGCTACCTTTTCATCCTCTGTCCTCAATCATCAATTTCTTCCAGAAGTTGGTTGAGGCATTTAATGCCTTGGGCAGAGCAAGGCATGACAGTTTGATCGCATATATGAGAAATCTTGCAGGTATGTAGTCTGGGAGGTGTTACCACCTAATTTTACTTAGTGGTTTTTTATCAAATGCGCTTGGTGAACTGGACAGGGTTAACTTATTCGAACTTCAAAATACCTTTGGAAGTGCTTGTTGTATCATATCACATGTTCATACCCCATGGGGGAATTGTAATAAATGTTCTAGCATGATAGTGTCTGTAAAAGACTCGGTCTCTTAGACTTTATTTGTCAATCCGATCAGCCCAGGGTGTTTTTTCCCTTGGCTATTATTGGTTGTTGAATAAACGACTGATAATTTCTGATTTTTTCACTCCATACCTCCAAAGTTGGGGTGGTTGGCTTGGCATTTAGGCCTATTGAGGTTATTAGAGTCTATGTGTCAATATATAAACATGCTAGACATCATTTTTGAGTCATATGAACATATCTAAGTCCCCTTAGGTGTTTTCCATTTTTTCAATTTTTTAGTTTTTTCAGTGTCTTTTATTAAAATTAATTTTTTCCAAAACTTAGGCTATTTTTTAATAGTTTAATTGGAAAATTTGATTTTGTAATAAAAGTGGGCCAAATAATCGGTTTCAGTCATGTAGGTGCTCATTTTCAAGCTAAGAGCACCATGTAAACCCATGGACCCACTATTTCCTAAGTTTTGAGTGATTTTCCATCACTTAGGTCAGAAAGCCCCAAAAATCAATTATTGATTATTTTAATTAATAAATTGATGAATAATAGAGCAAATCCAAAATCATAAATCAGTGGATTCTTAGCCGATTTGATTGAAATCAGTCAGATCTGAAGCAGATTGACTAGATCTGACAAATCCTTGACTAAAGGAGGTGATCAATTCAGATCCAGAGTTGATCTTTAGTTGTCTTCATGGGGAATTGCACCCTCTCTCTCTCCTCCACATGTGTGGACTCTCTTGGATGCTCTGTGGACTTATGTGTTGGTGTATGGGTTGATGTGTCAGCTCAATCAAGCCCCCGGTTGACAAGTAGGCCCAGTTCAGCTTTAGTTCTGCATTGATGAACTCTCCATCAGCTAATTTCATCCGATTCCATGAGGGATTGCAGCCCCCCCTGGGATGGATGGCTTGTATTTTGTATATATCCAGGCACAGACTTCTCTTCCAAGCTAGTTAGAACTGGGATTGAGATGCTGCTGCTATTGTACTATTGTAATTCTTCATTTGAAATAAAGAAAAGCTTTGGAGGCTATATGGTGTTGTGCCATTACATGTGTGGATGATTATTGCCATTATTTTACTAAGGTAACCTGTATCTGTATTCATTTTTTGCTAATTGCTTGTAGATCCGTTGTCAAGATTGATAATAGGCTTATTATAATCTTGACAGGAAAGGTGTTTTTTAATAAGTTTATTGACCATCTCCTTCCTTTTATGCATGTTTAGAGATCTAGATTCAACATGTCCTATAAGCTTATATGCATGTTATTTTGAATCTCTATGTATGTACTAATCAGATCTCACAAGTTTCTTGGCAAGTTCTTTGATTTCAGATGAGATGCAGGTTCCTACATTGGAGAGGATGCTGATCTAGTTTTCTTCTTCACTCTCTTCAAACCTTCCAAAGCCATAGTCCCTTGACATTCCACCTCAAAGCTCCACTGTGGATCTTCAAGGAAACCAGCATTTCTCTCCTCCTCTTCCTCCTTTAAGATCAACTCTTCACCCGGTTACCTTTTCATAGCTTTGTTTTGGTTTATATCTATCATCTTAAAAGTAATTTCAACATGGATCTATCCTCTTGAAGCTCATAGTCTAGATCTTAGTTTTTTTTTGCACATAAAGTTCAATTTTAAGAGATCTAGCTAAAATTACCATATTTTCGCAAGCATTTTAGTGGAAATTTGTAGCTTGTTGTTATGGTAGTTTCATTTTCTGTATGATAAAATTTAATATTCTGCAATATCAGTGCATATTTAATTTGCTGCACAAACATCAAGCCAAGATCCCAAGGAAAGCTTGCTTTCCTTGGTTTCTTTGTCACCTGTTTAGCTAGTTTTAAGTTCATCTTTTTTGAGTTAAGGTAGGCTGATCCAACGGTACTCTTAAATTGATTTTGGGAATATTTAATTATGATATTCTTTCTGGTTTTTAGCAGTTTTTACAGAAATAAAGGAAGCTGCTTTTCGGAAGTGGCCTCGGGAGCGTTCAAATCCCCCCAGGGGTCTCCCATTTGACTAGAACCTTTGATTTTTGCACCTTGTAATCTCTTGATTTCAATCCATATAAGGATCAAGAGGAATTATATCAGTTCTCTGATATTGTAACCGCTTTTAATAAAATTATTTTTGAATAGGCTCTTTCGAGCCCATTCCCCATCCCCCCTGGGGGGATTTGCGTCGGTGTCCTTTTTGTTGCTTTTTGCTCATTTATTTTCAAACTAGTATTGATATAATCTGAAAGGTATTATAATTTATTTTATTATTAATTTCATATTCCATACTTTATATTTCAAAGTAATCTTAATACTTAACCCATGACTTCCTGATTGACCCGAAAGGGGAAAGAGATTCATGGTAGGACTAATTAGAAAACTATACTTGTGTATCTGTTTTCTTTTGATCATTTGTTTTTTAGATATTATAAAATTAACCCCTCCTCGATTACCCGATTGAGATCCACTTGGATCGAAAGAGGTTCTTGGAGGGTTTTCTTTTAAACAAGAACACCCAGTTTAAAATGTACTAAAATTGACAAGACTCCAGTGTGTATGCTCTGCACTTGGATGCGGTTCATCCGATCAGTCAAGCTATATCAAAATCACTTGAGTGACTAGTATAATTAGGACTCACTCTCCCAAATTAACAAACCAACAGGTGAAAATCCAACACCTAGATCGAACCATCACGGTGGCAAAATACCCAAAGGAAGCGGGAACTTCTGAAAAGTGACCTCGGGGCGCCGATCTCTGTCACACCCTAATGGGTGAATTATGAACAATAGCCCCAAAGACTCCATTTCAGCCCACATATTCCTTGCGGGTAGCCATGAATGTTTAGTTTTGGACATACTCCAAGTACTCTAGGGTATATCTGGAGTCCCCCCTTTGCCAATTTTAATCAACTCACACTTCAATTTTAACTTAAAACATACCAAGAGGCAATCACAAAACACTCACTCGAAGCATGCGCAAGTACATTGTTTCTATTTTTTGACTCCATTCTAAGGCACTGCTTATTTTCTTGCTTTATATATATATTGTGTCTCAGCATTGTGCTTTCGTGTGTTCATCTTTTGTATCTTGCCATCTTTGATCATCTATAGTTAAATTGCAAACTCCTAAGTAACTCAATCAGTTTAACATCACAACACTAAGTAATTATCCTTAGTAACTTAATAGGGTCTACCCCCCTTGGCTCCGTTAGGATTTGAGCCTAAACGGAGGAGTCAAGAACAAGGTGACAGCCTTGACTCGAGACTTACCCCCAAGGACACACCGAGTGGCTTGAATATTTCTGCCATGTGACCCAGGTGTGTGAAAGGCGGCAACATCTTTTGGCGCCGTTGCCGGGGATAAATTTTTTTATTCCCGAGTATGACTTAGCTTAAATTTTTTCTAAACAACTAAAAAGATAAAAACTTTTGATTGATCTAGTCTTTAAAAAACATAAAAATTAAAAGTCGATCCATCTGGCGACTCCACTGTCTAACATCCCTTCAAGAATTTCTACCCGAAGAAACCGCCGACAATTATTCAATCCTCTCCCTGATCCCGAAAGGTTTATTAGGGAAATATTGAATAGGCAGACTTCCCGCACAAACCTTGAATATTTAGGAGACCAATCCCTCTCAGATATCCATCTCATATTTGTAGAGAGTCATACCTTCCAATCTCAAGAAATGATAGAATTTTACAAACCCCTTTACTTTTCTCAGATAGAAGGTGCTCCTCATGACATTCCGAATGATGCTATCAAGAAGCTCCCCATATTTGAGGGAAATAATTCCACCACTGCCAAGACTCATGTCCGAAAGTTTGAAAAGCACCTGGTAAGTTACTGCAATACTGCTGCCTCTAGCCATGAAGATGTCAAAATGAAGATCTTTGCTTTATCCTTAGAAGGTGATGTCCCGGAATGGTATGGCGACCTTGGTGATGATTCATATAAAACCCTTAATGAATTCCTCGAAGGTTTTAAGAAGAAATGGGGGGAAAAGAAAGAACCAAGACATCTGCTTGCTACCCTTCATAACATAAAGAAGATGGAGAATGAAACCATGGATGAATTTAATACTAAGTTCAGGCGTGTGGTTGCGGACCTCCCTAGAGACATCAAGACAAGGGATGCCTCCATCCTCATATCTTACATCAAAGATTTCACTGGTGATTTTAGGTACCAGTTAAGGGACAAAGATCCGACCAATCTAAAAACTGCTCAGGATCTAGCTGAGAAAATAGAAAAGAATATGCAATCTTCGGGAAAATCCAACATTCCAGGTTACACTAGGGGAAACACTTCGTACAACAAAGAGAAGGGAAAGGCCGTCGAATTAGAGGAAAAGGCAACCTCCAAAGACCCCATGGAAAAGGTAACTATCCTGTTTGAAAAAATGATGACTAGTCAGAACCAACTCATGGAAAACCAATCTGTGCAATTGAATAATATTCAGAACAGAATAATCACACTGGAAAGAAATAATGGACCTAGGAAATTTCAGCCTAAACAGAATCAGGTGTATCAGAAGAAGGCTCCTTAACATGAACCTAGGATTCCAAACTAGATAGAATCAACTAACTTGGTAGAAGAAGTCATTCCATGGTGTAGACCTTGCGATCAATTCCACCCAGAAAGCACTTGCTATATATAAAACCAAGTTATAGAACATGGAATGGTGGAGGTTAGTAATCAGGAAACAACATCAGATGAGTCTAATCATGTGTACATGGTAGGCCAAACCTATCCTTTATCAAACCAGCATTGGCAGTAGGCCACGGATTACGGTTTCGAGAAGGATCTCCTTTCCAAATTTTATGGTGTAATGCCTTCTCCGGAAGCAATTAAGGAAATGAAGGAGGCTAGGTTCAAGGGAGTTGTGTATCAAAGAAGAGAAAGGCCATCACCGTCTAAATAGTACAAGCCAAAGGTAACCACTTCTCCCCTCCCAGATCCTCCTATTGTCCCTGAGTCTAATATTGATATGGGAGAATGGATAAGTAGTGCTAAGGTTCATGTTTATGCAACTGATGTCCTTAAAATTCCCGGTCAAAAGGAAAAGTTGTTGAAAGCCTTAGAGGATAGTCAAAGTAAAGCTTATAATATTATCGAAGAGGATCCTCTTCCTAATAACAATGCTATATTTGAAGCTGAACATATTGAACCTATAGATATGCCCATAGTCCTCAATAGTGTTGATCCGAGAAGAGAAGACCACCCACCTTTTTATGTCTCCCTCTTAGTTGATAAACTTCTCCTTCATAACTGTATATTAGATTCAGGTGCTTCATCAAATGTCATGACAAGAAAAGTAATGGAGCAGCTAAATCTAAGGGTCACCTGACCCTACCACAATGTTTGTGCCATGGATTCAAGAGAAGTTGAAGTGGTAGGGATAATCTTAAATTTACAAGTTAAGTTGGCTAAGTATCCTGATATCGACATGTCAATGGATGTGGTGGTGATAGATGTTCCAGATAATTGGGGTATGTTGCTATCCAGAAAATGGGCCGCAACTCTTGGTGGGCACATTCAAATGGATTGGACATATGCTACTATACCTACATCAGAGAATAGTAGGGTGATTCTCCACAGAGAAAAGCTGAGGAAACGACATGTAGAAAACCTTAAGAAGCCCAGAAATGAATTTGTTCATTTCACTGATAACTTTGGAAACTATGCTATTTTGTCAAATTTCATGGCCCCTATTAAGGAAAACATTAAAAATGAAAAAATCGATGAAGTTTGGAAAATGTACTTTGACGGGGCTTATTCCAAAACCGGAAAGGGTGCAGGCATCGTGATCATCTCTCCTTCAGATAAAATCTACAATTTTGCATTCATGTTAGAGTTTGAAGCATCAAACAATGTAGCCAAGTATGAGGCATTAATCCTAGGGTTAGAAACTGCTAAAGATATGGGGATAAAGATGTTGAACATAAAGGGTGATTCAGATCTAGTTGTCCTATAGATTAAGAATCAGTATCAATGCAAAAATGACAAACTAAGAAAGTATAGAAATGCCACATGGGACACTATGGAATGGTTTGATGCACTCAACATTCAAAAGGTCCATAGGGAAATGAATGGGTTAGCAGATAATTTGGCAGTAGCAGCATCCACCCTCCAGCCATCGGATGAAATGATTAATGGGAATGGAAAGATGGAAATTAATTTTAGACCTTCAAAACCAGATAATATAGACCATTGGCAAGTGTTCAAAGATGACGAGCAACTCTTGAGATTCATCCACAATCTACAAGAGTTCGAAGGTTGCAAGATCAGTTATCAACAGGAAGGTAAAGAGTATCGGGAGTGCAAGGATAATGAAAGGAATCACATCCCAAGTAGCCTTATAGATTTCGAGAATATTTTCGATCGACAGGATCATCATAAAAAACAAAAAGAAGAAATAAAAATTGGGAATTATATAGAAATAAACATAGGAACTGACAAGGATCCCAAGTTAATAAAAATTGGAAAGGGTACTTCGGAAAAGGAAAGGAACAATTTGATCAACCTAATCAAAGAGTATAGAGATGTGTTGGCCTTTACTTATGATGAGCTTAAATCCTATAGGGAGGATGTGTTTTAACACACTATTCCCGTCACAGAAGAAGCTAAGGAGATCAAACCTTTCCGACAAAAACTTAGGCGAATAAATCCTAATTTGGCCCCCATTGTGCAGAAGGAACTTCAGAAGATGTTAGCAGCAGGGATTATAGCACCTACAAGACATTCATCTTGGTGCTCCAACTTAGTTGTTGTCAGAAAAAAGAATGGGTCAATTAGAATGTGTATAGATTTTAGAAATCTGAATACATCATGCCTCAAAGATAATTACCCATTACCCGACATGGAAACATTGCTTCAAAGAGTAACAAGATCAGGAATGATGTCCATGTTGGATGGATTTTCCGGTTATAACCAGGTGTTGGTAAATAAAGAGGATCAACACAAGACTACATTCATCACACCTTGGGGTACCTATAAATTTCTAAGAATGCCTTTTGGCTTATTGAATGTGGGTGCCACTTTCCAAAGAGCCATGGATTTTGCCTTCAAAGAACTTATAGGAAAAATAATCGAAATATATCAGTATGACTTAACTGTTTTTTCCAAAGAAATATCTGACCACATAAGTCATCTTAGGCAGGTTTTTACAAGATGTTGGAAATATGGTATTTCCTTGAATCCCTCCAAGTCAATCTTTGGAGTTGATGAAGGCAATTTGTTGGGGCACACCATTTCTAAAGATGGTGTCAAGGTTGATCCTGAGAGAGTTGAAGCTATTAAGAAATTCCCCTTACCTCAGAATCTAAAAGCTCTCCAGTCCTTCAATGGTCAAATCAATTTCATAAGAAGATTCATCCCAAATTTAGCAGAATTAATGAAACCTCTACAAAAGCTATTAAAAAAAGATGCTAAGTTTGAGTGGACGGATGAAGGGAAAGTTGCATTCAAGTCCATCAAAGATGCCATATCCATGTCCCCGATCTTGACTAGTCTAGATTATTCCAAAGAATTCCAGATATTTTCCTTTGCCTCAAAAGACACCATTGTCGGTGTTTTACTTCAAAAGAATAAGGAGGGACAAGAGAAACCCATAGCCTTTATGAGTAGAGCCTTACAAAATTCAGAATTGAAGTATACCACGATGGAGAAACATGCCTATGCTCTTGTCAAGTCCCTCAAACATTTCAGAACTTATATAGGTTACTCCAAAATCATTGGATATGTACCCCATGCAGCTGTCAAAGATATCATGTCTCAGTAGGCTTGTCTAGGAGTCAGGGGTAAGTGGGTTTCAAAGATTCAAGAATATGATTTGGAGATAAGACCTACTAAATTAATTAAGGGACAGGGTCTTGCAAAGATGTTGACCCAGGGAAATGAAAAGGCTTTAGGAATAATCTTCCAGAGCAGCAATTCAGAGAAAAGTGTATCAGACGAGCTTCAAAGATTAGAACAACACCCTTGGCACACCGACATCAAATTTTTCTTCGCAACCTTACATGCCCCGATCACTTACTTGGCCATAAAAGAAGGGCATTAAGGGTAAAGGCAACTAAGTATTGTTTGACAAAGATGGTTTGGGTTGGAGAAACCCCAATGGTTTAATACTTAGATGTGTCAATGAACCTGAGTCCAAGAAACTCATGGTTGAGTTCCATTCAAGATTTTGTGGTGGACATTTTGTAGCAAAAACAACCGCCCAAAAAATCCTTAAAGCAGGCTACTATTGGCCAAACCTATTTTCAGATGTGCACAAGGCTGTTAGAGTTTGCCCCCAATGTCAGTTATTCACCGGAAAGCAACAAATGAAAGGCTTGCCTCTAAATCCAATAGTAGTCCAAGCCCCTTTTCAGCAATGGGGGCTTGACTTCATCGGTAAGTTCAAAGATAACTCGAGTAATGGTTACTCTTGGATTCTTACCGCCACTGATTATTTTACCAAGTGGGTAGAGGCGATACCCACCAAGAAGGAAACCAATGCTATAGTCATGGATTTCTTAGAAGATAAGATAATCACAAGATTCAGTGTGCCAGCTAGAATAATCATGGATAATGGCCCATGCTTTGTTTCTTCTAAGATGTCATCTTTCTGTTTCAAGTACGGCATTGTCCTGTCTCACTCATCCATTTACTATCCCCAAGGAAATGGTCTAGTAGAATCAAGTAACAAGAACTTAATGACCATAATAAAAAAAATTGTGGGCGACAATAAGAAGGCTTGGGATAGCAAAATCAAATTAGCATTATGGGCCGACATGATCACTAAGAAAAGTTCAACCGGGAGGAGTCCTTTCGAACTAGTCTACGGCCTTGATGTCACTTTACTAGTCCATCTAAAGCTTCCAGTTTATCAGCTCCTCTATACTTTCAGCTCAGATCAAGAGGCAATCCAGAATAGAATAAACCAGTTGATTGAACTAGATGAGAGCAGAAGAGACTATCTTGACCATGGTATCAAAAAATCAGACAAGGTCAAGAGAGCCTTTGATAATTCTACCTGGCTAGGGTCCTTCCAAATAGGTGACACGGTTTTACGTTGGGACAAATGACGGGAAAAACCTGGGAAACATGGAAAGCTCGACAGCTTATGGTTGGGACCATACATCATCGATGAAATAGCAGGAAAGAACTCCTTCTATCTAAATGACCTAGAAAGAGAAAGGTTGATCCTGCCAGTAAATGGTTTCCTCCTCAAGTTGTTTTTCACCGACACGGTTTGATGCCTTTATTGGCATCGGTGGTTTCAGGGCCAATTTCTAAACCTTGCCCTGTATGTATTTCTAAATTGTATATATCATGTTGTTGTACCATAGACATTGTTGTATTATAGTTATTTTGTACCATGTTGAAAATTTTCCTTTGTATATTAGTTTTTGTAAAATATTCCCTTTTGCACATTATAGATTGACTATGTACATTAGTTTTCTTTTATAGTTAATTTTTTCTTATGTATACATGTTACTGACAAACTCTAATTGCCTTGTAGGACCCAGAGATTCCAGATTTCTCACATCCTCTCCCTTGAACAGAAGATCAGTCAGAGAATGTGTCCCTAGATGGAGCCAGAATGTTACCACCTAAGTTGTACTTAGTGGTTTTTTATCAAATGAGCCTGGTGAACCGGACAGGGTTAACTTGTTCGGACTTCAAAAGACCTTTGGAAGTACTTCTTGGAAGTGCTTGTTGTATCATATCACATGTTCATACCCCATGGAGGAATTATAATAAATATTCTAGCATGATAGTGTCTATAAAAGACTCAGTCTCTTAGAATTTATTTGTCAATCCGATCAGCCCAGGGTGTTTTTTCCCTTGGTTATTATTAGTTGTTGAATAAACGACTGATAATTTCTGAGTTTTTCACTCCATACCTCCAAAGTTGGGGTGGTCGACTTGGAATTTAAGCCTATTGAGGTTATTAGAGTCTATGTGTCAATGTATAAACATGCTAGACATCATTTTTTAGTCATATGAACATGTCTAAGTCCCCCTAGGTGTTTTTCAATTTTTCATTTTTTTAGTTTTTTCAGTGTTTATTATTAAAATTAATTTTTTCCAAAACTTAGGCTATTTTTTAATAGTTTAATTGGAAAATTTGATTTTGTAATAAAAGTGGGCCAAATAATCGGTTTCAGTCATGTAGGTGTTCATTTTCAAGCTAAGAGCACCATGTAAACCCATGGACCCACTATTTCCTAAGTTTTGAGTGATTTTCCATCACTCAGGTCAGAAAGCCCCAAAAATCAATTATTGATTATTTTAATTAATAAATTGATGAATAATGGAGCAAATCCAAAATCATAAATCAGTGGATTCTCAGCCGATTTGATTGAAATTAGTCAGATCTGAAGCAGATTGACTAGATCTGACAAATCCTTGACTAAAGGAGGTGATCAAATCAGATCCAGAGTTGATCTTCAGCTATCTTCATGGGGAATTGTGCCCTCTCTCTCTCCTCCACACGTGTGGACTCTCCTAGATGCTCTGTGGACTGATGTGTCGGTGTATGGGTTGATGTGTCAGCTCAATCAAGCCCCCGGTTGACAAGTAGGCCCAGTTCAGCTTCAGTTCTGCATTGATGAACTCTCCATTAGTTGATTTCATCTGATTCCATGAGGAATTGCACCCCCTTAAGCTGGATGGTTTGTATTTTGTATATATCCAGGCATAGCCTTCTCTTCCAAGCTAGTTAGAACTGGGATTGAGATGCTGCTGCTATTATATTGTTGTAATTATTCGTTTGAAATAAATAAAATATTTGGAGGTTAGACGGTGTTGTGCCATTACATGTGTGGATGATTATTGCCATTATTTTACTGAGGTAACCTGTATCTGTATTCATTTTTTGCTAATTGCTTGTAGATCCATTGTCAAGATTGATAATAGGCTTATTATAATCTTGATAGGAAAGGTGCTTTTCAATAAGTTTATTGACCATCTCCTTCCTTTGATGCATGTTTAGAGATCTAGATTCAACATGTCCTATAAGCTTATGTGCATGTTATTTTGAATCTCTGTGTATGTACTAATCGGATCGCACAAGTTTCTTGGCAAGTTCTTTGATTTTAGCTGAGCTGCAAGTTCCTACATTGGAGAGGATGTTGATCTAGTTTGCTTCTTCACTCTCTTCAAACCTTCCAAAGGCATAGTCCCTTGACATTCCACTGGAAAGATCCACTGTGGATCTTCAAGGAAAACGGCATTCTCTCCTCCTCCTCCTCCTTTAAGATCAACTCTTCACTCGGTTACCTTTTCATAGCTTTGTTTTGGTTTAGATATATCATATTGTTGAGGCCTGGAAATTCGCAGGCAACAACAAAAATGGATTCTCTCCAATCAACGTTCCCAACTAGCCTATTGACTGTTTGGTATAGGGAATCCGTCCGGTTTGCGGTCCAGCTACCGTAGGTCAAGTAACAGAAACAAAAGGTTTTACTGGTTGCGGCCCGGTCCACCGTGTTTTTGTATTTTGACTTAATGTATGAGATGCATATGCCTAATTAACCATGTAGGGTGATGAGGATGCAGGGAGCAGTCACAATGTGATGCGCAGGTTCTTACCTCTCGTCTTAAGGCTCACAAGCATCTGTATCACATATGCAACAATGAAATGAACTAACTATCTATCTACCTACCTATCCCCGGAGAGCCAAATTGTAAATTATTTGTGAGTAATGTGTATTGTACATGCAATATAAAGAGAAACTACAGTTAGCTGATATTTCTTTCCACAATGCATGAACGATTAAAGATATTTCGAAAACCAGATAGCCAATTGTTTTATCAACCGCATACATTACTCATGGTGGTCATTCCACCAAACAAACCAGAAATCATTTAAATAAGAACATAGGTTCAAAGAGTTAGAACGATCTCACGGTTAATGGACACTAAGATGGAAAACAAAATTGTTCATCTTTCAACCATCCACAGCATCACATTTGGACATTTCACCAATCTTTCTCCAACAGGCAGACCATATTTCTTTATTCCAAAGATAAATAGTTCTTCTTACAATATCGCTTTTTAGTCTCACTGGGAAAAAGCCCCCCTTTTCCCTCTAAGTCTTTTACATTTATACAAAAGGGTGAGACTGTTGAGCTACCCAAAGTGACCTTTGGGCTTCCCAACCCATCGTTTCCCAACATTCTACTTTCCTTAAATGTTTTACAAAAATAGTTACAAATTACAATAATGACCGGTCCTTCATGAGGAGGGTCCCACTTGGGCATCTAGAAACGTTTTCCATGCCGCAGCATCAGAGGCAATGCCCTCAAATGCGCAGGGTTCCAAAAAATGAATGTTGATTTCAAATTGTTTGGCCTGTTTCTTTATAGCCTCCACTCGGGCTGTGCTTAACCGAAGCTGGTCTTCCAAAAACTGCATGCTAACGGTCGAATGGCCTACTTCGTTTCTCAGAATCTGGTCATCAATGGCCTTAATGTGTTGCATTATTGCTTCTTCATCCTGATGTCTTTTCTGCAACATCTCCACAAATGAATTATGGTCTGGAAAATCATCTAGCCTCTACTCGGCTTCTACCTGGAACCAGTTGTATCCAATCAGGACTCTCCTCAAAAATTTCATGTAGGCTCCCTTTGTCTTCTTGAAATCCTCTGCGGTGTTAATAGCAAATTCTATTAAGTCGTAATCCCGCTTGAGGGCTTTCTTATCTTTTGATGGGAGCTCTGCTGGAGTTTCTTCATTGCTTTCCAGCCTTGCCATTCTTACAGTCAGGACCTCTAGGATGTCCTGAGATCTGTCCACAAAGTAAGATGCAGTTTCCAATATCTCTTCCAATCGGCCATCGATCTGCAGCACTCTACATCTCTCCTCTTCAACAGCAGTCTATAGCTGCAACATCTTGGCTTTTTAGGTCAAGACATGCTCTTTGAATAGCTGGAGGTTAACCTTCTGCTCCCATGCTTCCTCCAGAGTAGCTGTCAGAGAATAAATCTGGTCTTGATGTTTCTCTTTCTGCTCTTCGGAGTGCATCTCACTGGCCTGTAAGATAATCTTTTGCTGCTCTTCTAGCTCCTCCACCTTCTCCTGCAGCCGTTCCTTTTCTATCTTTAGTTCTTGATATTCTTTCTGTATTTTCTCTAGGGATTATTGTGTTGTTTCTCTGACCTGTCTTTCTACTTGGAGGGCCTACAATTCAGCCTTAGAATCCTTTATCTCCCTCTGCATGTCTTCATACTTCCGCTTCAGCCTATTGCTTTCTTCTCTTTCTTTCCTCAAGGTATCCTTCAATTGAGCCGAGGACTTCTTGGACTGCTCCAAGTCCGTCATTACCTTACCCATGTTATCCTCTGAGGTGTTGATTAGTGCAGCCCTGGCCCTCAGGGTGAATCTTGGATCTTGGTCTGTTCCTAACATAACAGCCGTATCCGTTATCATTTTACCAGGTAGACCTTCCGCCTCAATTTTCCTCTCTATTCTATTTATTATCCTTTTTGTTTCTCGATCATAGAAAACAGTGTTGAAGTCAGGGATTTATTCTCCCTTTTTCTGAACAAAAGGAACTAGCTTGAGGGTGGAGACCACAGGTGTGCTAGCAGCAGGCACTTGTGGGTCCCAAACTTCTGGGTTTTCCTTCTCCTGGGTCTGCCCTCCGGCTATCTCAGAAGCTAACTGTTTTGTCTTAGTCTGTGTCAGCTTCAACCTCTCTGCTTCCTGCTTTTGTAGCTCCTCATCGAGCTTTCTCTTCGCTTCTTCAGCTGCTTCTCTAGCTGCTTCTTCTGCTTCTTTAGCTGCTTCCTAGGAAGCTTTTCTTTTCCATTCCTCTTTGCTGTGCAGCCACCCTACAGTTTCCTGTGCCAATCTCTGGGCTTCCTCTTTTCTTCTCTTTTCTTCTTCCTCAGCCTTAGCCTGTTCATCCCCCTTCCCAGCTTTGGTGGTGATCTTTTTCTTGAATCTTCTCTTCAGTGATGTCATGTTTGGGGCATTTCGGAAGACAGACTCTTCCCTATCAAAATGGTGGGTATACTCAAAATGCACCTTGTTTTCTTTACAATGTTCCGCAACTTTACCTTGGGAGTCATTTTTGTGATAGGGAATCTCGCCAAAGTGGAACCTCTACAGCTCTTCTACGAATTCATCAGCTTGTTTCACCCTAGTGAACCTGTAACTTCCTAGTTTGAAGGGAAAGGGAGGATAAGCAGTATTCTTATGTTCGAACAGGAAGCTGCCTATTCCATCCAGGAACACTTGTCTGACTGCCTCCTTGTGGATAATGAAATCAGTTGTGTATTTGGGCAGCAGGGAAGGAGCTCTCGAGCCTCCAAACATCCTGAAGTACATGCCATTTTCGGTCAAATAGTAGTCTGCATAATCCTCAATCACTTGCATCGCCCCTTCTGACATGCAATCACACTCCTTTAGGAAAATGAGTGTGTATAGAGGAATAAGGAGGTGTTCACAGATTTCCTTGTAATGGCTATGATATTTATGTGCCCACAATGGTTTGTAAGCAACATAGACATGCATTATTTCCCTGTCCCAGATGCACCTGAGACCAGGGAAAGGCTGGTTGCATAATATTCAGTCTATAAGTATTGAACTCTTATAAAATTCAGACCTTTTCTGGGCTTCTCCTCCCAAGGCTGAGGCCAAGCAAGCAGAGAAACAATTTGAGACAAGGTTGGCCCAGTTGAAAATTGTCCCCTGGGTTGCAACATAAAAAATGATAGGTATCCATTCTAGTTTGAAAAACCTGCCATGAGCTCTTCCAAATATTATGTTGAGCATCAAGGCTATGAATCTGTATGGAGCTCTTAAACTTGCAGTATCATATTCTCCTGTTACTCTGGTCCTGAAATGTTTTCCAGTCAACATCATTCTTTTCATGGTTTCTACCAAGTCCATTATAATGTTGTTTAACCAGTCATTAGATAGGAACACTTGAGCTTCTGGCAAGTGGTAGGCCAGGGAAACATATCTGGGGTTGTATGCAACATAGCCCTGTTTGTTAACATCCTCCAGGATCATTGTTGTGACATCTTCCCGGGGCAGAATCCAACCGATTACTTCAGCGCACGGGAATAACTCGGGTCTGGTGGCGATCTTCATCAGTGAGGATCTTTCTATGTTTGCATATATGGACTCTTCTTCTAAGCCCATGTCAGGAACCTCTCTTCGGGTGACCAGTCTATATATTTCCCCCCACTGGTATTCAGGTTCAATGCCAGAAATGCACTTTGTGTCCTCGTATATGTATTATGTCTTAGTTACAACTTCTACTTCTGGCTCTTCCTCGACCACAGGGGCCTTCTTCTTTTGTCTCTTTGAAATGGTGAGCTCTTCCTGCCATAAAATTGTAACATTAAGCCCTTTTGGCTGAGTGGAAAACCTATATACATCAATGTACAGTGTGCGGTTTCTTCTATGTTTTAACATGAGAGCGATCAATCAATGAAGCAAGTATATGCATGTATAGACTGAAATAGCCTGACTAACAAAATTATTAAACCCAATGGGCAATGTTCAGAGACTGTGTTTATATCTAGCATGATGGAAAACAAGTTATATACAATGAAATGTGCAATCTACCACTGTAGTAGGATATTAAACAATTCTATCAAGCATATTCAGGACGACAATAAATCTACATTAATGTGTAACAAGTCTCGGCTCTCTGCGCACGCCATGGTCGCTTCGCTACGCGGGAAAGACAGTAGCCATGCGGGTTTTATCAACTACGCCATGCTTACGTACTTAGGATCAACAAGCTAAGGGTAGTGGTACACCCTCTTCCCCATCCCAGGTTCGACACTGATCGCGAATTGGGCTGCGCAGGACTGCATAGGCAAAAATGGCTAGGGTTCGAGGATACGGGTAATATGAAAACCTCAACAAAAAGGGGAAACCACCGAATGCTACAGAAAAACCACAAAACCCTCCCCCTGCAAACCCATCATCACACACAGGGTAGCTTGGTGCAGACGGCGTAACGACCTCCTACACCAAACCCCCATCTACTACACGTGAGGTTGCAAACGAAAAGCCATGGGAAAAATACTACGCCAAGTTTAAAATGCCCCACCCCACGACCTACTATGATACGCAATCCTAAAAATATATATGCAATTACAGGGTCGAGTAAACTTCCCGGGAAAACAAACCACCGTAGCAAGCATAACCATCAAACGCTCAACGAAAAAGGAAAGGAAAACGAAGCCTACCTATCACTGATGCGTAACCGGCGTGTAGGGCAGGATGAAGACAGTCAGGCTCCCACAATTGCCACCTGGACACGGGTACCAACACTAGGGTCCAAACAAGCTCGAGCACTCGACAGCACGATAGCGACAGAGCACGGCGGTCAAGAAATAACAATAAAAAAAAACCCCTCGACCTCGTATATATACATAACCACCATGGGCGAGCAAAAGATCGGACGACAGACCACTTTTGGATCGGAGGCTGAAAGTGTGATTTCTTCCGCAACGACAGAAAGTCAAAATGCTAATTCCTCTGCGGGGTTGTACATATCAGATGGCAAACCAATTTTGGATCAGAAGCTGAAAGCAATCGTCCTTCCACAACGGCGGACGACCAAAGTGTAGATCCAGCCGCGGAGACATGCATGGCGGGAAAAGCTAGAACATCAGACGTCGGAAAGTTTTCTAATCGGAGGTTGAAAGTATAACTCCCTCTGCAACGGAGGTAGGCCAAAACATAAAAATGTCTGTGGGGATAATCGTAACGGAACCTCGGAAGAAAAACCCCTCAAGACCATAGTGAAACGATAGCCACAATGGCGGAGCCGCGAAAGATAAATCTATCCAAAATGGGAGATAAGTTTGAATCGGGAAACCAACGGCTAGACATCGGAAGGCTAATGACCTCGGTAGCAGCAACAGCAGAAGCGAAACAGATTGCGCAACAGCAACGGTGGGAGCCCGATACTTACGGGGTCAACGAGGATACATAAGCAGGAATCAGAAACCAACAGGAATCGGAAGAGTTAACGGTTTGATGTCCGCAACGGCAGAGGAAATAATCATAAAAAATTCCGATGCAAAACCAAAAAGAATCTGACCTAAAACAAATAAATCGAAAAAACAATCGAATTCAAACCGAATATCCATCCACAACAGCGGGAGAAGAAATGACAAATCCTTCCGATCGAACCAAAAAATCAGCCGATTAAAACCAACGTATCGTGAGAAATTTCAAGGTCAAGACTCGCTATTCTACCGCAACGGCGGAAAATTTAACCAAACAAATATCCGATTCAAACGAGTTGGAAAAGTATCCAAAGGCAGTGATAAATTTTGATCAAGCATCAGAGGGAGAAACACAACAAGTGCTGAATCAATTCAATCATAGGAAACAAAGAAGAAAATCAACTAATCCAAAGCAAAGGAGGGTCCTAAATTTTTTTGGAATTTTGGGAAATTGTTGCAGCTGCAACACATATTAAAAGGAATTTCAACATATATCTATCCTCTCAAAGCTCATAGTCTAGAACTTAGTTTTTTTTTGCACATAAAGTTCAATTTTAAGAGATCTAGCTAAAATTACCATATTTTCGCAAGCATTTTAGTGGAAATTCGTAGCTTGCTCTTATGGTAGTTTCATTTGCTGTATGATAAAATTTAATATTCTGCAATATCAGTGCATATTTCATTGGCTGCACAAACAGCAATCCAAAATCCCAAGGAAATCTTTCTTTCCTTGGTTCCTTTGTCACCTATTTAGCTAGTTTTAAGTTCATCTTTTTTGAGTTAAGGTAGGCTGATCTAAAGGTACTCTTAAAGTGATTTTTGGAAAATTTAATTCTGATATGCTTTCTGGTTTTTAGAAGGTTTGACAGAAAGAAAGGAAGCTTCTGTTCGGAAGTGGCCTTGGGAGCGTTCAAATCCCCCCAGGGGTCTCCCATTTGACTAGAACCTTTGATTTTCGCACCTTGTAATCTCTTAATTTAAATCCATATAAGGATCAAGAGGAATTATATCAGTTCTCTGATATTGTAACCGCTGTTAATAAAATTATTTTTGAATAGGCTCTTTCGAACCCATTCCCCATCCCCCCTGGGGGGATTTGCGTCGGTGTCCTTTTTGTTTCTTTTTGCTCACTTATTTTCAAACTAGTATTGATATAATATATAGGGTATTATAATTTATTTTATTATTAATTTCATATTCCATACTTTATATTTCAAAGTAATCTTAATACTTACCCCACGACTTCCCGATTGACCTGAAAGGGGAAAGAGATTCGTGGTAGGACTAATTAGAAAACTAGAATTGTGTATTTGTTTTATTTTGATCATTTGTTTTTCAGCTATTATAAAATTAACCCCTCCTCTATTCCTCGATTGAGATCCACTTGGATAGAAAGAGGTTCCTGGAGGGTTTTCTTTTAAACAAGAACACCCAGTTTAAAACTTACTAAAATTGACAAAACTCCAGTGTGTATGCTCTGCACTTGGCTGCGGTTCGTTCGATCAGTCAAGCTGTATCAAAATAACTTGAGTGAATAGTATAATTATGACTCACTCTCCCAAATTAACAAATCAACAAGTGAAAATTCAACACCTAGATCGAACCATCACAGTGGCAAAATACCCAAAGGAAGCGGGAAATTCTGAAAAGTGACCTCAGTTCGCCTATCTCTGTCACACCATAATGGGTGCGTTATGAACAATAGCTCCAAAGACTCCATTTCAGCCCACATATTCCTTGCGGGTAGCTATGAAGGTTTAGTTTTGGACATACTCCAAGTACTCTAGGGTACATCTAGAGTCCCCCCTTTGCCTAATTTTAATCAACTCACACTTCAATTTTAACTTAAAACATACCAAGAGGCAGTCGCAAAACACTCACTCCAAGCACACGCAAGTACATTGTTTCTATTTTTTGACTCCATTCTAAGGCACTGTTTATTTTCTTGCTTTATATATATATTGTGTCTCAGCATTGTGCTTTCGTGTGTTCATCTTTTGTATATTGCCATCTTTGATCATCTATAGTTAAATTGTAAACTCCTAAGTAACTCAATCAGTTTAACATCACAACACTAAGTAATTATCCTTAGTAACTTAATAGGGTCTACCCCCCTTGGCTCCATTAGGAGTTGAGCCTAAACGGAGGATTCAAGAACAAGGTGACAGCCTTGACTCGAGACTTTCCCCCAAGGACACACCGAGTGGCTTGAAGATTTCTGCCACATGACCCAGGTGTGTGAAAGCTGGTAACAGGAGGCTTCGTTCTTGCTTCCAGAGTAAGCAATCATGGGAATGTGTGCCTGTTCCCTCATCCTTGAGTTGCGCTGAATGTTGAGGGGATGATTCACAATGTTGGTAGAGCCTGTGGGGGGAAAAGCCATGTTTCTGTTCTTGTGCGTTGTGCATTCATCCTACAGGAAGAACCATGTTTTGTTCTGGGTTGTTTACCTATTATTTACCATCCTTAGCTATGTAGAGGTCCGGTGATCTCCTTGATTTTGCTGAGTAAATGAACAGTGAAAATCAATCAATTTTATGAGCAAGTGTGGTCATCTGTGTTTCTGTGGTGCCTGTTTGAGTGACATTGTGGATGTAAGTAAAACCTGTTGTCTCTGTGTTAGAGAGTGGAATCTTATGTTTTTGTGTTTCCCTGTGGTTTGTTGTGTTGTGCACCCTGGTTTAGGTCTGAACTATATGCAATACTTACGAGTGGAAGAGACATAGAATATGCTTGATAAACCTGGTGTGGAACCTCACAATAAGATAAGAGTGGCTGGTGAATCTTCTCTGCACATCCTGAATAGAACTAGAAGGGAAGGTGTAGCCCGATGGACTGTGGATCAAAGAAGGGGACACTTTCTTGTGTTGGGTGTGTAGGAAACTTGGATGCCAGACCATGTAGATCTTGTGAGGGTTTCCTTAGCTTCGTGGATGAGCTCACTAGATTATAATTTCTTCCTTTCCACTTCCTTAGTAACATGATAAACCCAACTAGATCACTTGGCTGAATAGCCTGTGAAACCCAGTAGTGAGATGGATTGGTTGAAGGCCTGATAAACCCATCTATTGGCTTGGCTGTGTCTTATTATTCTTTGGCCATGTGTGTAATCCTTGGATAGACAACTTGTGAAACCCAACTATGAGTGATGGCTTGGTTGAATGCATGATAAACTCATATGTTGGCTTGGATGGTCTTTGAATGTTTCCTTGTCTTTTTACAGTCTAATAAACCCAACTGTATGTTGGCTTGGCTGAGTAAGCCTGATAAACCTAACAGGTTTTTGGCTTGCTGCCCAGACATTTTGATAAACCCAATGGGGAAAGATGGCTTGGTTGAGTATCCTATGAAACCCATCTGTTGGCTTGAATGTGTGTTATGATTTTTGGCTATGTGTAAGGCTTTATTTCCCTATTTCCTTGTGGAAATCATGCCCATCTCGGGGGTGGCAATAGTGTTGAGAGATTAATGAACACAATGACCTATGGTTGGGTGGAACGTTGCGGCGACATAGCTAGTTTCAAGACAACTTAATCATCAATATAAGTATCTATTTTATGCTTGTATATACCATGTATTTTCTTATTAGTTATTATTATCATGTTAAATGCTTATTGATGGCTAAGTAGAAGTTTGCTTCTGTTATGCTTGCCTGCATTTTACTTATGTACATGTTGTTCAAGAATAAACACCCTTGTAACCGAGGGTCTGGGGTTACCAACGTACTTCTAAAACTTGCAGACAATCATCTTTAAAGTATATAAAGGAAATAGGAAGATATGGTGGACTCACCCGATTAACAACGGTTGATCCAAGATTTGTCTTCTCCCACTCTGCTCCTCTCCAAAGCTTTCAGGGATGCACCTCGTTCACCTGCAAAGAGACAATTATCCAAGTACAATCTTATACATGTATATATGACAAGTTAGATGAACAATATATAGAGTGCTTAATAAAAAATATTCATCAAACAATGATACATGAAAGAGACTCAACATAAGGTTGGAAGAAGAATTATCTTTATTAACAATAGTGAATGAGATAAGTGTACAACCCAACGCCTGAAACAAAGACTCCTCTGCAACCAAAGGATTCTGAGTTCTACTGCTCCAAAGAATTATGAAGATATACCACCAGCATAACTTTGCTCTCTAAGATTGATTGATTAATGCCCTCCCTAGGGCCTTTATTTATACTTTAGGAAATAGAGCAGTTGAGGAGGTTGAGGAGGTTGAGACAGTTGAGATAGTTAAATATTCGGGCTCAAAAAATCTCCATTAATCGTGTTTTATTATTTTTAATGTCGAATGTATGTGTATATGAGTATTGATACTGGAAACATGCGTATGACACGTGAGTTTCTATAAGGGAAACCCGTGTACAGATCTGTATGCGGGTTGTAATGAAGATACTCGCATACAGTACGCAGGATGCTGTGGAGATAGTCACATATGTACGCGACTTGCTGTGGAGATAGTCGCATATGACATTCAACATATGAAAAGGTAAAATGGAAAGCTGGTTGGATAGTGAATGCATCTCATGTCATGCCCATATATAGTGTTTAGGCAACCTTCAATCCATAAATGTCCTTTTGTATGCTAACATATGAAGTGTCGGCAC
Organism: Pseudotsuga menziesii; assembly: GCA_001517045.1. Classification (NCBI taxonomy): domain Eukaryota; kingdom Viridiplantae; phylum Streptophyta; class Pinopsida; order Pinales; family Pinaceae; genus Pseudotsuga; species Pseudotsuga menziesii. The sequence continues at coordinate 314,470 of LPNX010470117.1, read as the reverse complement.
TCAGATGGAGAAGTGCCATTTGGGTTGATAATAGATTCCCCCTAATGTGTGAGGTCAGAGGGAAGCGATGGCCAAAATACATTATAATCATTATCTTTGGAGAACTCATAAATCCAATGGAGCAGAGATAGTACCTAAAACAAATACATAATAATGTCATATACAAAGTCATATCTGAGGATGCTATGTTCAATATACTGGAACACTAGCTCCTTTACAATGTTTGAGTACATCATATAATACGGGTACAAGACCACGTATATTAAAAAGGTGGATCGAAGCCACAATATACAATAATGATGAGTCTTCAAAGATCTGGAAGCTGTGTAAATGGATAGAACATAATCTTGCGCAACTTAGTCCATAGATAGAGAACTAAGGTCTTCATAAACAATCCCAAAACAACCAGTACAATCCAAGCAATGTGAATAAATGTAGGTTCAAGTCGAACATGGAGTGGATTCAACAGATTCTCAATCAATAGGTGATAATCGATAATTGAAGCAAAGGAATTCACTAATAATGAAAGTGAATCTTGAGGTACGATCATCAAAACTCTAGGTCTTCGTCGTCAGGAAGTGATGATGTAGAACCATACTGTGATAATGATCCGAAAATAAGATCTTTGCTACTCTACGACGTTAACATGAATTGCATAAAGAGCATGAATGAAGCTCACAAATCCATAAGAAGAGAACCAAACAGCATAGACAATATGCACATAAAGACAACAAGTTGATAATGGAGTTCGTCCAGGATGGATTACGTCTCCGGACCTGCTTCTCAATAGGAGGGCCGATCTATAATCTCAGCATAAGGAAAAATACATGGCAATGATACAATGATACCTTGGCGATAATGGTCAGGAAGAGAACTGCTACCCAAAACACAACAAGACTGCTTCCAGCAACTCCAAATCCTGAAGACGGTGTAAAACAAGTATAAAAACTCGTACCTTCCTCCTGCAGAGCTATGCAATCTCCCTTCTCTCCTTTATCTACAAATTCTCCACTCCAAAGCATGAGTGGAAAATGGAGAATAAGAGGGTTTATATAGCTTGAGAAGACCCCCTTCACATTTTTCTCATGAATTCTTAGTTACAACAAATTTGCCTAATTGGGCATATGGTTGAAAACCTCCAAGTTGTTAGGCTCTTAAATTATGTAGTTGTTCCCCTTTTAATATTCCAACCATATAGTTGGTTATAGTTTAAAACTATACCAAGTATAGGTTGAAATTCACTATAAAAAGCCATAACCAAAGTTTAAAAGCACATGTGGTAAAAAGTCATAACCAAATTTTTCGAACCCACTTTAAAAGCCATAACCAAAGTTTTTAAAAAGCACAAGTGGTAAAGAGTGGGCGCATCCCACGTGGTGACTCTTCCATTCGATACATGTGAAATATATTAAAGAGTGGGCACGTTGAATGGGGTGTTCGTTACCCCATGGGCTGGTGCATACCACGTGACCCCCGCACTGGCACCTCCGTTTGAGCTCCCGGTTGTGTGGCCGTGTGGTAGGACCAGGGGTCGGGGCTAGCCCCAACCCCTTTTTGCGCCCATATAAACATTCCACGTAATTTAAATACGAGAACCTAACCACACATACCAAGAACCACATGTGGCCTGAGTGGTGAAGGCGCTTAGCATCCTTGGCAGAGGTCATGGGGTCGAACCCCGCGGAGGCCATAATTTTGTATTAGGATTATTGGCCAATTCCATGCTGCCATGTGGCGGCCTGGTATTGGTCCACCTCATGCCCAGTAGGCATCCAGTCAACTGCCAAGTCACTGCCCATACTACCACATGTTCAATCTCCATTGGTCCGTACGCCATGTCACCTCGTCCGTACTATACGGATGCCACATGTCATCCTCTGAGTGGTGCCACGTGTCGTCTTTTGGTTGGTCCGTAAAACTACCATGTAATCTTGTCTATACCATATAGATGACATGTGTCACCCTGTCAGTGGTGCCACATCATCATGTTTGTACAATACATATGCCATGTGTCACCCTGTCAATGGTGCCACGTGGCACCTCTTTTTTCCAATTTTGCCTATTGTCCTCATAGAATAGAACACGATAAATTTCTCATACGGAGTCCATTTGAGGTGAAATGAATGCCGTTGGAATTGTCTTGATGAGCCCTTCGATTGGCTGCTAGTTTTGTTGAGATTGGAGGACTTTGAAAATTTGGCCTTCCTAGATCATTCCTCCCCACTAAGAAGCTTTTGTCCTCCAAAAGCCTTTACTAATCAACAGATAGGTGAGGGAATTGCTCCCTCACGTTCTCCTTCTCGATCCACTTGGCTTTTCTTGGATGAGTGCCTTTGATGCCCACTCGAAGATAATCAACATCACCTCTGCAAGAAGTCCTTGTCCTTCTGTCCAAGAAGACATCTTCCTTTAGCTCATCCATGTACTTAGGAGTAAATTCATCAACTGATGGGAATGAGACATTCTCCCTTTTATCCATGATCATGGGAGGCTCATAGAGTTTCAAGTTCTCCACATTCACCACTGAGTAGATCTGCATGTATGGCGGTAGCTCTAAGCGAAATGCATTCATCCCAATCTTCTCCAAGATGGTGAAGGGACCATATCTGATGGGCTTGAGCTTCTTTCCTTCTTCGTTCATCCTCTCCTTGCTGATGTGAAGCCACACTTGATCTCCCACCTGAAACTGATCATCAACTCTATGCTTGTCATGGTGAGCCTTGTACTGGGCTTGACTCTTCTCCAGCTGCTCTTGCACTGCTTGATGTACATGTTGAACTCTCTGAATGAACCTACGGGGTTTGTCTTCATCCTTGGAAGTGCTTGAACCACCCTCTCTCCCATAAGTCAAGTCCAATGGAGTCTTTGGCAAGTACCCACAGCATGTCTCAAATGGCGAGCTCTGAGTGGAAGAATGCATAGCCCTGTTGTAGGCATGCTGCACATACTGGATCTGTTCATCCCATAACTTAGGATGCTTGTTGCAATAGCCTCGAAGCAAATGGAAAAATATCCTGTTGACTACCTCTGTCTGTCTGTCGGTTTGTGGATGGAAAGCAGTGCTCCTCTTCAGTTTGGTGTCCATCATACACCATAACTTTGTCCAAAAATATCCAAGGAATTGGGAGTCCCGATCCGAGATAATGGATGTAGGAAGTCCAAAGTGAACCCATACATGCTGAAAGAAGAGAGAAGCAGCCTGCTTTGCAGTGACCTACTTTTTACATGGCATAAGAATACACATCTTGCTAAACCTATCCACAACCACATACAAGTATTCATGACCCCTCCTTGACATAGGAAAACCCCCCACAAAATCCATGGAAATGCTTTCCCAAGGATGGGAAGGAACAGGAAGTGGTGAGTACAACCCCAATTTTCTATTAGTGGGCTTACAAGTAGAGCACATCACACACCCCTTTACATATTTTGTTACAATGTCTTTCATGCGAGGCCAATACATGAGTCTTTGCAAATGAGCCAAAGTCTTACCTACCCCAAAATGCCCCGATACAAGAGAAGTATGATATTCTCGTATTACATGGACTCTTTCACTGATAGGAACACATAGCTTGCCCAAATGATAGAGAAACTTTCCCTGCAAATAGTAGTCTTCCACCTACGTGCCATTGGTTAGCTTCTCATAAATCTCCTTGAAATCATCATCAGTAGCATACTTCTCAATATAACTTTCATGGGATAAAGAAGCATTTTTCAAAACAATAGATGCAACAATAGGAGGTCTAGAAAGCATATCTGCCACTTTTTTACTAGTACCCTTCTTGTAATTGATCACTAGATGGAATTGTTGAAGGAATCCCATCCACCTGTAATGACGAGCTTGATGGAGCTTAGTCTGGGAATGGAGATACTACAAGGGCTGATGATCGGTATGGATGATCGTCTCCTTACCCATCAAGTAGTTTTTCCACTTCTTGACACTCTGAACCAAAGCATACAACTCTTTGTCATAGGTGGGGTAGTTGATCACTGCTTGAGTAAAAGTCTCTAAATGGTAGCAAATGGGCTTGCGGTGTTGCATCAATACTTCCCCCATGGCATATCCACTGGCATCTGTCTCTATCTCAAATCGCTGTTGCAAATCGGACAAGGCTAGGACTGGGGCGATGCTGATCTTTCCCTTCAATGTGTTGAAGGCTTTCTGCTACTTACCTCCACACTGGAAGGATTTCTTCACACTTGTTAAGGCATGCAAAGGAGATGCTATGTATGAGAAGTTCTGAATGAACCTCCTCCAATATTGAACAACTCCTAAAAAGATTCTTACTTCAGTAGTGTTAGTAGGCTTAGGCCAATTGACAATTACATCAACTTTTGAAGGATCAATTTTTAAATTTCCACCTCCTACAATATGACCCAAGTAAACTAATGAATTTTTGCCAAATTCACACTCTGACAATTTTACATACAATTTCTCCTTTTTCAAAGTATCTAATACTTGTTTTACATGCCCCACATGTGCTTCCCAAGTTTTTCTAAAGACCAAGATATCATCTAAGTATACAATGACAAAATCATCTAAGAATGGCCGGAAAACATCATTCATTACCCGCATGAAGGTTGCAGGTGCATTGCAAAGCCCAAAGGGCATCACCAACCACTCAAATAGACCTTGCTTGGTCTTGAAGGTCGTCTTCCACACATCACTTTCTGCAATTCGGATCTGGTGGTAGCCATTGTGCAAATCCAACTTGGTAAAGAACACAACATCTTTCAACTGGTCGAGCAAGTCATCTATGCGAGGAAGCGGGTATCGATTCTTGATCGTGAACTTGTTGAGAGCCCGATAGTCAACGCACATCCTCCATGTGCCATCTTTCTTCATCACCAACACAATCAGCGAACCACATGGAGAGGAGCTGGATCTGATCACTCGTTGGTCCAACAAGTCTTTAACCTGCTTCTTAATCTCTGCCATTTCAATTGCGGACAACCTGTACATGCCCACATTAGGAAGAGGGGCATCTTCCTGGAGATGGATCTCATGTTGAATCTCCATTTTGGGAGGCAAACTTGTAGGTTCCTGAAATATTTCATCATAGTTAGCCACAATATCAATGATAGCCTTTTTATGAGAAGGATCACAACCTTTGAAAGCATCGGATGCTTCAACATCTTTTGCTCTCACAACCATGAGCATGTATCTCTTATTAGTGTTGATGAGTCTCTTCATCTGTCCTGCACTAACAAGAGTGGTGTTAGCCTTCATACTATGAGCTCTCATGATGTACTCCACCCCATTTTTGGTGAGATGGTACTTGTTCTCATGACGAAAGAATATTGCTTTTCGATCATACAAGTATGGGATTCCCAATACGATACCGTAGATGTCAAGAGGAAAAACATCTAAGTCCACCTGTTGGTTTGCTCTGGGCAGATCCAGGTTTACTGTAATGTACCAACAAAACCCCTAGCTCACTGGCCCTTTCGGCGACAGACCGCAGAATGGCCTGAAGTCTCACCCGAAGTGATCCTATATGGGGTGGCTGAAGACTCAGGTGTCCTCAACCAGGTTTTGGAGCATCCTACGTTCTCCTTACTCTACTTAACTAGTTGATTCTCTCTATAAATGATGTATCTCCCTTCCTGTCAGACTCTGCTATGAAACTGACTCTTATCGCATCGTAGCTTCTAGGACGATGTGCAAACTTTCTCTTCTACTTGACTCTTTACCTGCGATATCCCACACCGCGACTCCTCCAACAATGCGATATCGCCTTTCTGTGCTGCGATAGCTTCTATAGTAAGACTCAATAGGACTCTCCAACTCTCAAGGTCCAATGGCTTTCCTTCTACTTATAGTAGCTCAGTTAACCTTCACAAGGGTGTTGAACAACTTCACTTAAGCTTCTTCAGTCTATTATGCTTAACATCTATTGCGCTTAACTTGCTGAACTAAATATATAGAAGTCACTTAACACTGTAACTGTTACGGTCTGAATCAAGCACTGATACAGTCATATGAAGAATAGTTAACACATCCAACTCACATTTAACCTTCTATGTTACTGTAAACTGAAGGACAGCATACATACATTCATTAACTGTTAGCTAAGCTCATGTAATAGATAGTAGATACAAGTAAGTAAAGCACAATCACATGAACAGTCGCACAACACACAGATTTTATGTGGTTCACTTCCAGGGAGGAAGCTACGTCCACAGGAACTGGTTTTTATATTATATCTTGAGAGAGTAAACGCAGTTCCGCTGCAACCTATTATGCAGATCGAGATATTCTGGGAAACTCCACGCACACAGTCGGGAGCCCTTCTCTTAGATCTCTTCTCTTCCTATATTGCTTTCTTCTTACAATATTTCCTCTCTCTCTCTCTCTCTCTCTCTCTTTCTCAATCCCTATGGATTGTTACATTCATGCTCAAGGAGCCAGCTACTGGTTGCAGTAAGATAATACAGACTTGACAACAGAACCAGAGCTCAACCCAAAGAACAGCTAACTGACCAACTAGCTAATTGTCTATCAGAATGTCTAGCTAGCTAACTATCTAACCCTTCATAATACAAAATACATTCTTAAATAGGTGGCCCAAAGGTATCACCCTGATACAAAACTGTGGGCCTATCCCAATAGTAACCCAAAAAACCCTAACTGTGACAGTCAGCCTATCTGTACTTTGAACTGCCACTTCCCGTCACACCACAACTTTCTGCAGTCTTCCACGATTTCAGCGCCGAACGCGAGTATGGGTGTCACTTTCTTGGTTGCTCCCCTTCTGTCCTTTGTCTTCAATACCTCATCTCGTTGCTCCTTTTCCTTTATGAGGGTAGCTGAGCCCTCCTGTATTTGCGGCTACCTTAAGTGAATTGGTTGAGCTCTCTCTTCTCGGCCGCTTCAGGTACTGTTTCCTTTGACTTTATTGTCCCGATATAGCAGCTTTTCCTGTAGCTGCGGGGCCCTGCTCCAACACTCCCCTAACACTTACTTGTGGCTCGCCCCCGAGCCACTAACAGCTAGCTTCTCTTGCTTTAGCTTCTCCTTGGCTTCCTGCGAAGTCCTTGCAAATATTTCTCGAAGTCTTGTGACTTATTTGTCCATAGCTTCAACACAGTCTTGTACCGCTTTCTCTAAAATAGTATCAACCCTTTCCTTAAGTGAGCTCTAGAATAAATGGCGGACCATTTATAGGCTGCAAAATTTGTTGTAATGATCTTACCTCCTGCTACCTCGGTCAGGTTTGTACCATTCACCTCAAATTCTATTGGAGTGCTTGTGTGAATAGATTCATCAAAGCCATCATCATTCTAAATATATGGAAAGTAGATGTCTTTCAACATACATCTAAGTTGATCTTCATTCCGCTAATTTGACTTTACTTGGATATATGCACATTGGTAAAACTTCCATGAGGAGACATGTCCTTTTCCAACTTTAATGTAACTACCTTCTTTGACATTTTCTGTATCTCTCTCATTTTCAACATCTCTACTTCATTCCTTTCCCGTTTCCTTTTGATTTTCTGAGTCTCGGATGCTTGTTTCTTGCTCCTTTTTTCTTTCCGTGAGATCTTCTTGGAAACTCCACGGACACAGCCGGGAGCCCTTCTCTTTCTTATTCTCACTTTTCTTCTTCTCTATTCTGAGCTGGACTCTTCTACTATCTGAGCTTGAATCCTCATCCTTGGCGTCTGTCTGACCTGTGGTGCACCTAATTTCACAACCCTGGGTGGCGTCATCATAGTAGACTCGAGGCCACCACGCTGGAATCATTGCACAATGTCTTCTAAAGGTTCCTTCTCAGACATACACCACCTGGTGCAATACTTTGTACTGGTAATGGCTACGAAATTGGGGAAACTAGCACTCTGTAACTGAAGTATCTCTGCTCAGAAAAAACTCTTACAAATTGCTCTATAACTCTCAGAAATCGAAAAAGTAACCCTTCTGTGTGAATGATCTATGTACTTATAACGAAGGCGATAATCTCTGAAGCAACGGTCACTTAGGTTGGACCCATCGGCGGCATTTATTGCATGGACAAGACAACACCCATCGTTTCGATCCTCATTAATTGCAAAAAATCCGATCAAATTTCCTTTGAAAATTGTGCACAGGCACCGGTTTCAACCAAGATTTACCAAATCTGGGAAAATCACTGTACTGTTTCCAAATCTAGGGCAACGGATAGCTGTTGTATCTGGATTAACTGTTTGGCAGAAGGCGACGTGACTGGCCCTCTGCCCCTTTCCAAAATTGTCTACGTGGCACGAGGAACATCGCATCGCTGCGATGTCACACCACATTGTCCTGAACCAAAATTTTCATGCCAAGTTGTTGAAACTACGCAACGTTCAAAACTTGCGCAAAATAAACTTTCCTGCTGCGATTCCTCATACTTGAAAATTTTTAATTTAATTTAATTTTTTTTTTTGGTGTAGACTAGTTATAGGTGCGATGTCTCCTTTCAACTACACTAGACATCTGCATAGGTAGTTCCCTGCGTTAGGATTGGGAGGTGGAGTGGCTATCATTATAAAGCTTAAGCCTGCTGCCATTAATCAAAGTAGGAACAAGCTCCCCATTTAGTTTACTGAGCTGAACGACACCTCCTTCTGTAACTTGCTGAATCTGATATGACCCCAACCAATGCGTCTTGAACTTCCCTGGAAACTTAACAAACTTGCTGTCATAAAGGAGAACTAGGTCTCTTATCTGAAAAAAATTTCTCTTGATGTGCCTGTCATGCCAAGCTTTTTATTGTTCCTTCTGCACTTTTTGATGAAATCATGCGATGAATCTGACTTCTTCTAAGGCAAGCAGCTGCGCTAATTTGTCATTCATCGTATCTGCATCAGCCATCTCAATAATTTGAGCAATTCTTAAACTGGGAATAATATATTCCATAGGCATAACAACTTCTTGTCCATACACCAAGCTGAAAGGTGTGTGTCCTGTAAGTTTCTTGCATGTAGTTCTATAAGCCCATAATACAACATTAACCCTGAGGTCCCAATCATTTATTTGGCTGTTACAGATCTTAGTAAGAGCATTTTCTAGAATCTTGTTAAAAGCCTCCACCGTACCATTAGCTTGTGGGTGGTAGGGAGTGCTCTTATGGTGCTGTATCTGAAATTCCTCCATCAAGGCGTCAATAGTGCGATTCAGAAAATGTGTGCCTTGATCACTCATCAAAATTGCTGGACATCCAAATCTACTAATGATGTTTTCAAAAATGAACTGTGCAGCTGTAGCAGCTTCACAATTCCTTACTGCTTTGGCCTCTTCCCATCTGGTGAGGTATTCTGTTCCTGTGATGATGTATCTCACACCAGATCATTTTCCTGGTGGGTTGATAGGACCCACAAAATCTATATCCCACTTGTCAAATGCCCGCAGTGTAATCTGTGGTCGCAGCGACATTTCATCTCTCCGCGAAGGTTTGGCAGATATCGCAACATCTGCAAAACTCCTTAGTGTCTTTGTGCAAGGTAGGCCACCATAATCCTGCAGCTAGAATTTTCTGTGCAGTCAGCTTTCCTACGAAATGACCTCCTACGGTACCTAAATGTGCTTCTATGATAATGGCCTCTTTCTCACGCGACATCATGCATCTGCGCAGGACTTCATTTGGACCTAACTTGTATAATTTTCCTACGATCAAAGTGAAATATGTTTCTTTCACAACTAACTGTTTCTTCTGATGCGTGGTAAACTCAACTAGTGCCCACCCTGTAGTGAGAAATTGGATAATATCTTCGTAATACTCATCTGCGATCTGGATAGAAAACAATTGCACATTTGGAAAATTATCCTTTAAATTACTTGGTTCTTCTCGTGAGTCTATTCGCGATAGATGATCAGGTTCGACATTTAATTTTCCTGGTTTTACAATAATTTCAAAATCATACTCCTAAAATAAGAGTAACCATCTGTATATCCTTCCCCCTAACACTGGTTTATTGACCAAATACTTTAAAGTGGAATGGTCAGTGAACATATTGAATGGGGCACCCAGCAGGTAGTGCTTGAACTTCTGTAGAGCATACACCATAGCTAATCCTTCTCTTTCTGTAGTGGTGTAGTTCTTTTCTGTGGTAGATAACTTTCTGCTGGAGTACGCGATAGAGTGATCAATACACCCTTCTCCTGGATGTGTTAAGACAATCCCCAGTGCGATGCCATATGCATCCACATGTACATGAAATGGCTTGTTCCAATCTGGGAATACTAAGATAGGTGCTGTAACCATCTTCTCTTTAAGAGTGTCTAAACTTTGCTAGCATTCCTCATTCCATAGGAATTTCACATCTTTCTTTAACAACTTTTCCATAGGTGCTATGATCTTTGCATAGCCTTTGATGAATTTTCTATAGTAGCCGGTATGACCAAGCATTGTCCTCAATTGCTTGACTGAGTTGGGTGATGGAAGATTTACAATGATGGAAATCTTTGCAGGATCTACCATCAAGCCTTGTCTGCAAACAATATGACCCAACAAAATACCAAATGGCGCACAGAATATACATTTCTTCAAGTTAAGAGAAATCTAATATTGCATACATTTCTCTAACATGATCCTTAAATCTCCTATATGGTTTTATATTAATCCAAATACAGTCCAATCATCAAAATAGACTTCTAAGAATTTATGGATGTATTCCTTAAATACAGCAACTACTACTCTAAAAAAAATAGCTGGTGCATTTTTAAGACCAAAGGGCATTACCATATATTGGAATGAGCCCCATTCTGTCGCAAAGGTGGTCTTATGTTGATCCTATGGATGGATTCTTATTTGGTGATAGCCTGAAAAGCCATCAGTGAATGAGTAGATCTCCTGTCCGCCCATATTGTCTAAAAATTCATCAGTGAAAGGTGTCGGAAATGAGTCATGAAGTGATGCGTCGTTGAGTTTGCGCAAATCGACACAAATCCTGATTTCTCCTTTAGTTTTATTTTCTTGCACAACCATGGGACTAACCCATTCACTCTCTTCTACTGGTTCAATAATGCCTGCTGCTAGCATCTTATCAATCTCATTTTTAACTTTTTCTTTATAACGAGGATTTAATCTGTATGGACGCTACTTAATCGACCTATCATCCTCTTTAAAAGGTATCCGCATGACTCCCAAATATCCTACTATTCCCTTCATCTCTGTGAACTTAGTGGGAAATAAGTCCTGATAGACGTGTAACAGATCTGCGATGTGTCCTACTGTTTCATCATCCCAATAGTCTCCAATAGAGGCAAAATTTGGTTCTGTTTCTGTGCCAATATTGATCTTTTTAATCTTAATAGGCTCTATGATAGCTGGAATCTCTAGCTTTGGTCCATCAACTTCACGAGTCCCTTCAGACTCTGGAATGTTGATACTACGAGGATTCTCATCCTCATCACCTGGCTCTTCTGTGATGTTGTAACACTCTAGCGCATGTTCTAACTGGATGGCCCAATCAGCCTGAGTATACACTGGTAGGGTACAATCTTCAAATATCTTAGTATTTATAATATCTAGAGCCTTATCAATGCTTGGATACTCATATTCAAAAGTGAAAGTGAGTAGAAAGTTGTCTATCATAACTGGCCATATAATCGTTCCTCTGCACAACTCTGTCTCAGTGTACCAGTTCCTTGGGACTGTGTCTAAAGTGTGAATGAATAGGTGAACCCATTCATCCTCTAGAATGTCCAACCAACTCTGTTCATAAATCTTAATATGTGACCTGGGGTCACTTTCTCCTGTATATTTCTGCTGTAAAGGCTCCTTGTTATTAGAGAATCTGATCGCCATCAGTCTCTTAAAATCATCCCATGATGCGATATGTTCTTTATGTGCATGCCACCATCTTTCAGGTGTGGCTTTGACTGCAATGTCAATAGCTTCCATCCTCTTCTCGTGAGGAATTTCCTGCTCAAACTGTTGTAAAAATTCATTGACATCTGCTAAGCCATGAAACGACGGAATATCCTTAACCTCTACGCCAATCCATCACAGTGACTTAGTCATAAACACACATCTGTGAGCTGAGACTTTGTAAAGTCTATTTTGCCAATTTTCTAAGCCAACATCTGAATTTGATGCGCATGAGCTGTCGCATTGCCAACTAATATTTCCTTCTGTGGTGGGGTTGATATAATCACTCTGGTTAGCAGTCATCTGATAGAGGCTTTCCATATTATGCACCTCTTCCTCTGCTTTGATAGGTTCAATATAACGAGGACCTTGGAAAGGATCCAACGGTGCGATGACTCAAATCTGATTATCCTCAAAGGTCATTTGTCTTTTCTTTAAATCGATAACAGCCATGTTATCAATTGCCCAATCAATGCCTAGTAAAGCTGGATACAGTACGCTATCGCCAATGATTTCTATGACTTAAAAGTCTGCAAAGCTGTGAAATCCATCAATATCAATTGGTACTTGCAGTAATCGACCCAGTGGCGATACCCTCTGTTGATTGGCTAGTCACAGATGGATAGGTAATCTGGCTAACTTAGGGCTACCCATCTGTTCCCATGTTTGCTTAGTCAGAACATTTACCTCTGATCCTAAATCTAGGATTACCTCATCCATTTCAAATTCTCCAATTTGCGTTGTGAGTCTCATTTCTCTTCCTGTTCTTGTATGTCCCATAATATTATGAATAGCACGCTGCGTACTGCTCACGAAAGAAGTCTGCTGATACTGGTCTATGATGCACCGAATCTCTCCGATAGCTTTCTCATTTCTTACAAGTTTCAAGCAGCTCCATAGGAAGGATTGGACACTTCCTGTCAACTCATCTTCTTTGCACCTTCCCGATGTGGTAGCCTGCGATGTCTGCACAGGACTAACGCCACAATGTTGCTGCTGCGGTATGCCCCGACAAGGCAATACCTGTGATCCTGATGGTGTAGGTTCAGTAAATAAAGTTTTATCTTGCTGAAATGTTTCTTTGTTCTTCTGCAGGTCAAGTGGTGTTGATTTATCAGTGGCTTTATGCACCCACTCCGGACCTATATTCTTTTCGGCATCCTGCGATTTCCTACTAGTAGAAGTACCGCTGCGAGTCACAATATTAACTCTTGGTTCTGGTTCTTTCTGCTCAGCAGTAATAAGCTGAATATTCTGGTTTACTACTGGCTTCAGGTCCCTAATCTTGGCTATCAAGATAGGACATTCTTCTATAGTATGATCATAGGACTTGCAATATTTACATGTTGTAGTAGGGTTCTGACAATACCTAGCATAATGTCCTATGGCTCCACAGTTGTAACAAATAATCGGTCCATGGCCACAGCCAAAGCCTCCACCACAGCCTCGTCCTCTGAATCCTCCACCATGGCCATCATGAGCCAGTTCATGCTGTAGTCCTGCTGCTGGACCTGATGTCTCTGACTGGACTCTGTAGAAGTCGTGTTTTCTCTCTATCATGAGATCATAAGCTCTGCAATTATTTTCATCATCTCCTACTGACTTACAGAAGTTACAGTATAAGTTCTTAGGAGTTTGTACATACTTCTGAAGTAAAGGGCATTCATGTGGTCTATGTCCTCTTGTTCTACAGATTTCACACCATGGCCCTTGATTCTGTACTAAGGGGTTAGGAGCCCCACTTGCTAGATACTCAACAAATACTGGACATTTATCTTTAGTATGGCCATGTCCTTTACACTTTGTACACCATAATTCTTGTGCAACCTCTTTTCCTTTCTTAATCTCGTGTAGCTGTAAAGTGATATTGGCTAACTGATTCTGTAATTTTGTCATACATGTACTAGTCTCAGCTAGAGGTGAAGCCTCTAGTTTCATTGCCATCTCTAATGCTTCATCCCGTGTACAGAGTTTCTGCTACATTAGTCGAATTCTGATGTGAGGGAGCAGTGCTATGATGAACCATTCCTTATGCTGCTCTGGCACAAACTCAAAGCTAACTTGGTCTATAAGAGCTTTAAATTTCTGATCAAAATCCCATACTGACTCTGTGGGTAACTATTTGATGTCTTTAAGTTCTGTAATACATTGTGACTCAAACTTAGGTTTCTTAAATTCCTTAATCATGGCGGTCCTGACCTGTACGAGCGTTCTGGGCTGTGCTGATGTATACTTCATATACCATGTTAAAGCTCTTTCTCTAAGTGTAGTGGCCAATTGGACAAGTTTAGTATTATCATCTTGGATCTGTTTAATGGTCCATACAGCTTCACATAGGAACCAATGTTGTTCTGGGTCTTCTGCCCCTGTACCCTTAAAGGTAGGTAATTTCATATCATCCCCCATTCTGTTTCTACGTGGTGGATTTTCATTTGCTATGTTACTACCACCTGGCAGTGTAAATGTAGGTGGTGTAGTGGTAGTATATACTATGTGTGAACTACTAGATGGAGTTCCTACGGGATTATTCTGAGTCCCGGTTGCTTTCTGTGGGGTATAAGGGTGGTAAGGGATACCCCCTACTGTTCTTTCTCTATTATTTTGACTTTGTTCTCTAGTACTATCTGAACTATCTTCAAAGAAGGAAGATCTGAAATCTACTTTATATTTCTTACCGCTATGTGTACATCCAATTTCTTCAAAATCACTCTCAAACTCTTGTGACATTACACTTACTTAATTTATTCATCTGAGAATATATCCAATACTCTTTTTTCATGTAATAACATCTTCAGGGACAAATTTAAAGAGTTCAACTACTTACCACGATATCCTTTGAAGAAGTACCTCTCCGCTTCGCTGAAACTCTCTCTTTGATCAACTGCAAACTCTATAATGAAACCTTCCAGCAAACTTGCAAGCCAGAAGTCTACTACCCACGAAATGGGATTATCAACGCTCTTCACAGTGTGAATTATCTCCGATGTCTAGACAATGTTCCTTTTCTTTTTGAATATGTGCTTATCATTCAAATTTGATAACCAATCATACAACTCATTTGCATAGGTTACAAAAAATATCGCATGCACGTCTGTGAAGATATGTTTTTGTAACCATTCCTCTGTACTAAGCCTAGGACTCTTGTTTTCTTGCGCAGCAAATTCTCTTTCTTTAGACTCAACCCACTGGTTAAGTTCTTCTTTACTAGGATGCCAACATAACATTAGCTCTTCAATTTGTTCAAAACCGGCAACAGAACCATTTGCTGGTTTGCTCTGGGCAGACCCGGGTTTACTGTAATGTACCAACAAAACCCCTAGATCACTGGCCGTTTCAGCAACAAACCGTAGAACGGCTTGAAGTCTCACCTGAAGTGATCCTAGATGGGGTGGCTGAAGAATCAGGTGTCCTCAACCAGGTTCTAGAGCATCCTACATTCTCCTTACTCTACTTAACCAGTTGAGTCTCTCTATAAATGATGTATATCCCTTCATGTCAGACTCTGCTATGAAACTAACTCTTATCACATCGCGGCTTCTAGGACGATGCACAAACTTTCTCTTCTACTTGACTCTTTACCTACGATATCCCACACCGCGGCTCCTCTGACAGTACGATATCGCCTTTCTGTGTTGCGATAGCTTCTATAGTAAGATTCAATAGGACTCTCCAACTCTCAAGGTCCAACAGCTTTCCTTCTACTTATAGTAGCTCAGTTAACCTTCACAAGGGTGTTAAACAAATTCACTTAAGCTTCTTCAATCTATTATGCTTAACATCTATTGCACTTAACTTGCTGAACTAAATATACAGAAGTCACTTAACACTGTAACTATTACAGTCTAAATCAAGCACTGATACACTCATATGCATAATAATTAACACATCAAACTCGCATTTAACCTTCTACATTACTGTAAACTGAAGGATAGCATACATACATTCATTAACTGTTAGTTAAGCTCATGTAATAGATAGCAGATACAAGTAATTAAAGCACAATCACATGAACAGTCGCACAACACACAGATTTTACATGGTTCACTTCCAGGGAGGAAGCTATGTCTACAGGAACTGGTTTTTATATTATATCTTGAGAGAGTAAACACACTTCCGCTGCAACCCATTATGTAGCTCGATATCTTCTGGGAAACTCCACGCACACAGCCGTGAGCCCTTCTCTTAGATCTCTTCTCTTCCTATATTGCTTTCTTCTTACAATATTTCCTCTCTCTCTCTCTCTCTCTCAATCCCTTCGGATTGTTACATTCATGCTAAAGGAGCCAGCTACTGGTTGCAGTAAGATAATACAAAATTAACAACAGAACCAGAGCTCGACCCAAAGAACAACTAACTAACCAACTAGCTAATTATCTATCGGAATGTCTAGCTAGCTAACTATCTAACCCTTCATAATACAAAATACATTCTTAAATAGGTGGCCCGAAGGTCTCACCTTGATACAAAACTGTGGGCCTATCCCAAAAGTAACCTAAAAAACCCTAACTGTGACAGTCAGGCTATCTGTACTTTGAACTGCTGCTTCCCGTCACACCATAGCTTTCTGCAGTCTTCCACGATTTCAGAAATGAACGCGGGTATGGGCGCCGCTTCCTCGGTCGCTCCCCTTCTTTCCTTTGTCTTCAATACCTCATCCCATTGCTCCTTTTCCTTTATGAGGGTATCTAATCCCTCATGTCTTCGCCGCTGCCTTAAGTGTAGTGGTTGAGCTCTCTCTTCTCGGCCGCTTCATGTACTGTTTCCTTTGACTTTCTTGTCCCGATATAACAGCTTTTCCTATAGCTACGGGGCCCTGCTCCAACACCACCTCATCGATCAAATTTGAAGCAATATCAAACCTTAACCTGCATTGATTAGACACCTGTAGCTTAGCATTATCACATACCCATCCAAGAGGATAAGGCTTGGGGTGAGGTTTAGTCTGTATGCCCAAATTCTTAACAACTGATTCTGAGATCAAATTCACTTGAGAACCTGGATCAAATAATGTTTCAATATTTGTATGCTTAGACACAACTCTGATGTAAAACAACTCACTTTTTCTTTTATCATTTTCTTTAGAAACATGAGTAGAACTTGAACCAGTATGAGGAGTTTTGTTACCTTGCATTCCCACGGCTGTAATCCTGGTTTCATCACCTGAGTCGAAACCCAAATCTCGTTACGCTATTGCAACGGTCTTTTTCTTCTTTTTTCCTCCATAATGCTTTGGCCTCTATTCAGGATGCAACTTCCAACAACTTTCTTCATCATGCCCATCAGTATCGCAATGTTTGCAATGGAGATTTCCTCCTTCCTTCTTGGTAGTAGCTGTCTTCTTGCTCTTGTCTTTTTTCTTGAACTTGTGGTTGTTGTTGGGCTTGAAAGGCTTCTTCTTATGGTCTTGTTGCAAATTCTTCCCCCTGCTCTCAAGATGAGTAGCCTGAACACTTGCTTCATCCACACTAGCAGGATTCAACAACAGCAAAGTATGGCGTAGATAATGATGAAGAGCACCAATGTAATTCAAAAGAGTGTCAGGAGAATCTAAATAAATATTCAACTCTAAAGCTTTATTTCTAAATTCTTCAGTAAAATTCTGAACACTCTGACCCTTTCCTTGTCTAAAACTTTTCCAATCCATCATATCCTTTTGAACATAACCCAACGGATAAAATTGCTTATGTAAAGCAGAAATGAAAGCAGACCACGATGAGAGAAGATTACCCATTTTTTTGCTACTTTGCTGAAGCTTACTTTCCCACCATACAAGTGCAGTGCCTGTCAGCTGAAGTGAAGCCAACTGAATCTTCACATCTTCTTCTTTGATCTGCTGGACTCGGCAATAGACCTCAATTTTCCTTATCCAGTTGTTCAACTTCTCTGCATTCGCTTCCCCATTGAACATGGGCAAATCAAACTTCACATCGAACTTCAATAAGGGCTTATTTTGAGGCTCTTTATGAGGAACCTTGGAATGCTGAGAATGAGATGAGGAAGAAGCACTTGAACTTGTGCTTGAAGCTGAAGGTGAAGAGGGAGGCTTGGGAGGCTCTTCATCGCCTCCTCCTTGGTTAACTGAAGTGTTTCCTTCGTCCTTCACTTCTTTGTCTTCCTTCTTTACTCCACTGCCTTTTCTTTCTTTTGCCATGCGTTCTTCATAGTCTGCAAACAACTTCTCTACCTTGTCGACCATCATGTAGAATACCTTGTGAAATTTTGCCTCCATCTCGATGCGGGCATCATTAGCATCCATCTTCCTCCTTCGGTGTGCACGTCCGATCTCAGAATTGTAAGGCTCTAATGTACCCTCACTAGCTTGCATTTTAGCCCTTGTGAGCATCCACACTCACAATCCAACGTCAAATAATCCTGCTCTGATACCACATGATCCGAAAACAAGATCTTTGCTACTCTACAATGTTAACATGAATTGCATAAAGAGAATGAATGAAGCTCACAAATCCATAAGAAGAGAACCAAACAACATATACAATACGCACATAAAGACAACAAATTGATAACGGAGTTCACCTAGGATAGACTACGTCTCCGGTCCTGCTTCTCAATAGGAGGGCCGATCTATAATCTCAGCATAAGGCAAAATACATGGCAATGATACAATGATACCTTGGCGACAATGGTCAGGAAGAGAACCGCTTCCCAAAACACAACAAGACTGCTTCCAGCAATTCCAAAGCCTGAAGACGGTGTAAAATGAGTATAAACACTCGTACCTTCCTCCTGCATAGCTACGCAATCTCCCTTCTCTCCTTTAGCTACAAAGTCTCCACTCCAAAGCATGAGTGGAAAATGGAGAATAAGAGGGTTTATATAGCTTGAGAAGACCCCCTTCACATGTTTCTCATGAATTCTTAGTTACAACAAATTTGCCTAATTGGGCATATGGTTGAAAACCTCCAAGTTGGTTAGGCTCTTAAATTATGTAGTTGTTCCCCTTTTAATATTCCAACCATATAGTTGGTGATAGTTTAAAACTATACCAAGTATAGGTTGAAATTTACTATAAAAATCCATAACCAAAGTTTAAAAGCACATTTGGTAAAAAGTCATAACCAAATTTTTCGAACCCACTTTAAAAGCCATAACCAAAGTTTTTAAAAAGCACATGTGGTAAAGAGTGGGCGCGTCCCATGTGGTGGCTCCTCCATTCGATACATGTGAAATATATTAAAGAGTGGGCATGTTGAATGGGGTGGTCAGTACCCCATGGGCTGGTGCATACCACGTGACCCCCGCATTGGCACATCTGTTTGAGCTCCCGGTTGTGTGGCCGTGTGGTAGGACCAAGGGTCGAGGCTAGCCCCAGCCCCTTTTTGTGCCCATATAAACATTCCACATAATTTAAATACGAGAACCTAACCACACATACCAAGAACCACACGTATTTCGAGTGGTGAACACGCTTAGCATCCTTGGCAGAGGTCATGGGGTCGAACCCCGTGGAGGCCATAATTTTGTATTAGGTTTATTGGCCAATCCCATGCTGCCACGTGGCGGCCTGGTATTGGTCCACCTCATGCCCAGTTGGTGTCTAGTCAATTTCCAAGTCACTGGCCATACTTCCACATGTTCAATCTCCATTGGTCCGTATGCCATTCCACCTCGTCCGTACTGTACGGATGCCACGTGTCATCCTCTGAGTGGTGCCACATGTTGTCGTTTGGTTGGTCTGTACACCTGCCATGTCATCTTGTCCATACCATACGAATGCCATATGTCACCCTGTCAATGGTGCCACATCATCATGTTTGTACAGTATGGATGCCATGTGTCACCCTATCAGTGGTGCCACGTGGCACCTCTTTTTGCCAATTTTGCATGTTGTCCTCATAGAACAGAACGTGATAACTTTTTCATACGGAGTCCGTTTGAGGTGAAACGAATGCCGTTGGAATCGTCTCGATGAAACCTTTGATCTGGCACTATTTTTGTTGATATTGGAGGACTTTGAAAATTTGGCCTTCCTAGATCCTCCTGGATCAGATAAGGAAGGCAATAGATCCTCCAATGGACCACAAGAGTGACTAGGAACTGGGTAAAGGAAGGAAGACACAAGTGATAATAGATAGAACAGTGACGGGATCAGGATATAGATCAGACATTGAGTTAATTCCTTGAACAGTGAGCACAACATAGAGATGACCCAAGGCAGCTTTTAACTTTATAGATAAAACAACTAGACTTATCTATCATGTAGGAGACATGATTAGATTCCCCAAGTAGAATTGACAAGAGGAGGGGTAATAAACTCGAAGTAATAGCTAAACTGAAAGTGAACATTGAGACATGGGTATCGAAAAAAATAGAGAGTGTTATGTTCAAGGATGACATGCTACCACTAACTGAAAACCAAGAGAAAACTTCTTCCTTACCTTCCCTGTTAAATTTTAACAAGTCCAGGAAAGTCAACTCGGATCTCCATTTTTTAACAAGCTTGAAGAGAAGAGAGAATAATGCTTGATAGTGTCACTGATTCATGGATTTAATGAGCCCAGACTAGTACATGCTCAGTTGGTGTTTTCACATTTAGAGAGTTTGAAAACTCCAAAGAAGACTCCAGGGGGGTCCTTTTTCATCCAATTTAGTCTCATGAGGCTGGAAAAGTATAAAACATACCACATAAGAACTCTCTTAACTTCTGTAGAAGAAAAGGTGAACCTTTTTCGTACTTAGTCAAGGAGGTCCGAAAAAGGTTAAATTACCACCTACCCAATGCTCCTTCGAGAGAAACATATAGCTTGAGTTTTACGAGTGTGAAGGAAAGCAAGATCACTCGAAAAGATCCATTTGAGTACGAGAAATGGGGCTTACAACAATAAACTCGATGCCTTGTTCTTTAGTGTTTAATGAGCATGACAAAGACATAAAGTACACTCGAAATATTTTTCATGTTTTAGGTCCAGAGCACGAAAAAGAGAAAACTAAGCTCATATCGGGTGTTCCTTTTTCGTCAATTTAGTCCCTCAGGTCCGGAAAAGTGATAAACCTATGCCCGAGAATACTCTTATCAATTCTGTAAAAAAGAGAGTGATCCTTTCTCATATTATTCCGCATGGTCCGAGAAAGAGATAACCTACCACCATTGTGGATTCCCATTCACATATTATTAATGATCTTGAATGGACAAGTTAACTCGGCAGTCAAGTCTATTTTGAGGAGTCAGACTTGGGCCTAAAGAAACTCCATAAAGGCAGGGAGTCCTATAAAGGGATAGC
The DNA here is from genome assembly GCA_001517045.1 of Pseudotsuga menziesii. Lineage (NCBI taxonomy): Eukaryota > Viridiplantae > Streptophyta > Pinopsida > Pinales > Pinaceae > Pseudotsuga > Pseudotsuga menziesii. The sequence goes on along the minus strand of LPNX010470117.1, from coordinate 293,395 downwards.
TTGTAAAAAGAGACCAAAATGAGGCTCCATTTGGCATGAAAATTAGCTACGAGGATTCCCCTGTACCTAAGACAACTACATAATGAGTATCGAAAGAAAACATTGGTTCTAAATTAGGATACTCATGAGAGGAAGGCCCTATCCACGGAAGAACAATGGTAAAGACAAGGAGCTAATGGTTTAAAATACCATAGTCCGTGGTTAAAATGTTGATTGCTAAGTTTAAGATGAAGTATAGATGCATAATGCATGTGAAACAACAAAAAACCACCCTATATGAGAAAAAAACACCTTAAAACAATGATAAACCTGTTATAAGGCAAAAAAGCGATATGGTATTAATTTAGTGAATTGTGAACTATAGGAAAAAAACCCACCAGTGAGAAATTTTATTTCTATAAATAGTTCAAAAACATAAATAAAACTCACCATTTTGAATTTTAGCCATAAAAGACAAGTTTTCACCTCTACCTTCAGTTGATTGGTGTGGACAATCCGGTGGACCAAATCCAATTCTGCAAGTGTCAGGTAAGACTACAGCCCAAGCTCTTCAATTTGATCCTAGCAAATTTCAAAATTCAGTCCAAATTTTATATTTTTGAGCGCCCTTAAGCAAGGAACGTTGTGTACGTGGGTTCATTATATTGAAACTCGCGTACACGCATTCTGTATGTGGGTTGCCCTGAAGGACAGTCATGTACATTACGCGACATGCCTAACTAGACAGTCACGTATGCTGCGTGAGGGGGAAAAGTAGTGTTTTGGGTCAAAATTTTGAATTTTTTCATGAAACTAAAGGTTTGCAATGTTTGTTTTACTAGGTTTGAAGATGGTGCTTGAATGGAGGGAGCGTGAACATGAGGATATGTACCAAGAAGCACTCCAAAGTGCCCCCACTGTGAATGTTTTGTGGTCAAGTGGGTTGTTGAAATTCTTTTGCACATCACCTCTGCGGGCCAATGTATGCCTGCTAGAGTTCATGATAAACTATTGGGATCATGATTTAGGCATGTTTGACCTTCAAGGGGAATTCTTGGAGATTACTTCAGAGGATATATATTTTATTGTTGGTCTGTCACAACGAGGAGCTCCAGCCAATTTGGAGGGCACTGGCAGAGGCGGTGGCCCTCTAAGTGTCCAAAACTACATTGATATATACTACGCACCAAGTACCCAAAAGAGAGGGAGTTGCATCCCTATTGTGCACATACGTGATTTGTCTCTACAGGTATTGACAAGTACCATAGTGAGAGTTGCGGGATCATCTTCTCTTCATCTCGCTACACGAAACCAGATGAGGTTGGCAGTGGATTGCATGCAGGGGGCCCTGTATGATTGGTGCTCAAGAGTTATCCCGATTTTGAGAAAACAACTCTTTGAATGCAAGAGAGGAAGGAGGAAGAACTTTGGATATTCTAGCATACTAGTTTCCTTCTTCTTCGAGAGAGTGTCGGGATTGAGCCCTGCAATACCCCTACCAGTTCGTTCTCCTTGTCATCCTATGCTGAGTAGATGGGGAGATATCTTCCTCTACCAGGGAGGAGGTGGCTCAGTGCAAAGTGTATATGATGATGACTTCTACTTTTGGTGGGAGCGGTAGTTTCCAGCACTGGAGCAGTCTCCATATGCTAGGATGGATTTTCGTGGTGATCCAGACCTTGTCCTCCCTCCAGGAGGAGCATGGGGAGAGCTAGGTGATTTTTATTTTCAAGTTTTTAAAATTTTTATGAATTTTAAATATATAGATATATACATATGTATAAGAGTTCTAATCCTATAAACATGTCAAAATGCAGATATTGGACCAGTCTGCCCTGAAGGGCATCCACGCATGTATGTGCGTCCTATCTTAGGTGAAGACCAGGGGCTGATTAGGGTTATGGAGGGGAATATGGACATGCTTACTCAGAGAGTACCCACCTTGTGGATAGAGCACATCCCAGCTGTCATGCAGGAGTTTGTGGTTGGAGTTCCACCTGTCTGGATACACCTTTTGAGGCGAGTAGCCAGAGTAGTTTTAGTATACATAGATGTTGTTGAGGCTGCTAAAGCCAAAGAGGCTAAAGAAGCCAGATTACAGGGAGATCGGGGGGGCCAGGGTGGTCCTGCTTAGATCTAGGACATTTGATAGACTATGATCCATATTTTGTATATTTTTTGTATTTTATACAGTTATGACTGAATCTGAGGATCAGAGACTCAACCTATCTATAGACAGATATTCACATATATGTATATATTTTGTCAGTTATTTACAAATGTTTCTTATGTGTATGCTGTATATTTTTATAAAAAATGTGTTAAATCCCAATCTAAGATGTAATTAGCATATGCATTAGTTAATGAATTATGATTTCTTGGAATATGATTGAATGTAATAAATTCAAAATTTCTTTCCAATAATGTAACTTGCATGAACTGACGTAATAGAATAGGGTTCCACACCTGATAAGCTTGATTGAGCTGGGAAAACACCAGTTGAGAGTCCAGTCGGAATTCCAGCTGAGTGATACCACGTGACAAAGAATCCCATAGAAGCTCAATTACAACCCTATACTCAGCGACATTATTAGAAGCAGGACCTAAGCAAGCGCCTCCTGAGGCAACTAACTGTCCTGAGGGAGAATAAATGACCCATGCCATTGAAGCTAGATTACAAGTGTGGGAACTGACGCCATCAGCGAAACCTACGAACCTCTTGGAAGACATCTGAAACAACCAACAGATGGTATAAAAAACACAAACCGACGAACTAGTGTACATAAAAATACATACAATAAAATACAAGAAAAAGCGTTAAGCCTAAGCATATTACTTTTTCAGGTAGAGCCCATTTCTAGGCTAAGGAAGCTTATTCCCATCAAAATCAATTAACTCATATGCACCCTTCTTTAATACCTTTGACATGACATAAGGCCCCAACCACATGGCCTTGAATTTTCCTGCCCCCAGGGGTTCTTTGTCTTGGTCCCAGAGCAAAACAAGTTCCCCCTCAAAAAAAATCCGAGGCTTGACTGACTTATCATATTGGCTTTTGACCCTATTTTTGTGAGCTTGATTTGCTATCAACGCATCTCTACGCTGCTCATCAAGATGTTCTAAGTGTATTAGACATTCTTCAAGGTCTGTCGTATCAAGTAACACGTGAATAGCTATTTTCAAAGATAGGATTTCACATTAAACCGAGGTAACGGCTTCCACTCCATGAACGAGTTGGAAGGGGGAGAAACACGTAGTAGTTTTTACATTAGTTTAGTACGCCCAAAGTGCGGGGTATAGCATGATATGCCAGTTAGAATGGGTTGCATTAATAGTACATTTGAGGATAGTCTTCAAAGTTTTATTAACAGCCTCAACCTGATCGTTTGCTTGAGGATAGTACGAAGATGAATGTTCTTGTCTGAATCCAAGCATAGTGGTCAGTTTCGTCATCATGCTATTTTGAAAATGACTGCCATGGCCAGTGACAATAACCTTGGGTATGCCAAACCTTGCTATAATCTGATTGAACATGAAGAAAGTTGTTGTTTCCCCATCGGCTTTAAAGGTGGGCATTGCCTGTGCCCATTTCATAAAATATTCCACAGTGACAATGATATATTTGTGCCGCAGCCAAGGCTGGGTTACACTTCACGTAATCAACCCCCCACTTCATGAAGGGGCCCATCAAGACAATGGGAAATAACGAAGCGGGATGTGACCACATTTTTTTGGTGTAAAGCTAACACAGATGACAGCGCTTCATGGCTTCCACACAATCCTTAAAGATTGTGGGCCAGAAATAACCAGCACGTAGTATCTTCTGGGCCATTGCTAACCTAGATAAATGACCCCCACATGCTCCACTATGAGAATCATTCAAGACAATCTCTGCTTCCTCATGGGTAAGACATCGATGTAAAATGGAATCTACCCCTCTACTATATAATGTATCTCCTATGATGAGGTAGTTCTTAGCATGAAGGCGTAATTTACGTCGTTCCTCCCACGAGGAAGCTGCAGGATACTTCAAAGTTTGGAGATATATAAGTATATCTCTGTACCAGGGGTCAGAGGTGGATATCAAGAAGATATGCTCATCTGAGAATGAGTCTTCTTCAATGACTACATCTTCTTCAGTTGGAAATTCGACTATAAGCTCAGCAAAAACTAAGGATTTTTTAGACATAGCGGACTGGAAATCCAAGTCAAACTTTTGGAGAATGACTATCCATTTTTTTAATTTGCCTCCAACAATCCGTCGAGACAAAACATATTGAAAAGGATTAACATCTGCCACTACTATTGTAGTCCTTAGTAATATGTAGTGATGTAATCTCTGGACAGCATAGACAGCTGCTAAGGACAATTTCGCGACGTGGGAGTACCTGAGTATAGGTATGGCTAAAGCATGGCTAAGATAGTAAACAACATGCTCCTGGAGCTTATCGTCTTCCTGGACCAGGACTACCCCGATGGTTGACTTGGACGCGGCCAGATACAATATAAAATCCCTAGAGTAATCTGGCGGATGCAGTAAAGGTGCTGACAACAAAGATTTTTTCAATGCCTCGAAAGCGAGTTGTGCAGTTTCATCCCATACAAATGGGGTGTCCTGTTTTAGTAGGTGAATGAAACCCTTGGTAATCTTGGCATAGTTTACAATGAAATTTCAGAGAAAATTGGACTTTCCCTGCAGGCTCTAAAGTTTCCTGATAGAACGAGGAGGAGGCAAATTTACAATGGCCTCTACTTTTAATGGATCCACCTGAATTCCTCTATTAGAGACAATGAATCCAAGCAGTCTCCCTGACTCGACACAGAACACGCACTTGTGGGGATTCAAGCGGATATTATAGTATCTGCATCCCTCAAATGTCAACCGTAGGTGACCTGGATGGTCAATCCTCTTACAAGAATGTGCAGGAAGATCATCAAGGTAGGGTTCGACAATGGCTTTCATATCATGGAAGGCAAAGTTAATTGCCTGTTGAAAGGTTGCCCCAGAATTTTTCAATCCATGGGGCATTTTTTTGTACATGAAGGTACCCTAAGGACAAATGAAAGCATTTTTATGTTGGTCTTTTGGTTTTATTTGAATTTGATTGTATCCGGAGAAACCATCCATAAACGAGAAAACTTCACTTCCTGCACAAGCATCTATAATTTGATCTATAAATGGCATGGGATAGTTGTCCTTAGGATAGGATTTATTCAAATCTTGAAAGTCAGTACAGATGCGTATGGTCACTTGCTTCTTATTAGAGGTATGGATACCCATTCTGTCATAGGTATGGGATAAATAAATAAAACTTTCAACAGTTTTTCAAGTTCATCCTTCACAGTCATTGCTTTACGCGGGTTAACAGGTCTTAAATTTTTCCGAACAGGTTTAGCATCAGGGTATGTTCGGATCTTGTGCTCAACTATCGATGGATCAATGCCTGGCATCTCCTCATATGACCAGGCAAAAACATTGCAGAATTCCTTGAACAAGGACGTATAGATTGCAATCTCCTCAGGAAAGCAGTTTGCACCGATATGTATATTTTCCACAATGTCAGGATTTACAGAGATGTTGATAGGGATAGTAGTGGAAATATTTGCCATATTCCCCTTGGCAAACATTCCTTCTCTTGGTAAGGGATTGATGGGTGTATCAACTTCATCTATCAGTCTCATATGAAAGTCTTGATTCTCTATCTGTTAGTCTCATATGACCAGGCAAAAACATTGCGGAATTCCTTGAACAAGGACGTATAGATTGCAATCTCCTCAGGAAAGCAGTTTGCACCGATATGTATATTTTCCACAATGTCAGGATTTACAAAGATGTTGATAGGGATAGTAGTGGAATTATTTTCCATATTCCCCTTGGCAAACATTCCTTCTCTTGGTAAGGGATGGATGGGTGTATCAACATCATCTGTCAGTCTCATATGACCAGGCAAAAACATTGCAGAATTCCTTGAACAAGGACGTATAGATTGCAATCTCCTCAGGAAAGCAGTTTTCACCGATATGTATATTTTCCACAATGTCAGGATTTACAGAGATGTTGATAGGGATAGTAGTGGAAATATTTGCCATATTCCCCTTGGCAAACATTCCTTCTCTTGCTAAGGGATCGATGGGTGTATCAACATCATCTGTCAGTCTCATATGAAAGTCTTGATTCTCTATCTTGCTTAGCTCTGGAAGAAAATAGGATCGATGATGATGATATTCACAAATCTTATCATGTTCGTACATGGCTTCCAGAATGGCTTCATTAGAAGGTAAAACCATATCTAAACAATCCATAGAATGCAAAGCGTTTTCTACCCAAGCAGGAAAATAGACTTCTTCCAGGTCCTCTGAGACTGTGAGAGGGTCTGGAACGAGATCAATAATGGTTTGAGTGATATCTTGGTAAGCCACTTCCACTGCCGATAAGGGCACTTCCGGTTCTTGAGGGGAAGGGAGAACCCAAGGATCAGTCCTATCAACAACCATGGCTATGGACTTCCCCACACTAGTAGAACCTATATAGTTAATCGAGGCTAGAAGATCAAATGTGCCCATCATTGATGCGTACATTCCAGCCCCCAAGCTCTGTGCAGCAGGTTTGACCTAATAAACCAATGGCACAACTGACTCATTAGACTCCATGTGACCTTTTCAAGTAAAATTGAGTTGGTCAATAGTAACCAACTTCCCTTCGTGTGGAAATACTACCACCCGAAAGACAACCGACACAATAGTGAACATGGCATAAGTCCATCTTCTTCCCAAAAGAAAATTATAGTCCAAAGGTGCATCAATCACTTCCACCTCAACAGACACTGCTTTCCCTGAAAGCTTAATTTTAGAATCCAATAGGATACCATGCGGACGGAATGAACTTCCATCGAAAGCAGTAAGCAGAGTGTTTAATGGGACCAACTCTGGGGATCCGAGAGCTTTCCAACATGACAAGGACATAATGCATGTAGAAGAACCCTCATCAAAAAATTCCCTTACAATGGTCTTTCCACCATGGATGACATCTATTGATAAGGCTACATGGTAAGGTAGGCAAATTTTAACATCAAACAAGTGAAATTTTTCCATGAGACTCGACGAGTCCATGCTGCCTATGGCTGCTAAGAGGGAATCCCGCTGGGCGAGACAGCTTTGTAACACCTCTAAAGCTCAAATTTCACAAGGGGTTTGGGCTAAGTCTTCATCCACAAAGTAGTTTGAAGCAGCCCTAGCATTAGGGTTATGCAATATCTTCTTAAAGACACCTTTCTGTATCTTAGGCATAGCTTCAGTAGGTTTCTTGATCGTGAGAGGGTTAGAAGTTTCACCTATAGACTTACCCTTCTCAGAAGTCTCTTTTTCATAGTTTTTATTCCTAGTCTATAGCAAAGTCGAAGATCGAACCATGTTGATATAATTGGGGTTGGGAGCATTTGAAGTGCCCCCTGCTACACTAGAAGCTGAAGCATAATTCTGCCCTTGGGGAAAAGGATCATTCAGGACAGCTGGTTGTTGATATTTTAGCAGCTTCTGGGATTGTTCCATAAGGGGACAAAGGTGAGTGAGGTGATCCTCATGGCACAACTTACATGGGAATTTCACCTTTTTCTTTTCTTTCTTGCCCCCATCAGCACTATTTGCGTGTTTTTTCTTGTTTTGAATTCCCTCCCCTTTCTTTCCTCTCTTCTTCTTCCCATCAGGCTGCTGATTGCCCTTCTGAGAGGTCTATGCAAAAACATTTTCATTTTGAGGTGAGGGGGCAGCCTTTGCTCCCTCCACCATAGAATGTTTGACATACAACTGATGGAGCTGTTTGGTAAAAAATTCTACAGTCGAAGAGTTTATGAACCCAACCACACCACCGGCATGGGGTCTAAGCTTAGGTTTCTCTGCATCGTGGGTAGGCCTAGGGATAATCTCATACAAGATCCTAGATTGTGAATAAATCAAATCCAATTGATGGGCCTTGAGAATGGCTTCTTCTTCATTCATCACTCCTGAAGTGGATACGTCCTTAGATATGTAAGGCAACAGGGATTTAAGGAACCACTCTAGTAAAAACTCAGGAGGAATGGTGGCTTTAATAAGGCTCTTTCGCCTCCTCCACTCTTGGACGTGATCCAAGATGTGGGTAGCCTTGTTCTTCCTAAAGGTAGATAGCAAGTCCGTTCCGAAGTCATATTGGACCGAAAGCTAAAAGTGGCTAAGGAATGCACTAGCCAAGTCCCAAAAACTACTGAAGGCAACAGAAGGAAACTCAATGTACCATTTTGCTGTAGTACTCATTAAGGTTCTTTGGAACAGCCTCAACCTAACTGAATATTCATTCAGCGAATTAGAACAACACCATAAATGAAAAGTGGTGGCGTGAGCCCCAGTATCTTCACCAACTTTGCCCTCGAATTTTTGGATGTCTGATGGCAATTTGGTGGGAACATGTGTCCACGAGGGGTCATGCCTCACCGAGTCGTTCATCAATTTAGACAGATCTAGCAACTTTAACGTTGCCAGGAATGGAAGCTTGGGTCGAACTGGAGCACTAAAAGTGCCAATCTAGGGATTAGAGGGACTTGCCCCCAAATTCCCATATGTAAAGGTGGGGTTTCCCCCTGCCACCGGTTGCGAAGTGGATGGATTACTTTGAAATGGATTCCATCCATAGGCCACAGGATTGTGGGTGGGAGGTGTAGTATATGAGGTTCGGGTCGTCCCAGTCGAAACTGGGGTTTGAAAAAAGGAGTAAGTATCCCTCTGCTAAACAACGGAAATGGAGAGTTCATGAATGGGGCCGAGACCGGAGTTTGAAAACCTTGCCCATAAGAGGTAGTGTTTCCAAACTGCACTCCTACATAGTAAGGTGATGGGCCAACGTATGGAGTGGATGGGGAAATATGCCCCCCATTCCAAGGAAATACTTGGACAAAAGCCGAGGATCCTACTGGACCACTCTAGGCAGTGTGTGTGAAGAAGGAAGGAACGGTATGTATACCAGGAATCCCAGTAACCATGCCACCAGAAGCACCTGCTAGGCTTGTGGGAACCAGCGGTTGAACCACCTGACTCACTGGAGTTAAGGGCATAGTAGGTATGCTAGATCTAGGGGAACTTACTGGGGGAGGCAGTACCCCTTCATTCGGAATGGCTGAGGTGAAAACAAAAGAACTTTCTCCCACAGAAGACATTATCCTGCCCACAGGGACACCTAAAACAGGTGAATCAAAAGGCCTAACCTGGATGATCACAGGATCCTTTAAGTCAATCAAGGGTGTATTAAAATTCCTTGCAAACTCGTTAGCATGCAAGTCTTCTATCTCAACTGTATTAAAATCAAAGCGGTTAGCCCTAAGTGCTGGTTCACCCGGAACTTTACTTACTCCTATTGGTTCAAATGAACCGTTGATGTCCAATCTCCGCCTTTGAGGTGGAGGTGGAGGTTCCAATGTGATGAGAGGAGGAAGGTTTTGCAACCTTCATGACCTTCTTATAGGTTGTTCCTCCATGATTGTAAATTTGACAATTCAAACCCTAAGGTTGGCTAAACACAGACAAACCACAGAGAAATCACTACGAAAAATCCTAAAGTCTCAACAGTCAGCAAGGGTAAAAGATATGATTTCCCAAAGAAAGGTGAAGAATAGTTACTTGGCGTCCTTGAAGAGGTTCTTAGGCACAAGCAAAGGAATCACCCACCGACCTCCTACACTTTCAACAAGGGTTACCTTCCAAGCCCGTCCAAGGTGAACCAGAAATAGCCTTCCGATTTACCTATGTATGAACCCTAGATGTCAAGAGACTAGAGGCTACCTTAACTATACCAACAGTCTGGGGGGACAGCTGCAAGCTTGACTTGTATGCATGGGCAGGGTAGCTGAGCCCAAAAATCTGTCTAGGACAAAATCCCTAGATGCATAAAAGTCCTGATTTACATTTGGACAAGGAATCAAAGGGTTATCTCCTCAGTCCAATGCCTCCATGCGGCCTCGTGCTTGACTCCCGTTTGAGAGGAGCTTCCCAAATACTATCGATAAAGAGAAGGATTTACCTATCGATAAGCCCACTATGTCTGAATTTTAAAACTTATGGGAAGTTTACACTTCCTAACACACAAGTCTAGCCTAAGCTAGTAGGTGTATGGCCCTAAAAATAAAAATTACTAATAAATTTTAATTATTGCGTTCATTTTAAGGGCTATTTTTTACTCAGAAGGAAGTGGAGTGAAGGACTATGATGTTTTTGACTCGATAAGAAATGTAAAACAAAGGTGTATATTTCCAAATCAAATTACCACTACTAAAAAACAAGCTTCTTTTCTTCTTTTTGTAAATATAAATTGATAAAAATGCAACGATAAAGAGAACTCTAAGACTATATTTTTGTAGTTTTTTGAGATTATATCTTAAAAACTGAAAATAAAACTACTCTATGCAAAATCAAATGCAAAAGCTTCTAAATGTTTTCTTTTTTCACTTTTTAAAATGCTCAAAGACTACTATGCACCTAAATGCACAAAACTTGAGTCTGTTTGAATTAAACTAACTGTATAAAGTAAGCAAAGTGAAGTAAACAGATTAAAAGACCAAGGATCAACCACCTAAGGAAGACTTGGAACCCTAGCTTGGGTGGACACAATGAAAGAAAATCACTAAGATCACACAAAGATAAGTGGAAAACCCAATACTATCCGAAAATAGAAAGGATACACAATGCCTAGAACCCTGATCATCGATTCAGACAACAACACTTGAACCTATAACCCAAATAGGCAAATCCACTTCAAGTTGCTAATAGAAGACAATCTAAACAAAAAAAAACTCAAGGGCTTCACAAGAAAGCACAAGGTGTGGCTAACAAGGTCATCAAACTGACAGTGCAATGCTTATAAGGAAGACCAACCAGCAAAAAAACTTCATGAAGGGACAGGGACAAGCAAAACCCTAACCAAAAAATTTGAATACTCAGGCTTGTACGTGACTGTGTACAAGGGAAACCCACCTACTGTACGCAACTGTCCTAGAGAGCAACCTGCGTATGCAGGCTTCTGTATGTGACTGTATGCAAGAGAAACCCACGTACAGGTATAAAATTTTCTAATAAAAAGAAAAAAATTTCAAGGTCTTCAAACACTACCCTAAGCATGAACCAAGACAGGAGACCACACATACAATCAAGGCAAAGACTAGGCAACGGTAAACAGAAATAACCCACAACAGTCTAGGCTCCCCAGTGGAGTCTCCAGTTCTGTTTTTCAGGAATAAACACCCTTGTAACCAAGGGTCTGGGGCTACCAATGTACTTCTAAAACTTGCCGACAATTAGCTTTAAAGTACAGAAAGGAAATAGGAAAATATGGTGGACTCACCCGATTAATGATAGTTGATCCAAGCTTTGTCTTCTCCCACTCTGCTCCTCTCCAAAGCTTTCAGGGATGCACCTCCTTCAAGAGACAATTCTCCAAGTACAATCTTATACATGTATATATGACAAGTTAGATGAACAATATATATAGTGCTTAATCAAAAATATTCATCAAATAATGATACATGAAAGAGACTCAACACAAGGTTGGAAGAAGAATTATCTTTATTAACAATAGTGAATGAGATAAGTGTACAACCCAACGCCTGAAACAAGGACTCCTCTGCAACCAAAGGATTCTGAGTTCTGATGCTCCAAATAATTCTGAAGATATACCACCAGCATAACTTTGCTCTCCAAGATTGATTGATTAATGCCCTCCCCAAGACCTCTATTTATACTTTAGGAAATAGAGCAGTTTCAAAGGTTGAGGAGGTTGAGACAGTTGAGATAGTTAAATATTAGGGCTCAACAAATATCCATTAATCATGTTTGATTATTTTTAATGTCGAATGGATGTGTACATGAGTATTGATATTGGCAACCCACGTATGACATGCGAGTTGATATAAGGAAAACCTGTGTACAGATCTGTACGTGGGTTGCAATGAAGATACTTGCATACAGTATGCGGGATGCTGTGGAGATAGTTGTGTATGTACATGAGTTGCTATGGAGATAGTCACGTATGGCATTCAACATATGAAAAGGTAAAATGGAAAGCTGGTTGGATAGTGAGTGTGTCTCATGTCATGCCCATCTATAGTGTTTAGGCAACCTTCAATCCATAAATGTCCTTTTGTGTGCCAACATATGAAGTGTCGGCACTCGAACGGAGAAGTTCCATTTGGGTTGATAATAGTACCTTCCTTTTGTTTTTGCAATACATTTTCCTAATTTCATGGAGGCTAGAAGCCTGTTAAAGGGCCAAAAATTCATCTAAGGTAAGAATCGTGAGTTTTCACTGCTTGGAATCCACATGCAAAAGCTAGAAGGAAGAAACCGCAAGGGGAAAAGTTGAACAAGGAAGAATTGTTTTTTTTCCACACCCCAATATATTCCTGGGGAAGGTGGAAGATGGGAGGTGGAAAGGGAATATTGAAAACAAGGCAGAAAGCGGAAGTGCGGAATATGGAAGGCGGAAGAGTCATTAAGTGTTCCGTCGTACATTGAGTTTCTGATTTCCGATTTCTGAGGATGGAAGGCGAAAAGCGGAAGTGCGAAAGGCGGAAAGCAAAAGAGAGTTTAAGTATTTCCATCGAAGTTTATGTTTCTGATTTCTGACTTCCGAGGGCGGAAGGGTGAAAAGAGGAAGTGCAGAATGCGGAATGCGGAAAGACAGGTCTAGTATAAAAATGATCATTTTGGTCACAGAAGGGATTTGTTAAGGGAGGAAGGAATGCTACAGTGGTTTCTAAGCCTGATAAGGAAGGTTGAAGTGTGTGTTAACATCCATGCCCTATGTTTCCAAGGAGAACAAAGGTTCTTGAAGTAAAAATTTTAAATTATCCACATTATGGGGTATGGGGACATTACATTGTGGTATCAGAGCTGCGGGTTGTAGCATTGGCCCTAGATGGGATAGAATGAACAGTTAAAAGAGGAAAAGTACCCTCTAATACCAACATTGTAGTACACTACATTGTGGTATTAGAACTATTGGTTGCAGCATTGGGTATGGATGGGCCAGGTGACAGTAAGTAAATGGTTTTTAATCCTGTAATTTCTATGCATCTAACAAATGATGTTGTTAACACATTTTGCAGAGTCATAGTGTATATTAAAAAGTTGGTTTTTGTCTCAGCCATTAGAACCTATGACATGTATGATGCATGGATTCCCTATGAGCATAATGAAGACACCATGGGAGAAAATGTCCAAGTGGAATATGCTGAGATAGAATCGAATGGCAGAATATTTCAAGAAACCCAACCAGACATCGCAGCCACCATGAGAATCTTGATTGAATATTAGGAAGAGCAGCATCAGTTGAACGCAGGTATGTTCCAGATTTTAACAGACATTCAAAGGTAGATGAGCTACGGGCATCATACAGAAATACCAGAAGGTAGTAAGAGAAATGCCAGAAGGAGAAAGAGATCTTCTAGTGGATCATATGACTCTGAAGGATCCATTGGGGTTCGATCTGTTCATCTCATAGTGATAAGAGAAAGAGTCGCCACAAGAACAACCCATGTGATGAAGTTAAGAACGAAATACCTCCTATATTTAATGGTGAGGTAAATACCGGATAAGAAACTGAAGCCTGGCTTCTTGGGATTAGGAAATATTTTGAAGTCCAAGACTACTCTAGAAATATGAAGGCTAGAGTAGCCATATTCAACCTGAATGGAAGAGAATCCATATGGTGGGAGCACCACAGGAAGGTGAAGAAGATCAATGAAAGTAAGATAACTTGAAAACAATTCAAGAAATACTTAAGGCAGAAGTACCTCTCTGACAGGTATTATGATGACAAGATCAAAGATTTCCATGAGCTGAAATTGGGACAGCAAACAATGGAAAAGTATGCCAATAAGTTCTTGGAACTATTAAGGTATGTCGGGTATATCAAGGATGACAAAGTGGAAATCCAGCGGGGATACCTCAAGCCTACAAAGATAGAATTGAGTTTTATGAACCTAGAACTCTGGAAGAAGCAATAAGGAAAGATAAGTATTGCTATGAATAAAGAAAGAGGAAACCTGATGTCCATAAGGCTTGGGAGGATAACAAGAATGAAAATTATGATCAGAGGAAGAAAAATTCCAAACCTTCTTACTTTAGAAATCAGCAAAGGAAACCATCACAATCTGTGAATCATCCATCCAAAGTGACGGGGGAAAAGCCAAGATATCCACAAAAAAATAGAGAACCACTCCAATGTTGGAAATGTGGAGGACCCCACATGCGCAAGAATTGTCCACTTGAGGATGGGTATGTAAGGTAATATCATAAAATTAAAGAAGATGAAATAGTGGGTCGAGTTGCAAGGAATATCCCTAGAATTTATGGAGCACTGGAGGACTGCCAGGAAGATCATAAGTCAACAGTGTCTGAAGTTGTAGGTAAGATTGCTAAGCAATCTATTTTGGTTTTAATTGACCTTGGATCTAGTCACAGTTATATTAGTCCTAGAGTAGTTGGCATTTGTGCTTTTAATAATTTAAAGCATAGCAAGTCATGGTTAGTTCAGCTAGCCACTCGGACTAAGATAAAGTTCAACGAATTGGTAGAAAAGTGTCCATTGGTTATGGATGGATTGGTCACTTATGTATATCTAAATGTTCTACCACTTGGTTCCTATGATATCCTCATTGGAATGGATTGGTTGGAAGCACACAGGGTAAAGCTTGATTGTTACAACAAGACTTTTGAGTGCTTAGATGAAGAAGGTAACTTAAGGACTGTAAGAGGCATTCCAAAGGTGATTTCTGTCAGGCATATTTACAAAATACAAATGAAGAAGTTCTATAGGAAAGGATGCAAGTTTTATGCAGCCCATATGTTGGAGACAACAGAGAATGAAACTCTTAGGTTGGAGGACTTTCGTGTGTTGCAAGAATTCAAGGATGTGTTTCCGGATGAAATTATAGGGCTTCCTCTAAAGAGAGACATTGACTTCACAATTGAACTTGTGCCAAGAGAACCACCAGTGTCCAAGACACCCTACAGGATGAGTACGCCAGAAATTCTAGAGCTGAAGATGCAACTGCAAGAGTTGTTGGAAAAGAAGTATATCAGGTCGAATATGTCTCCTTGGGGAGCACCAGTTCTGTTTGTGAAGAAGAAATATGGTACACTTGGGTTGTGTATTGACTACATACAACTAAACAAAGTCATAGTGAAGAAGAAATACCCCTTACCTTGAATTCATGACCTCTTTGATCAAATGAGAGGAGAAAAGGTAATTTCCAATATTGACTGAAGTTCTGGTTACCATCAGGTGAGAACCAAGGATGGAGACATTCATAAGACAACCTTTCGAATAAGGTATGGACACTATGAGTTTGTACTAGTGCCCTTTGGTCTCACAAATGCATCGGCTACATTTATGTGCCTTATGAACAATGTCTTTAGAAGGTATTTGGACAAGTTTGTCATTGTTTTCGTTGATGACATTCTTAATTATTCTAAGAATGAAGCAAAGCATGAAGAACATTTGAGAATGGTGTTGCAATTGCTCAGCGAGCATAAGTTGTATTCAAAGTTGAGCAAGTGTGACTTCTTTAAATATAGGATTCACTATTTGGGTCTCATTATCTCATATGAGGGTATATATGTGGACCCTGAAAATATTGAGGCCATTATGAATTGTCCTACTCTAAGGAGCGTGACAGATGTAAGATCTTTTATGGGACTTAAAGGTTACTACCAAAGATTCATTGAGGGATTCTCCAAGGTTGTACATTCCATCACTTCTTTGCAAAAGAAGGGGATAAAGTTTGAATGGACACCAAGGTGTGAAGAAAGCTTCCAGCAGTTGAAGAATCTTCTCACAAGTGCACTAGTGCTGAAAATTGCAGACCTAGAAAAATATTTTGTGGTGTGTACTGATGCATGTGTTCAAGGAATTGGAGGAGTTCTTATGCAAGACAACCACATGGTATGTTATGAGTCAAGAAAGTTGAAGGATCATGAGAAGAACTATGCCACTCATGATTTAGAACTTGCAACCATAGTACATGCTCTCAATATGTGGAGGAATTACTTAATGGGAAGACCACTATGGTATGAAGTATTTGTTTGATCAGCCAACTCTAAATGCTAGGAAAGCTAGATGGCTGTAGTTTTTATGTGAGTTTGATTTTGAAATCAAACACATAAAAGGAAAACAAAGAAAGTGGTTAATGCACTCAGCAGGAAGGTGCATAAAATGCACTTGTCATCTCTTACCATTTTCCAATCAGATTTGAGACAACAGATTATTAATCATGTTGTTGAGGATGAAGTGTATGTGCAGGTAAAAGACAAATTGTGGCAGCAAAGTCTTGAGAAGAGGTATGAGGGATATAAATTGGAAGAAGATGGACTTCTTACTTATAAAAACTGAATTTATATTCCAAGTGTAGCAGACTTGAGGAGAATTGTTATGGATGAGATCCATCAAAATACATATTATGGTCACCCAAGATATCAGAAGACAATTGCTACAACCAGAAAGAAGTACTTTTGGCCAGGAATGAAGAAGGACATTGCTGAGTATATTTCGAAGTGCATGAAATGTCAGCAAGTAAAGGTTGAGCATCAACACCTAGCAGGTTTTTTGCAGCCTTTACCAGTTCCAGAATGGAAATGGAAAGTTATTTCCATGGAATTTATTACAGAGTTGCCAATGACTTGGAGACAACATGATTCCATCATGGTTGTGGTGTACAAGTTAACAAAGGCATCACATTTTATACATGTTAAGTGCACGCATAAGACTGAGGACATTGCAAAAATATTCATGAAGGATATTTTCAAATTGCACGGATTTCCTAAGGTGATAGTTTCTAACAGGGATGCTAAGTTCACTTACAATTTTTGGAAGGGTTCGTTTGCATATTTGGCTACAAAGTTGAACTTCAACACTTCCTACCATCCTCAGAATGATGGACAGATAGAGAGAGTGAATCAAGTGCTGGAAGACATGCTTCGCATGTATGTGATGGACAAACCCTCCAAGTGGGAAAATTATTTAAACTTGGTAAAGTTTGATTATAATAATGGACAACAAGCATCCTTGGGGATGAGTCCCTATGAAGCCTTGTATATTGGAAGAAGGTGTAGGACACCTGTGACATGGGATAATCCAATGAACATGATTGTGCTTGGTCCAAAATTGCTCAAGGAGATGGAGTAGGAGGTTGCAAAGATCAGGTAGAATCTGAAAGCTTCCCAAGATAGACAAAAGAGCTATGCAGATAAGAATAGGGTGGACAGAGAGTTCAGTGTTAGGGACAATTTTTACCTCAAAGTGAGGGAAAATAAGAGTTCCTTGAATCTTGGAAGTTGTTCCAAGTTGTCACATAGATAATGTGGGCCATTTGAAGTTCTTGGAAGAATAGGGTCAGTTGCATATAGACTTGCATTTCCTGCTAACACTAGAGATCATAATGGTTTTCATGCTTCTTTGCTTAAGAAATATGTACATGACCCTAACCATGTGATTGACTGGGATGTGATTCAGCTGGAACCCAGGGGAGAGTTCCAAACCGAGCCATTGCACATCCTCGACAGGAAGGTCACCATGCTCTGGAATCGAGCCATATTACAGGTAAAGTGCAATGGGAGCACTACAGTCCCGAGGAGGCTACCTGGGAGCTAGAGGATGCCATGCAATTGGCACATCCATTTTTGTTCAATTTTGCATAGCACTGAGGTGCTTCTAGTGTAGCATTTTTGTTCAATTTTGTTAAGCACTGAGGACAGTGCTATTGTAGGGGGAGGGGATTGTAATACCTTGGTTTTGACCCCATGGTATTAATATTTGTACATGAAGTATATATTGTATTGAGATCATGGCATGGAGCTCAAGGCTAGGGCCCTGCCATTAATCTGGTGTGTTGTGGATAGGTGATCAAGGTTGATACCTATGGTTTTTGTGGTAACTTAATCACAAAACATTTTGAATATCATGTAAATGTACAATTTCATAAAATACCATAGCTAGCTATGGAACTGCAACATGAAAGAGATGGGGGAATGATTCCATAAGGGATAGGGTGGGGATTTAGTGAAACCCCCTGAGCCAATAGGGTGTGACCAGGTTTCAATGGGGAAACCCATGTACCATGAGCTACCTTTTCATCCTTTGTCCTCAATCATCAATTTCTTCCAGAAGTTAGTTGAGGAAATTAATGCCTTGGGAAAAGAAAGGCATGGAATTCTGATCACTTGTCTGAGAAATCCTATAGGTCTGTAGCCTAGGATACCGTGTTCTTGCTTATAGAGAAATAAATCATGGGAATGTGTGCTTGTTCCCTCATCCCTAAGTCACGTTGAACGTTGGGTGGATAATTCGCACTATCGGTAGAGCTCGCAAGGGGGAGAGTCATGTTTCTATTCATGCATGTTGTGCATTTATCCTGCGGGTAGAACCGTGTTTTTTTCTCGGTTGTTCACCTATTTTTTACTATCATCAGCCGCATAGAGGTCTGGTGGTCTCCTTGCTTTTGCTGAGTAAATGAGCAATGGAAATCAATCGATTTTATGAGAAAGTGTGGTGATCGTGTTTCTGCGGTGCCTGTTTGACTGACATTGTGGGTGTAAGTAAACCTCGTTGTCTCTGTGTTAGAGAGTGAATCATGCGTGGCTTTGTTTCCCTATGGTTTGTTGTGTTGTGCACCCTGGTTTAGGTCTGAACTGTATGCAAGACTTAGGAGTGGAAGAGACATAGAATGTGCTTAATAATCCTAGTGTGGAACCTCACAATAATATAAGAGTGGCTGGTGAATCTGCTCTCCACATCTTGAATAGCACTGGAAGGGAAAGTGTATCCCAAGGGACTATGGAGCAGAGAAGGGGACACTTCCTTGTGTTGGGTGTGTAGGAAAGATGGATTCCATGCCAAGTAGATATTGTGAGGGTGTCCTTAGCTTCGTGGATGATATCACTAGCTTAGCAGTTCTTCCTATCCTTTGCCTTAGAATCCTGATAAACCGAACTAGCGGGCTTGAATGAATAGCCTATGAAACCAAGCAATGGGATGGCTTGGATGAAGTCCTGATAGACCCATCTATTGGTTTGGTTGTGTCTTTTTGTTCTTTGGCCATGTGTGTAATCCTTGGTTGGACATCCTGTCAAACCCAACTATGAGTGATGACTTGGATGAATGAATAATAAACCCATTTGTTGGCTTGGATGGTCCTTGATATAGATGTTGGATTGAATGTGTATGGTCTGATAAACCAAACTGTATGCTAGCTTGGATGAGTAAGCCTAATAAACCCAAAAATGTTGTGGCTTGCTGCCTAGACAGTCTGATAAACCCAACGGGGAAATATGGCTTGGTTGAGTAGCCTGTGAAATCCATCTATTGGCTTGACTATGTGTTGCGAGTGCTGGCTATGTGTAAGACTGTAGTTCCCTAGTTCCTTGTGAAAATCATGCCCAACTCAAGGTGGCAGTGATGCTGAGATATTAATGAACACACTAGCCTATGGTTGGGTTGAACGTTGCAACGACATATCTAGTTGCAGGACAACTTAATCATCAAGATAAGTATCTCTGTTATGCTTGTATATGCCATGTATTTTCTTATGAGTTATTATGATCATGTTGAATTCTTATTGATGGCTAAGTAGAAGTTTAATTCTATTATGTTTTCCTTCATTTTACTTATTTACATGCCTTGTATTTTTGCAATAAATTTTCCCAATTTCATGGAGGATAGAAGCTTGTTACAGGGCCAAAAATGTAGTTAAGGTAAGAATCGTGAGTTTCCTCCCCTTGGAATTCGCCTGTGGAAGGCGGAAACTGGAAGGGGAAAAGTTGAACAGGGAAGAATTGTTGTGTTTCTGTACCCTGGGATCCTCCTGCAGAAGGAGGAAGATGGGAGGCAGAAAGAGTAGATTGAAAATAAGCTAGAAAGCGGAAGTGCAGAAGGCAGAAGGCGGAAGAGCCATTAAGTGTTTCGTCGCACATCGAGTTTTCGATTTTCGAGGGTGTAAGGCGGAAAGAGAAAGTGTGGAAGGCGAAAGAGAGCTTAAGTATTTTTGTTGAACTATATGTTTCTGATTTCCAACTTCCGAGGTCGGAAGGGCGGAAAGCGAAAGTGCGGAACGTAGACTACAAAAAAGACAGGTGCAGTGCGAAAATGATCATTCTAGTCACATAATGGATCTATTAAGGGAGGAAGGACTATTATAGTGATTTCTAAGCCTGAGAAGGAAGATTGAAGTGTGTGTTAATGTCCATGCCCTATGTTTCGAAGGAGAACATAGTTTCTTGAAGTAAAAATTTTAAATTATACGCATTATGGGGTATGGGGACTTTACATCATGAACATGAACAACCACACAAATACTCTCTTAAGGATCTATGTCCTTCGAGTGGGATATGGATTCCATTAGGATTTTTTTTCATAACACATATGGGATTCAAGGCCTATACCATGATAGGGTAGGGGAACCAAGGCATGGAAAATTTTAATGATCCATACTTAACTTGAAGTTTAGAGATATAGATGACAAAGAATGGTATGGTCAATATTCATTTGATGAAGGAAATGAGTTGAGCAATAGGACCACTTCAGCCCCAATGTATGAATTAGAATCTTTATTTTTTTGACAAAGCAAGTAACATTAGCCCTGCGTCAGAGAGAGGATTGAGATATGGAAGAAAAAGAGGGAGGGGGATCTCCCCCCTCCTTCAGTAAAGTAGTGAGAAACATTAGAAACATAGAAAGAAATTCAGCAAACCCTCAGGGTTCTATAATGCAAATTGAAACCCCACCAGGAAATAAAGGAAAGAAAGGAGTAGGAATCGAGATAGATCAGAAGGAAAATTCAGAAGTATCAAAGCAATGAAACTTAAAATCACAGGGTAAATGCATACCAAAATCGCTCCAAACCCTCTGGTATGAATTAACATCAAGTAAAATAGATGAAAACATTCAATATTTAAGTGATCATGCTGTGATTGGAAAATTCATGGGGATCTGGCCAAAAATGAAAGCTCTGATATGATGGATCAACACAAGATGGAAGCCCAATGGCCACTATGATCTGCAACTAAGCTCAAAATGATTTTTCATGGTCATGTCAAACACCTAGAGGACATCAATATGTTGTTTGATAATGGACCATACTTATTCCTTTCCAAGGTTATATCTTCACTTATGGAAACCAAATTTTATCCTAGAAAAAGAGAACCTAACCTATGCACCAGTTTGGATATGTATATACTCCCTACCAATAGAATATTGGGAGGCTGTAACCCTAGAAAGAATAGGAAGAATCCTAGGAAAATATTTCAAGGTTTTTGAACCTACTAAAACATCTAGATACATTGCTTATGCAAGAATATGTATATATGAATATATAAAATGAGCTTCTGGAATCCATCTACTTAAGCCATGGAGATATGGAATGGGATCAACCAATTGACTATGAGCACATACCTTTCATATGACACAAATTTCATGAGCATGGTCACTTATTTAGAGACTATCCTAAGAACAAAGAAATAGAAAAAGCAAGAGTAGATGAACAAAAATACAAAGAAGAATACACCAAAGTATCATCAAAGAAAACAATGGGAAGAAAACAAGGAGAAACAACTTTAAATAACACTCTAGAATCACAAAATGCCTATGCAATTCTAGACCCAGGTCCAACCAACCAGGGAAAGGAAAGTGAAAGCATTATGATAGGAACAATCCAAGAGATAAAGGGACAAAAAAACATAGAAAACAAAAAAGAAGAGTTAGAAACCAATAAAACCAAAACATATTTAAAGAATAAATCAAAGGAAGAAATGATTCAAGAAGAAACAGAAATGAACAACAAGGAAGACTCAGGAGAAGATGAGATGGATACAAGAGACCGTGATCTGGAAGAATTAGAAGCAACATGTGAAAGAAAAGAGTTCGACTCCATACCAAATAATCAAATCACTCTATTGAAAGAAGATCTCACTAAAGTCCACAATAAACATCAAGAAGAGGAAAGTTCCATCACCCACTAAGGAATAAAGTTGATCATCCTCAAGGATTAGTCTAAAAAAACAAAAGAGGAGATGAAAAGTGGAATACCTTCAATTCAATAGAAAATCAAAGAGATAGGAGAGAATCTAATCAAGTTAAGCCAGTACACTAGCCTAACTGAGATGTTACACCCCAACTCTTAGTTACCTAATGTAGATAACATCCTAGAATATCAGAGGGATAAATTCCGACTCCAAGCAAAGGATATTAAGAAACAAAATTCAAATAGAAACCAATTTTAATGATGCTTCAGGAAACTAAATGCATCAAGGGAATATTGAAACATACAGTGTCTCAAAGCTTGAAAGCCAATAAAAAATATGCAGTAGATGGGAAAGGGGCCTTGAGAGGTTTGGATTTGATTCGGAATCCTCAGGAGATTCACTTGGATAACTTCAACTCCTCCCCAAACTACTTATCATCTAGCTTCACGATAATAAGCTCTGGCATTAATGGATACTTAACCATTGAATATCGACTAAACATTGTATCTCAAAAGTTAAATTTCCTCAATCAAATGAGCTCTCTGGGGAAAATTTAGACTGGGGATAATTCGATACTAGGAGTAGAATTTAATATGATAACCAATATCAGAGAAAAGAAAGGAGGTATACGTAGGTTGGGAATCCTTATATTTTGAATAAACCATTGAAGATATCAAAATGATTTATTTAAAAACTAAAAACGGTCGGTATACTTGAAATAACAAATAGGGAGGAGAAAAGAATATTACTTCTAGATTAGTCTGTTTCCTGATATCAGAAAATATCATCAACTTGGAGTTTGATGTTGAATCCTTCATTCTACAAATAGCGGGATTTGACCATTGTCCTATCAACCTGCTTCTGAGTGAAAAAAATAGCACTCATAAGCCCTTCAAATTCGAGGCCCTTTGGGTAAACCATGATGAATTCATCAACAACATTGAAAACTAGTGGAAGGAAGCACATACAAGCCTAGGTCCTTCGATGCATCGCCTCCGGGTACGCTTAAAAAAGCTTAAACTAATACTCAAAAAATGGAATAAAGATGTTTTGGCGACATCTTTGAAGCCAAAAAAGCTTTAGATTTCAAAATGAGAAAAGTTCAAGAAAAAATCATTGAGCAGAGAAAAACATAGGAGATGGATCTACATGAGAAATATCTTCTCATTTAGATAGAAACAAGACTCAAGAAGGAAGAGACTCTCTAGAGATAAAAATCAATATATTTGTGGTTGAAAGATGGAGAAAAAAACTCCAAATTCTTTCATTATTTCATGAAATAGAGAAGAAACCTCAACAACATCTCCCATCTATGTTCTTCTCAAGTAAGCATTCTAGAGTCCAAATAGGATATAGAGAAGGAATTCAAATAGTTCTTCAAGGATCTCCTAAAAGAACCAGTAGAACACATATTGGAAGCTATTGTAAAAATCACTAGGCAAATACCTAAAGTGATTACCCCAGATCAAAACTCCAATGTCCTCAAACCCATCACTATGGAAGATTTAGAATCAGTAGTAAAAGAGAATCAGGATGCTTGCTGGAAAATCCCCGGGTCCATGTGGATTTAAAATACACTTCTTCAAGGAATGATGGTCGACTATCAAAGATTATATTTAGAAACTAGTTGAAGCTTCTCATAATAGATATTGAATGCATAAGAATTTAAACACAACCTTCTTAACTTTAATTCCTAAGAAAGAGGGTACTCTAGATCCTATCCAATTTCGATCTATCTCTCTATGAAATGTGATTTACAAAATGATAACCAAGGTGAGATCAACCATATTGAAACCTCTTGTTCCTACTCTAATCTCAAAAGAACAAACAAGTTATGTACAGGGCAGATAAATTCTAGATGGCATCTTCCTAGCCCATGAAGCTATTCATATCCTCAAATCTCAAAAGAGACCCAACTTCCTAATAAAAATGAAAATATCCAAGGCATTTGATAAACTTAGTTCGTTGTACATTAAGAAAATGATTCCTGCTTCTGGCTTCATCCCTATGTGGGTCGGGTGGATCCTCTCGCTCCTATCATATTCCTTATTTTCCATTCTCCTCAATGGCTCCCCCTCCTCCGCCTTTTCTACCTTCCAAGGAATAAGACAAGGATATCCTTTGTCGCCCTTCCTCTTTGCTCTCATGGATAAAGGCCTAATACGAAGTCTCTCTACTACTAAAATTGATAGCCTTATCTCAGGATTCCATTTACACTTCGTACGTAAGGGCTCCCACCTTCAGTTTCTAGATGATACACTGATTATGGGTTCTCACTCTATAAAAGAATCTAAAGCTTTTAAGAACCTCCTTTATACCTTCATGCAAGCCTCTGGAACTACCATAAACTTGGAAAAGTCTCAAATATTATTTTCAATACTTCCCTAGATATTTAGTCTAGAATCCTCATAATATTCCTTCATTTTCAAAGTGTCTCCCTCCCCTCAATTTACCTGGGAGATCCCCTAATAGAAAATTCCCTTAGAAATGTTTCATGGGAAGGTCTGCTCACTTCTCCCAGTATCAAGCTTTCAAATTGGACCTTTAGGCCACTCAATATGCCTTTTAGGGTTGTATTACTCAAATCAGTCCTACAAGTTGGTTGCAAGCCCTATCACGCATTACACTACAATTTGGAGGGATAAATACTAACTGCAAAACCTTATAGAGGGCCTGATAAGGATAGATGGGGTTAGAATAGGCTAATTAGCTGGAACTATACCTCGGCACAAAAAAAGAGTTGACTAAGAAACACATTTTTTGGGAAATAAGGCATGGAAACAATTCACTCTTTTGGGAAGACCTTTGGCAACAAATTCCCCCCTTAACCACTTATTAAGCCTCTATGACACTAATAAACCAACCCAACATAAAAAATAAGAAGTTCATGTCATCCTATTGGAAGCCCAATGACAACTAGAAAGATTGGAGAAAGCGGTTAGATAGAAATCAATGGATCCCACAATCAAAGGACCCTGAGGGAGAAGTCCTTTGGAAAGAGCTTCAATCTATAAAAATAAAAAGAAAGAAAGTCAAATATCAGCTATGATGTGGTTACATGTCAGCAGGAACTGTCAACGTCAAGGAGGCTTATCATCTAGCTTCAAAGAATAACAACTTTTTAGATGAACCAATTTGGAAAAAAAAATTGACAAGCAAATTTTGGCCTGAAATTTCAATATTTCTCTGGCTCGTAGGCTCACCCCGGTGGGCTTCGGGACGTCTCGGCCCCTGCTGAGTCACAAGTTACTGGTATATCTGGCTTGCGGGCTGTTGGATATACTCTTGGGAGGTTGCTATTCCCATGGTCTAAAAAAAAATATCATTCTAAATAGAATCTAGAACATTCTACCAAGATTCATCATATGGTTGGTATGGAAAGAACGTATTCAACATATCTTCAAGGGATAAAAATTGGAAGTTCGTGGCAAATATGGATAACCCTTCAATCCAACATCCAGGAGACTTTAAACAAGAGGACCCATGAAGATAAAAAATGTGAACCTCAAGAATATAGTATCTGGAACAATTGACATCCAATTATCACAATACATCTTACTTCCGTTGTTGCAAAGAATATACACAACCAAAAGTCAAAAATTAAATTTTGGTTCACTCCTCCCAAAGGTTTGAGTAAGCTCAACTTTGACTAGGATAGGATTCACTTGGAAATACCGACTCATCGGGATATGGAGGAGATCTGTTAAAATCCTTTGGGTTTATACATGGTCGCTAGGCATTGAAACAAATAATTTTTCATAATTAAAGACTCTTCTCTCTGGTATTCAAACTGCTCTCGCTCAGGATCTTAAGTCCAGCAGTGGATGCAAAAATCCATCTCGTGATTTCCAGCAGTGGATTTAAAATCCATCTCGTGATTTCCAACAGATCATTATCATAGATTTGAATACTTTTATCCTTTAGGCTGTTAGACTCTATTTTTGATAAGGTTCGATTCTTAGCCAGGATATTTTGATAAACTTTTGTTTAAACATATATTTTAAGACTTTAAATCATATGCAGACTTAATGTTTAAGCTCTTACGTTTCTATGTTTTCCCTTGGGAGGGGCACCTTAAAGCTAACTTTTTTTTGTACTCTATGTATCAATTTCTATTATTAAAGAATAGAAGGTACTATCTTGCTCACAAAAAAAGGTGTAGAAACATTGACAAATCTTATTAATTTTTAAATTACCAAACATAAAAATTTGCAATATATTTGTAA
Organism: Pseudotsuga menziesii; assembly: GCA_001517045.1. Taxonomy (NCBI): domain Eukaryota; kingdom Viridiplantae; phylum Streptophyta; class Pinopsida; order Pinales; family Pinaceae; genus Pseudotsuga; species Pseudotsuga menziesii. The sequence continues at coordinate 267,158 of LPNX010470117.1, read as the reverse complement.
AATATTCAAGAAAATTTTGACAACTTTTAGAGTAAAATACTTTTAACCTATAAATTTTGGGCACCTCATTTTAGAAAAAAAATGGGAAATTGGTGAATCTTTTTTGGAAAAATCAAGGAAAATTTGCCCATGGGAAACAACCCTTGAAACAAAGATGATTTCTTGTTATTAATGGCCATGAATAAGGCCTTTGACTAGGGATCTATGCACCATTAGTATGTTTTGCACACTTGAATGGGTCTCAAGACCCCTAGCATGGTCAAGGGAGGAAAACAAATGCCTTAGGCTATAAACAAATATTATTGAGCTTCATGACCATGAACAAGGCCTTGAGCCATCACAGTGATTCTTTATAAGGGATCTTTGGCCTCCAGGTGGGATATGGGTGCCATTCATAGGTTTTGAGCACCACATTTGGGTCTTGAGGCCTCTGGGTTAGACCTCAATGCCATTAGGAGGTTTTTTGCACCGCGTAATGTACTCAAGGCCTTGAACCTGGTTAGGGAAGAAAAAATGTTGGGCATTGGGTTCAGTGCTCCCAGTGAGTTTCGTGACATGGACTAACCACCTCCCGAGATCCTAACTCTGGTGATTGTGGCAGAGATCAATATCTACAGGTTTTGGTCTAACAACAATCGTGAGTTCAACAATTGGTATCAGAGCAACAGGTCAAGGGTTCGAAACTCACCCAGCTCACGTTGCGGGGGATATTGTTGGACATTGGGGTCAGCGCTCCCCATGAATTTCATGACATGGACTAACCACCTCCCAAGATCCTAACTTTGGCGATTGTGGCGGAGATTAATACCTACAGGTTTTGGTGTAACAACGATCGTGAAATCAACAAAAATAAGATGCTAAGGTTGTATAATTTGAATCTTCTTAAAATCGAGCTTCATGTAGTATTTCTTGAACAACCACATAAGACCTTTATATGGGATCTTTGGCCTCTGTGGAGTGGTTTTGGTGCCATTATTATGTTTTGCTCATGAAAAATGACTAATGGAGCTTATTCCATGGAAAGGGGTTAAAAACAAAGAACCTAGATCCAAACCAAACCTTCCCAATCTCAACATCCATGAACTAAGACTCAAACAACCACACCTATCATGTATAAGGTGTATCTAGACTTTAGGTAGGATATAAACACCATTAAAAGTTTTTCATAACAAATATTGGAGTCAACCCCTGTACCATGGGAGGAAATAAGGGCCTCACCCCCTAAACAAATATCTCCTCCCATGTTTAATGGCCTTGAACCAGGCCTGCAACTATGAATATGGGAATTATTAATATGTCTTGCACAAGAGGGAGAAAAAAAGGGGCCTTAGGTCTTAAGCAATAATGGCCACGACAAAGTTATCATAAGTATTAGGAATAACGGGTGTCTTTTATGATTAAGGTGTTAGTGTTTTGAGTAATTTAAGGACATACATGTTAACATGAAAATCATAAAAAATAAAGCAAATTTTATGTCAAAATTCTTTAATCAAATTCTAAGCCAAGGAATCTGCAAGCCAAATGAAGGATGAACTATAAGAATGGACAAGATAGAGGCGCTGTCCAAATTGACGTAATTAAAGAAGCCGACTTGCATGGACAAATATCATAGATTTAGTGGAGAGTTGATTAAGTTTTATGTTTCCTATGTACAAATAATTAAAATTAAATCACATATATTTATTTTTGGAATATTATTGGATAGATACGTTTAACACATTGTTTATGTATTAGTTTAGTTTTGGGATGGAATTTGACGGGTAAATGCCTGTCATGGTCCAATTTATCCGTCAAATACAGTTAAGATTTTATGCAGACCGTCAAAATCTGGCTTAGAATACAGAAAACGTTTTCGATTTTGATTGTTACCGGCAATTTTGACGGGTGTCCGTCATTTGAAATTCCTAAGTACCTGTCTCTGTGAGTGTCTTAGCAATTGCGACAACCTTCGATTATAACGCTGCGCCGTCCACCCATTGCCTTAATGTATGCTTTGCAACTACTTAATGGTCCAGCGTAGAAGTATCATTTTTTGTTGAAGGGTCAGTGTCATCAAAATCGATAACTCAAATAGGTAGGAATTCATTTTTTATTTGGCAAGTTTTGTTAATAAAAACTTTGTGAACTTTGAAAAATATGGTTGAGATGTGGTTTTTATAGTTTAGTATAATGGAGAATTTGTAATTTGGTGTTTATTGTGGAGTTAATATGTGATGTTTTAATAAACAATAAAATGTTAAGCTATTATTTTTTTTCATTGTGTGTTTTAATTTATTTAATTAATATGAAAGAAATGTGTAATTACTATTGTTGTGACATTTTTATAAAATAATAAAATATTAAGTAAACTTTTTACAATGTCATCATTAACCTCAAATTTAAAACAAAAGAGATATGTATTTTAATTAATTAAAACTAAAAAGGTTAACTAAACTTGGATACTTATTGTCATGTGGTAACGAAGTTGAGCCATGATTAAACCATGATTTACATAAAAGAGATTTGAGCACATGCAAGAGATTTACATATCAAAGTAGTATAGATCTATCTTAAATCAGTATGTGCCAAGCATCGAGAGAGATTAAATCCCTTAAGATGCAAAATTTTCCTCAAACTCAAATTTTATATTTTAAAAAAGGTTTACACCTCAAGGAATAAGATCTCTCAAACAAAAAAATACAAAAATCACTCAATATTATTGACATGAAAAATATTATACCAAGCTACGGGCCAACATTTTTTTTCCACATTACATAGAGATCAGGGCTTCATTTTATATTAGCTCAAAACTGTAATATCTGAAGTGTATTCTACCCAGCATTAATACTCAAAGTTTCAACACTTTCATCCGAAAAAATAAATAATACTTATCAATTTTAAAAAAATAATATAAAGAAAAGTTATTCTCATTATAATTGACTCCTTTTATCTTTATAATTATCACTTGATTACATTTACGTGAAATTAACAATCCCTTCCATAAAATAAGCACTTACTACTATACAAATCCTCTTAATAGGCTCTACCTTTTAGACTATAAGGACTAATTTTCAAGAAAATTGCATATAATTCCGCACTCTTATTTATTTTCAAGATAGTGTAAGTAGAGTTGGAATTTGATGGGCATTTGTCCGTTTTTGCACATTTTTCCAGTTAAATACGAGTAAAATTTCACTAAACCCGTTTTGTTAAACTGTTAAAGTTTTTGGTAAATCGTCATTTTGACGGTTTAAATTTTTATAAAAACATCATCATAACCCTCGCATTGCCATGGCCCAGGGGGCCATCCTTGTGACCATTGCTAAAAAGTGGAAAGAGCACCATGTAGGCTATTCAGAAATTAATGAATTAATCAAGCTTTCCATGGAAATTTATGACAAATTAATACATTCGTTGAAAAATTAATCAAGCTTTATGTAGAAATTTATGACAAGCTATGTTGGAATTTGAGGATGTTTTGTCATGGGCAAAAAAATATTTTTGAGGTTTAGCTATTTTATAAGCAGTCATTAATTTTTTTGTTAGTTTTTTTTAGAGAGGTTGAACTTTGAAACCCATTTCCAAACCCAGTTTTAATTGCAAGTAATATGGATGTTTGTGGGTGAATATTGCAGAATGTTGGTGGGTGTTAATTATTGGTTTGTATTATTTTTGGTAAGTAATTTTGTTAAATATATAATAAAAACTAATTTCTTCATTGCTTAAATTTTGTAATAAAAATTGCTTAAACTTTGTTATAAAATTTTATTAATAAAAGAATTCTACCCTTATGGTTAAAGGTTAACTCTTTTAATAAAAGGTTGAAGGGTAACTCTTTTAATAAAATGTTTTGTGACGAGGGAAATATAAGCTCAAAATGTCAAAAAAAATTAGTTTGAAGGGTAGAGATGAAATGAAATTCTAACCCTGAGTGCAAGTTTTAGCTTAATATTACATGGAACACTTTTTGTTGACAAATCATATACTTCGAATGCTTGTCTTGATGGATGTAATACTTTGATATCTTAATTAGTCTCATATGGAGGTGATTTTCACTTATTAATCATTTTTCCTTGTGTCTCAAGTGAGAAAATATCCATAGATGCATTGATAATGGTATTTCTGGGTTAATATTAATCTTCTTTTTTTTTTAACAAGGCTTTTTTAAAACTATGAGCTTACAACATTGGTAGCATCGATAAGAGAAAGCGTTGGTTGATGAATTCTTTTATGTGGCTAACTTTGTCACATTGTCATTGTGGCAATGATTGTGTCTAGTTTTTCCTATTGGCATGCTCACAATTTGTACAAACTGGTCACTGCACCACCAAAACAATGATTGGGTTTATCCTTTCCTTATAAATAGGTCATTTCTTATGGCACTTTATATTTCATAAGTGCTTCGCTTATTGGCCTTTCTTCACTCTTCTTAACATGGTATGCATAGGTTGCATTGGCTCAATCCAGAGCATTGGCACCTTTAAATAAATAATAGGTATTTTGATAGGCATTTCATGTATATGATTGTGTAATTTAGCAAGTAGCTTACCATACTTTCTAGAAATCCAAGAGTTCGCATGAAAAGGTTTGAAAGTGTAGCAAGACCTTAAATATCAAAAGGCCTTTCAACAATTTGTTCATACCTAACTTTATATTGAAGAAAATTCCTTCCATGCTATAGTTAGCAATGAACAATAGTTTTAAAACTAACACTATCATATGTTTCAATACAACATCTACGTTCAATAGATTTCTCATTTTGTAGACTTGTAGGCTACATTATATGGATTGACTTTTGTATTTCGATACCTTCAATAGATTTCTTAGTTCGTAGACTTGTAGGCTACACTATATGGATTGACTTTTGAATTTCAAATTTTATATTGCATAGAAGCCACACAAATATAACAGAATAGGAAAATAAGCTTCATGACCCAAAAAAATGCAAAGTTAGAAAGTGCCTTATAGCTTTGTTGTTGGCTAAACTTCACCATAGTCGTTCCATTTATTCAAACTCTTAAGCAATGGTTGATTTAGTTAAAAAATATGGAAGTATAAGAAGTAGAAATTTGTATAGTTATCACTCTCCTACAAGGGAAAATGTATCCTTAGAACCCAAGGTCAAATTTAGTACCACCAATAGAACCAATTTAATTAATAGTCCATTTTTGTTCATAATTATTTGACCTTTTCTAACTTCAAGAGGTTCTTCTCCAATTTCATTGTGCACCCTGGTCAATGTCATAACCGCTTGCATACACTTTAACCAACTCCATACAAAGGTGAGTCGAGGGAAACATGGCTAGTGCAATTCTCAAAATCTAAGCTCTGACTCGAATGACATCCACCACCCTCTTTTTGTGTCTAACACACTCACCAATACATTGGTGTATGGCATCAACCTTAGGGATCGAATATCCTTTTATTGAGAGAATGCATGGTAAGGAATTCAATTAATTATTCCGTAACTAGTAAACACATGGGTGATGATCAACTTAACCAAATGTAAATATAACTAGATGTAGTTCCTAATGTCAAACGACATTAGACCTTCGATTAGACAAATTGGAGTAGACAATGTCATCCTCTATTCTCTACGTTTGAACCAACTTCCTAATAGGAGTCTCATTCTACAACTTGACCATTAATCTGATCAAGATTTGTGAGTCACATGTTATGATAATTTGGTGGAATCCTTGCCTTATTGAAATGTTTAGCCCTTGTAAAAGGGCCCAAAGTTTAGCCACATTGTTTCTATTAATTCCCTGATACCCCACATATATTCTTTTGGTAACTCATGTATAGTCTCTAAAGAATTCTCCATAACCTGCTTTCCCTGGGTTGTACTTGGATGCCCCATCGAAGTTGATTTTAGTAAATCCTTCTGGAGAAGGGGTCCATAAGGAAGGACTGTTGACCCAAGGTCTAACAAGAGTTGTTGTGATGTTGGATCATTGAATATTGAGATTCCAAGTCTGGAAAAGGATTGCTTCATGATTGTTAAGTTACATATCCTAGTCAGTCCATTGATGGAGCCGAAGAGTCTCTTGACTGTTGGGTCCTATACTGTGCCACACGAAATCTATGGGATGAATTTCATCTCTAAGTATTATTCAATTGCATTGTTTCCATGTCTCCTATAGGAGAAAGCTTGGGAAGATATTCCAAAGATGATTGAGAAGAGGATTGGTGAAGGGGGGCTCCCTCCAATTGATGAGGGGTTTTGTTATATTAGAGTTCTATATATCTAAGGTGTAGAATAGAGTGTATCCCTTATCCCATAATTCATAAATAAATGGGTAGGATTTGAAAATATGTTCTCTATTCTCTGGATGATTGCAATAGAGATGGAACCAAGAGAGTCCTTGGAAGCCTCTTTTGATTAAATTGTCCCAAGTGAGCGTTCTAATGCACACAAGGAGCCAAAAAAACGTTGATATTTCTGGCCACATGTTCATGGTCCAAATGCAGGACCATATGAAGTCTTTTAGTAGGTCGGTGTGTCCTACAATAATTGTGTATCCCTCTTTGATGTTAATATTCCCAAAGGCTTAAGGCCCCATTGGAGATGGTCCTTATCCTCCAATATTTTGATCCTCATATTTTTTCAATTATGTTCTTATGTTTGGATCATAGATTTGTGGACGTTGAAGCGACCATCGTTCTAAAGGCATCTAGTGTCACCATTCCTCATCCATGATTCCATTGTCTCAAAAATGTCGAACCTACTAGAAATTTTGAGTTCCCAATGCCTTCTGGAAATAATGCTCTAACTTTTATTTCCCGTTTCTTTATTTCCTAGAAGTTGTGATCTTGAATTAGTTTTCGATTGGATTATGCTAAGTTATAGATAATGGAGCCAGTTATAGTTTTTTCTATTACATACATAACAAGATTGTTTATGGCTCTCTCTGCCACGAGTATGCCTTCATTATGTATCAATGGTGATGTTATTTGCTATACTACATTCCCTTGCAAATAATAATAGGGAAGAATAGGAGAAAATACATTTACTTTTTAAGAATGTAGCTTAAAGAGAGACACTGGCCTATTCTTAGTATTCAACAACACTTGTACATTAACTACATTTATCATTCCATAGAGAAGACAACAAATGGTTGTAAACATGCTAAAGAGGGTGCATTGTTGTATCATAGTGAAAATGACTTATTACAAGTGTATAACTATAGGTAAGAAGTTCAAATTCCAAACATAACTTATGATTTTCATAAAATGCAATTGCATCTCCTTAGTTACACTTCACAGGACTTGAGTCTTTAGTTAGAGTCTTTGTTGATCATAGATCCTTATCCTAGATTGAATTCTTTTTACATATAATGGAGATTTGAATATCATCGCAAGCATCGATAATGTACTGAAGATGAGCCAAGGATGGCTCGAAACGTAGACAATGAAACATTACCTACCATAGACTCTCCACAAGATTCCATTAATAGTTACTGTGGATTCTCAGCCAAAACTATTACTGACTGGTACAAAGAGAATATCCTGAGAAATCTAAGATTCCTAGTGAAGATTTAGATCTCCAAAGGAGAGAAAACTGCTCATCTATCGTTTCTTAAAAAATGTAGAAGCAGTCAAATTATTCCGACATTTGCTAGGGTTTCACACATCCTAAGAAGTAACCGTAAAAACTTTTATAAAAAATGAAAACTTAAAAACCCTAAGTGTCGGATACTTATGATTGTTCTATATTTATATGAAGTGGAGATTTGAAGATCATCTCAGGAATTGATAATGTCCTGAAGATGATCCAAGGATGGCTTGAAATGTAGACAATGAACCATTACCTATCGTAGACTCTCTAGAAGATGCCATTATCAGTTACTATGGATTCTCAGCCAAAACTATTATTTGACAGGTACATAGCAGATATCCTAAGAATTCTAAGAATCCAAGAGAATATTTGGATCTCCAAATGCAAGAAAATATCTCATCTATCGTTTCTTTAAAAATGTCAAAACATTCAAATTATTTTAACATTTGCTATGTTTTCACACGTCCTAAGAAGTAACCGTAAAAACTTTTATAAAAACTGAAAACCTATAAACCCCAAGTGTCAGCTACTTATGATTGTTCTATATTTATATGAAGTGTATATTTGAATATCATCTCAGGCATCGATAATGTCCCGAAGATGAGCCAAGATGGCTCGAAACGTTGACAATGAACCATTACCTATCGCAGATTCTCCACAAGATGCCATTAACAGTTACTGCAGATTCTTAACCAAAACTATTACTGACCAGTACAGAGTGGATATCCTGAGAAGTATAATATTCCTATAGAATATTTGGATCTCCAAAGGCAATAAAATTTCTCATCTATCATTTCTTAAATAATGCAGAAACAATCAAATTATTCCAAAATTTGCTAGGGTTTCACATGTCCTAGGAAGTAACCATAAAAACTTTTATAAAAATGAAAACCTAAAAAACCTAAGTTTCTGATACTTATGACTATTCTATATCTATATGAATTGGATATTTGAATGTAATTTCCCTTTCTGAAATTTTATTAAATGACCAATTTTTTCACTTTTCCCCAATTTCAACCTTAACTAGTTTTGATGTCTAGACCTCCAAATTAACCCAAATGCTCCCAAATTTTCTCAGAAGGTACATGAATGGTATTATAAATTAAATATGATTCTTAGGGATGTTTTATGACCCCCCAAATAATTCATCAAACTCATTTAATTTTCTGTTCAAAGTAGGAGTCTTTACTAGAAAATTGGGGCTCCAATCCCCCCTGGGTAATTGCCGGAAATGGATTCTCAAATGGTCCCAAAGTCACTTGAATTTCTGAAAAGTGGCAGGGGATTTGTAAGGGAAAATTTTAAAGTATCATATGCATCATTTTTCAGTTTATACATGCTTTTATGACTCTTTCCAAAACAGCTCCCAAATCACAATTTTGACCCTTGGGGAAAATGCACCAAATCTTCTCCCAATGCAATAAAAATGAGTAAAATGGATTCCAATGATTAAGTACTGAAAATGAGACTTTAAATACACATTAATTACATTCCATTCATCATAAATTTATCATATATATATTAATGCATTCGAAATAATAAGCATTACCATGACATATATCAAAATAGAGTGGAAATGGTCATTGTTTGCTCATTAAAAGTCATTTTGACATACAAATCTTGGGTATTTCGACTTGGAAATTTCTAAGAATGAATAATAGAGAATATGAAACTGATTACAATCATAAAAATATCAGGAATGTCTCTCCCAAATAGTACATGAGCTCACCCAAGGCGCAATCCCTCCATGAGTATGAATATGCAAGCAAAACTGGAAATGGTTGAGAGAAAGTGTTGCAATAGAATAATACACATGCTTCCCTATAGATTACACCTGAAAATAAGACTCCATTAAATCTCCATGAAATACCTGATTGGCCTCTCCAAACACCAACTTGTATGGAAATTGTTCACCCTCGAAATTGGCTAAGGAAAGAAAACTAGTCATCCACTAGCTCTCACAATTCACAAATGATCAAAAGCCATTATCTTGGTTGCTTCCTATATTTTATAAACATCCTTAGCCTTCTAAGATTCTAAATCCATCCACAAACTCAAGCCAATTTGAATTTGGGTTTGTTCTCATGATTTTCCATGTGTCCTCCCTTTCCTAGCCTTCCACCTTCCACAACAAAATTTGAGCCCATAATCTGATGGCTTCCATGTCTGAAATTCGACATAAGCATGTCGGTAATTCGACAACAATTTTTTTTTGTATTTGGTGGCATATCATCAGATATTTGATGACATGCCAAACCCCTTCGCATTTTCGACTCCCTTCTTGTCAAAAATCCGACTTCTCTTTCCTTATGACATAAGGAATGCTTTGTCAGATTTTCAATGGAGACATGTCGAATGTCTAACAACACTTTTGTTATTGCTCCGATGGTGAATTTTGAATTTCCCTACTTCACTTTATTGTTTGTGTGACGCTTAGGTCGTCGGATCTTCGACGGGTTCTAGTCAGTTTTTTGATGGCGTCCTATGGATCACTCTTGTTGGACTTATGGAAACCTCATCAGACTAGGGCCATAGCTCATCACATTTCTGACGGGTTCTAGTCATTTTTCTGATGACATCAAATGGATCGCTCTAGTCGGACTTATGGAAACCTCGTCACACTAGGGCCACAACTCATCGAATAACCTACGGTCTTTTGTATAGTTTAAAAAAAATTATACATGTGGAATATGGTCAACCCCAAGGATAGAATATGGTCACACCAAATTTGTTATTGAAGTCTTAGCGCAAGCATCAGAGAAGTCTATATTTGCAATTAAGGTAAAGAGTGATGTGCAAAATTTTAGAAGCACTCCATCAATCGAAGCATCCAAAGCACACTAAAAATATTTTCAAAGCTTATGGTTATGGTAGTAGAGTGAAAATTCATATCAATCCAATAAACCAGTAGTAAAGCCTTAATTCAACCTGTATCTTAACATGGGAACCTGTAGCATGAATCGAAGAAATCCAGGCTCATAGAAATCATAGCATTGGAAATGGTCAAATATTTGTTCAATTTCATTGTAAAAAACCATTAGTGCTCAACACCTTAGTTCAATATTTAATTAAGATTAGAAGTCAAAAGACTGCACCTAAAGAAGATTTAACAATAACATACCTCCTGAACCAGCATTTTTTTCATCTCTTTCTTCTTGACTCCACATAAGGGAAAGCTTTCTGGAATCAAATTGATTAGTAGCCACAGAGTTGGATCATCCATTTCCATCAGCATTCTCAAGACAAGCTCGGATGTTGGGATTTATGTTATATAGCCTAGTTGACTGCAATTTTCAATTTAAAGGGGATGGAAGCGCAAGCTTTGGAGAAGAAAAATTAGGAGATACTGGAGGTGGTGTTGATATAGGTACATTGGATGGTGTCCTACCAGCAACTGCATTTTTTTCCATCTATAGAAGAAAACATGAACAAATAATTCTCCAACATTTCATGATGTAAACACAGCAAGAAAATATCAAAGAATGACAAAAGAATCTGTGCTAGTCCATCTCTGATGTATGTGCGAAATGCTTCACTTACATTTTGGAGTTGAGAGAATATGTCGACCTGCATTAGAAATAATCTTGTTTGAAACAATATATAAAGCAATTATTGGTTGAACAATCCTGCAACCACTCTTTCACAATGTTAGTGGAGGTGAATCCATCCTATTAATATATGAATGGCATAAAAGCCTATGAGAAACTTACTTGTGGATATTGTTGTGTAATGTGGTAGAGTTCATATAAACCAATTGTACATGTTTGTTTATCTCCAATATTTTTGAAAACTGCACCAAGCTCTTGCTGGAGACATATAAGGTAAAATATACAAATACATAAGAAAACAATTAATTATCCACTAGAAGAATTTAGAATATAAAAAAATTCTGAAATTCCAAGACAATAAAGTATCCTATTAGCCACTTGAATCAATTTGGCATGGAGCACATGTTTAGCCCCTTTGTTGAAGGAAAACCAACTACAAGAGTTCATACACCTTCCCTCACACACACACAAAAACTCTACACCCACCAAGGTTTAAAACTAGATTGTTTTCATAGCAGTGCCACATCCCAACCACTAAACCAAAGCCAAGGGACACTAATATATAACATAATGTTTACTGATAGTTTTACTGAGCTTTGTTCAGTTACAGAAGGCGTTGCAGGGGATCCACTATAAACCTTCAATTGTGCATCTGTAGAAGGCACTGCAGGGGATCCACTATTTGCAAAAGAGTCTCCCTAGTGACTTTGACCGACTGGTCCAGATGGAACCAGCATTCTAGCCACTGCCAAAGCCTATATCAAAAACAAACAAGCACAAGACATTAAAATTTTACCTGAAATAATTACGAACAATCGCTTCTTATTCTGCAACATGTCAAAAAAACATTAATGCTTATACATAACAGGATCTGGCATCTAAAAACCAGTTTAGGGTTTAGGGTTTAGCGAAGATGGTTGGTGATGGGAAGGAGACCTGAGCTAAAGTGTTATTTGAAGGTGAACTGTTAAGATATCAATACACACCTTGAAAGCAAACCATTGTGGATTCCCATTATTTAAAAGGGTGAAGCTTAATGTTAGAGAAACTCATTGGCCAAAGGTAGCTCCTATGTTCAATTCCTATCATGTCTAGTTTTCAAAAAGTAATTTAACAAGTCAGCTTTGTTGTAGTCAAATAATTCGGCTTTATTGTACACAAAGACACATCCAATATGGATATGTTGAATTTGAGAGCTAAAACAACACTGTCGAGGGACACACTAAATGTATTTAGTTCAATTATTTTAGATGCATTCAATATCTCCCAGTCACTAATTGTAAACAAGATAACTCATTCACTAAGTGTGAATACCCCTATCATTTAGGGCTTAACACAACCACAAATCAACTCAATATGGGCTAAAAACAAGTAACAACCAGAGAGGTAAGGTCAAATTAGCCACGACCTAGCTAGAAGAGGTTACCACAATTCATGATTAATGCCGAGGGGAACATCACAGTCCATAGCCCAGCTAGGAGAGATCAACATAGTCACAACCTCACTAGGCCTAAATGCCAAGCCGACCACACCAAATTTGGAGGTATTGAGTGAAAAACTTAGAAATTATCAATCATTTATTCAACAACCAATAATAACCAAGGGAAAAAATACCCTGGGCTGATCGGATTGACAAATAAGGTCTAGGAGACCGAGTCTTTTACAGACACTATCATGCTAGAAAATTTTATTACAACTCCACTATGGGGTATGAACATGTGATAGAGTACAACAAGCACTTCCCAGAAGAACTTTCGAAGGTCGTCTGAAGTCCGAACAAATCATCTTTGTCCGATTCACCAGGATCACTTGAAATAAAACCATTAAGTACAACTTAGGTGGTAACATCTGGCTCCAAATGCGGGATGTGTGCTCGATCTGGTTATAGGGAAAGGAGAGGATACGAGAACACCAGAATCTCTGGTTTATACATGCTGTAAAAACATCTCAACTTGACGAAAAAAAACTTAGTAGCACTAATTGCATTGATTGTTGGATTTAATCTTTTTAAAACAGAAAAAGAAATCTAGAGCATGCAACCTACGGATTCTCTTTAAATTGCCATGCAAAATAGACGATTTCCTTAAACTAGATCTAGAATGCTTTATGAAACCCTTTACGAATGAGATCTAGATAATGAGCCTTCAAATAACAGATCTATGTAAGTTTTACTTTGAAATGATAGATATGAATAATGACAAATCTTGTAAAAAAAGTAACCAGGTAAAATTTGATTTTTTTGGAAGAGGAAAAGAGAGAAAGAGTGCTAGAAACCTTCAAGATCAATCGTGGAGATTTCCGGTGGAATGTTGAGGGACTATTCCTTTAAGAAAGTTTTGGTGAAAGTGAGAAAGAAAACTATATCAGCACCCTCTCCAAGATAGGAACCCACAACTTGATCCAAAGACTTTCCAAAATGCTTATGAGATCCGGTTAATACATAAAAAGAGATTTCAGAATAGCATGCATATAAACTTATAAAACATGTTGAATCTAGATCTCTAAACATCCATAAAAAGGAAGGAGATGGCCAATAAACTTATTAACAAACTCCTTTCCTATCAAGATCATAATAAACTTATTATCAATCTTTAGCAATGGATCTACAAGCATTCAACAAATTATGAACATACATACAGGTTACCTCAGTAAAACATGGCAATGATCATCCACACATACAATGGCATGACACCGTCTTGCCTCCAAAGATTCTCTTTATTTCAAATGAACAATAACAATAGTACAATAGCAACATCACCTCAATCCCAGTTCTAACTAGCTTGGAAGAGGTAATCTGTGCTTTATTTATAGCAAAAATAGGAGATCTAGCATAGGGGGGTGCAAATCCCAAGGAGAGAGAGACTGCAACTGCATGTGGAGTGAATTTGAGCCTGATATGAGTCTGATCTGAGTCTCACTGAGTGCAACTGTCAATCGGAGAGCTGATTTGACTGACACCTCAACCTGTTGACTGAAGCATCCACCAAAACTCATCTAGATGATCCCACACATGTGGAGGAGAGAGGGAGGGCACAATTCAAAATATTGCATGTATTAATGTAACCTTTGTTCAGTCCAGATCAGCTCCTTCTTTTAAGGAATGGTCAAATCCAGTCAATCCCAAGTTGATGAGACTGATTTCATTCAAATCAGAGCAAATCCCAATGATTTAGGATTTGGGGTTTTCTCCATTATTTAATTTTTTTATTAATTAAATAATCAATCTTTGATTTTTAGGGATTTTTGACCTGAGTGATGGACAAATCAATCAAAACTTAGAAAAAGTGGGTCTATGGGTTTACATGGTGCTCTTAGCTTGAAAATGAGCACCCCCATGAGTGAAACTAATTTCTGAGCCCACTTTTATTACAAGACCAATTTTTCCATTTAAACTATTAAAAAATGGCCTAAGTTTTGGAAAAATTAAAACTTAAAAAACTTAAAAAATTAAAAAAAATTAAAACCTAAGGGGGCTTAGACATGTTCATATGGCTCAACCATGATGCCTAGCATGTTTATACATTGACACATAGACTCTAATAACCTCACTAGGCCTAAATTCTAAGTCGACCACCCCAACTTTGGAGGTATTGAGTGAAAAAGTCAGAAATTATCAGTCGTTTATTCAACAACCAATAATAACCAAGGGAAAAAACACCTTGGGCTGATTGGATTGACAAATAAGTTCTAAGAGACCGAGTCTTTTACAAACACTATCATGCTAGAAAATTTTGTTACAAATCCCCTATGGGGTATTAACATTTGATATCGTACGACAAGCACTTCCCAAAAGCACTTCCGAAGGTCTTCTGAAGTTCAAACAAATCATCTTTGCCCGGTAGACCAGGCTCATTTGATAAAAGAGCACTAAGTACAACTTAGGTGGTAACAGGACTTCAAGATGGCCTCTTCCTCTATTTGGGGATGTTCGGAGGCGACATCCTTGGCTATAGGTGGTATCAATGTTTTCAAGAACCATCCCAGGAATATCTTGTCATCAAACTTGATCTTGCACAAGCTGCAACGTCGCCGCCACTCATGGATATGGTCGGTGATGTGGGTCGTTGTATTTTGGCGGCAAGATAGAAATATTTCCACCCCTTCATCATATCTGACAGGGATTTGGAAATACTATAGGGACATAAAATCCAAGGAGTTGAAGTCTGGGTACTTGGCTTGCGGTAGCTCAATGTACCACTTGGCTGCTACACCTGTGAGGGTGTGTTGGAAAATTCTGAGTCTAATTGAGTCATCTATGATGCTATTTGATGAGCACCATAGATGAAACATCATTATGTGGTTTTGAGGGCACTTTCCTGCCTTCCCTTAAAACTTAGGGATGTCTGAGGGGAGCTTGGTTGGCATGGGAGGCAAAAAAGATTGATGACAGATCGGGTCATTGGTTAACCTAGCCAAGTCAAGAAAGTTGAGGCATGCCATGAAAGGGAGATTTGACCCAAGGTTGATGTGGGAAGGACCAACAATGGTGGTGGTGTTTGCAAGAACATGATGTACCTGCACGACTAGGGGTACTTGGGGTGCAATTATGGATGGGCCATTGCCCCTAGGCATGGTGAGTGGGACAGTGTGAGAAGAAGGGCCACTGCCCCCAGGTATGACAAGTGGCACAATTTGATTGGTGGATGAAGGTGGAGGTAGTTGAGTTAGGATAGTCTGCATGACATTTCTAGGACCACCTGCAGGGGTGTTGGTGGTGGTGTGAGGTATGGACATGGGTACACTTCCAATCACTAATCCAGAAAATGGTTCCGGATTTGCACCAGCCGTGGGGCTAGATGGTGCAATGTGTAAATCTGGCTCAGATTGATATGGTTCTGAGACTGATTCAGAGGCTATATGACCTTCCAACAGTGTAGAGGGTCATCGAGAATGGTCTCAACTTTGTTGGTTCAAGGACCCGAATTGTGGTGGATTGCCTCTTAGGCATGAGGAAGAGTGTGGTTGATCAATTGTGTCTAGTTGGTGGATCAGGTGGTGAAATATGGTAGTGACATTCTGGATTCCAGTTTTAGTGGCTTCTTATTGGATTTCAGGTGGTCACTCGGCCACTGAGACTGCTAGGAGACATCGCTTGGATTTTTCCTCACAGGAGTGCTAGTCAATCGGTAGGGGTCATTGCTCGTTTCACTTGGCAATTCCTCTCAGTGGCTAACTACTTTGGGGTTCCTGTGGTACTCCTCACAATGAGTTTAAGGGATGAGCCCAAGTACTTCGCACGATAAAGGTAGTCAGGGTATTATGTCCTTAAAGACTACAAGTGTTTGAATTAGTGTAAATTAATAGATTTTAATGGCTAGCTTAGCGTCATGAAGCTATTTAGGTTATCTTACTTGGTATGGTTGTGTGCATGTCCATTGTATGAAAGATTGTCCATTTTTTACTATTATTTTTATTCACTTGGTGACTGCTTTTATTGTTTATGAATATTTCATAGATATTTTCTGGTTTGTTACAGAACTTACAACATGGGTAACTTGTTATGAAACCAGTAAATTGTGAACAAAAAATTTGAAACATGCCATTAATGAATCTGAACTATGGTAGACTTACGAGGTGACTACCTTACACCTCTATTCCTCTTCGACCAGGAAAGATTGTTGGGCTCTCAACACAATGTGACTAAGCCCATCCGTAGATCCTCAGGTCACTCTCTGAGTGCAAGGTCTATCAACAAGGAGGACACAAACATCATGAGACCCCCTGGGCCTACCACCCCCTCTACCTTCCAAGTCACCCATTTTTAGTGCTCTAAAGAAATCATAGATGAAGTGCCTATTACTGTACGAGCTTTACCCTTCTTATTATCCCAGAATACCCCGGATGGTGATGACTGGGTAGAGGAGGAAGGGATAGGAAAGGGGTTAGTTTCCAATGCTTTTTAAAAACTGAAATTTAGGCTACAGTAATTTATTCAAGCCTTAAAACAGATTCATTTTATCAATAACCAGTTAAATCTATCATTGATTTACACAGATTGTATGCAGATTGTTAGAAAATAGGACCGCAGAGCAATAACACATATACAGTTAAACCATTAAACAAGATGCAAAACACATTAAAACATTACAGAGAGACAAATATAACGTGGTTCACCCAAATGATGGGCTATGTCTACAAAGAAATTGCCAATCTTTTTATTACAGTCTAGAAAGATGAAGGGATACAACCTACAACAATAACGCTGCACTTCCTCTTCATGCTCTCATAGTCTCTCTTATTTTACAATACAATACCATACATAGTCTATTTACAATGCTTTCTTTTATAGGGGAAATACAATGGGAAAATTCTAGGGTTAACCCAATACCATGGGTCCGCAAAACTGTTAGCCAACACACATCCCAACAAATGATGGTGTAGAGGTATCCAAACTATATGTAAATGAGGTTAAACTATTGGGCCTTCAAGATGGTCTCTTCCTCTGTTTGGGGACGTTCGAAGGCGACGTCCTTGGCTATAGGTGGCAGCAATGTTTTCAAGAACCCGTCCATGAATATCTTGTCATCAAGCTTGATCTTTCACAAGCTGCGATGTTTCCGCCACTCATGGATGTGGTCGGTGATGTGGGTCGCAGTATTTTGGTGAAAAGATAGCAATATTTCCACCCGTTCATCATATCTGACAGGGAGTTGGAAATACTGCAGGAACATAAAATCCAAGGAGTTGAAGTATGGATACTTGGCTTGTGGTAGCTCAATGTACCACTTGACTGCCGCACCTGTGAGGGTGCATTGGAAAAGTTTGAGTCTGATTGAGTCATCTACGATGCTATTTGATGAGCACCATAGATGAAACGTCATTATGTGCTTTTAAGGGCACTCTCTTGCCTTCCCTTCAAACTTAGGGATGTTTGAGGGGAGCTTGGTTGGCATGGGAGGCGAAAAGGATTGGTGACAGATGGGGTCATTGGTTAACCTAGTGAAGTCAGGCAAGTTGAGGCATGCCATGAAAGGGATATTTGACCTAAGTTTGATGTGGGAAGGACTAGCAATGGTGGTGGGGTTTGCAGGAACATGATGTACCTATGTGACTAGGGGTACTTGGGGCATAGTTATAGACAGGTTACTACCCCTAGGCATGGTAAGTTGGACAGTCTGAGCAGAAGGGCCACAGCACCAGGTAAGACAAGTGGGACAATTTGACTGGTAGGCGTAGGTGGAGGTAGTTGAGTTAGGCCATTTACATGACATTGCTAGGACCACCCACAGGGGTGTTGGTGGTGGTGTGAGGTATGGACATGGGTCCACTTCCAATCACTAATCTGGAAAATGGTTCTATATTTGCACCAACCATGGGGCTAGATGGTGTAGTGTGTAAATCTAGCTCAGACTGATATGGTTATGACTCTGAGTCAGAGGTTGTATGGCCTTTTGATGGTGTATAGGGTCATCGAGAATGGTCTTGACTATGTTGGTTCAAGGACCCGAACTATGGTGGATTTCCTCTTAGGCACGAGGAAGAGAATGGGGGATCAATTATGTCTGGTTGGTAGATTAGGTGGTGCAATATGGTAGTGACATTCTAGACCCCAGTTTTAGTGGCTTCCTATTGGATTTCAGGTGGTCACTCGACCACCAAGATTGTTGGGAGACAACGCTTGGCATTTTCCTCATGGGAGTGCTTGTCAATAGGTAGGAGTCATTGCTCATTTCTCTTGGCAATTCCTCTCAGCGGCCAGCTAATTTGGGGTTCCATTAGTACTCCTCACAATGAGTTTCAAGGCTGAGCCCAAGTACTTCCCATGGTTAAGGCAGTCAAGGACTTATGTCCTTAAAGACTGCAAATGTTTGAATTCGTGTAAATTAAGAGATTTTAATGGCAGGCTCAGTGTCATGAACTAAGTTTGGTTATCTTACTTGGTATGGTTGGGTGCATGTATATTGTATGAAAGATTGTACATTTTTTATTATTTTTTGTTATTCACTTGGTGACTGCTTTTATGGTTTATGAATATTTTGCAGATATTTTCTGGTTTGTTACAGAACTTACAACATGGGTAACTTGTTATGAAACCAGTAAATTGTGAATAGAAAATTTTAAACATGCCATTAATGAATCTGAACTATGGTAGACTTACTAGGTGACTACCTTACACCTGTATTCCTCTTCGACCAGGAAAGAGTGCTAGGCTCTAAACACAATGTGACTAAGCCCATCCGTAGATTGTTAGGTCACTTTTCGAGTGAAAGGTCAGTCAACAGGGAGAACGTGAATGTTGTGAGGCCCCCTGGGCCTACCACCCACTCTACCTTCCAAGTCACCCATTTTTAGTGGTCTAAAGAAATCATAGATGAAGTGCCTATTACTATACGAACTTTACCCTTCATCTTATCCCAGAATACCTCGAAGGGTGATGATTGGGTAGAGGAGGAAGGGATAGGCAAGGGGTTAATTTCTAATTCCTTTTAAAAACCAAAATTTAACCTACAGTAATTTATTCAAGCCTTAGAACAGATTCATTATATCAAGAACCAGTTAAATCTATCATTGATTTACACAGATTGTATGCAAATTGTTAGAAAACAGGACCGCAGAACAATAACACATATACAGTTAAATCATTAAACAAGATGCAAAACACATTTAAAAAAATTATAGAGAGACATAGATATAACGTGGTTCAGCCAAATGATGGGCTATGTTCACAAATAAATTGCCAATCCTTTTATTACAGTCCAGAAAGATGAAGGGATACAACCTCCAGCAATACCGTTGCACTAGCTCTTCATGCTCTCACAGTCTCTCTTATTTTACAATAAAATACCATACACAGTCATTTTACAATGCTTTCTTTTATAGGGGAAATACAATGGGAAAATTCTAGGGTTAAACCAATACCATGGGTCCATAAAACTGTTGGCCAACACACATCCAAAAACGTGATGGTGTAGATGTATCCAGACTATGCGTAAATGAGGTCAAACTATTGGGCCTTCAAGATGGCCTCTTCCTCTCTTTGGGGACGTTTGGAGGTGACGTAATCGGCTATAGTTGGCAGAAATGTTTTCAATAACTAGTCCAAGAATATCCTATCATCAAGCTTGATCTTGCACAAGATGCGACGTCACCGCCACTCATGGATGTGGTCGGTGATGTGGGTCGCAGTATTTTGGTGGCAAGATAGAAACATTTCCACCCCTTCATCATATCTAACAGGGAATTGGAAATACCGCAGGAACAAAAAATCCAAGGAGTTGAAGTCTGGGTACTTGGCTTGTGGTAGCTCAATGTACCGCTTGGTTTCCACACCTGTGAGGGTACATTGGAAAAGTCTAAGTCCGATCGAGTCATATAAGATGCCATTTGATGAGCACCATAGATGAAACATCATTATGTGGTTTTGAGGGCACTCGCCTGACTTCCCTTCAAACTTAGGGATGTATGAGGGGAGCTTGGTTGGCATGGTAGGCGAAAAGGCTTGATGACAGATGGGGTCATTGGTTAACCTAGCTAGGTCAGGCAAGTTCAGCCGTGCCATGAAAGGGAGATTTGAACCAAGGTTGATGTGGGAAGGACTAGTAATGGTGGTGGGGTTTGCAGGAACATGATTTACCTACATGACTAGGGGTACTTGGGGTGCAGTTATGGATGGGCCACTGCCCCTAGGCATGGTAAGTGGGATAGTGTGAGCAGAAGCGCCACTGCCCCTAGGTATGACAGGTGGGACAATTTGACTGGTGGGTGTAGGTGGAGGTAATTGAGTTAGGACAGTCTGCATGACATTGCTAGGACCACCCACAGGGGTGTTGGTGGTGGTGTGAGGTATGGACATGGTTCCACTGCCAATCACTAATCTGTAAAATGGTTCTTTATTTACACCAGCAATAGGGATAGATGGTGCATTGTGTAAATATGGCTCAGATTGATATGGTTTTGAGTCTGAGTCAGAGGCTGTATGGATTTCTGATGGTGTAGAGGGTCGTCGAGAATGTTCTTGACCGTGTTAGTTCAAGGACCTGAATTGTGGTGGATCGCCTCTTAGGCATGAGGAAGAGCATGTTGGATCAATTGTGTCTGGTTGGTAGATCAGGTGGTACAATCTGGTAGTGACGTTCTGGACCCCAGTTTTAGTGGCTTCCTATTGGCTGTTAGGTGGTCTCTCGGCCACCAAGACTGCCAGGAGACAACACTTGGCTTTTTCCTCATGGGAGTGCTAGTCAATTGGTAGGGGTCGTTGCTCGTTTCACTTGGTAATTCCTCTCAGCGTCCAGCTACTTTGGGGTTCTCGTGGTAATCCTCATAATGCATTTCAGGGATGAGACCAAGTACTTCCCATGGTTAAGGAAGTCAAGTAATTATGTCCATAAAGACTACAAGTGTTTGAATTAGTGTAAATTAATAGATTTTAATGGTTGGCTTAGCATCATGAACTGAGTTTGGTTATCTTACTTGGTATGGTTGTGTGCATGTCCATTGTATGAAACATTGTCCATTTTTTATAATTTTTTGTCATTCACTTGGTGACTACTTTTATGGTTTATGAATATTTCGTAGATATTTTCTGGTTTGTTACAGAACTTACAACATGGGTAACTTGTTATGAAACTAGTAAATTGTAAACAAAAAATTTTAAACATGCCATTAATGAATTTGAACTATGGTAGACTTACTAGGTGACTACCTTACACTTGTATTCCTCTTTGACCAGGAAAGAGTGTTGGGATCTCAACATAATGTGACTAATCCCTTCCATAGATCCTCAGGTCACTCTCCAAGTGCAAGGTCAGTCAACAGGGAGGACATGAACGTCGTGAGGCCCCCTGGTCCTACCACCCCTACTACCATCCAAGTCACCCATTTTTAGTGGTCTAAAGAAAACACAAATGAAGTTCCTATTACTATATGATCTTTACCCTTCGTCTTATCCCAGAATTCCCCAGAGGGTGATGACTGGGTAGAGGAGGAAGGGCTAGGAAAGGGGTAAATTTCCAATGCTTTTTAAAAACTAAAATTTTACCTACGGTAATTTATTCAAGCCTTGAAACATATTCATTATATCAATAACCAGTTAAATATACCATTCATTTACATAGATTGTATGCATATTGTTAGAAAATAGGACCTCAGAGCAATAACACATATACAGTTAAATCATTAAACAATATGAAAAACAAATTAAAACATTACAGAGAGACACAGATATAACATGGTTCACCGAAACGATGGGCTACGTCTATAAAGAAATTGCCAGTCCTTTTATTACAGTCCAGAAAGATGAAGGGATACAACCTACAGAAATACCACTGCACTTCCTCTTCACGCTCTCACAGTCTCTCTTCTTTTACAATACAATGCCATACACAGTCATTTTACAATGCTTTCTTTTATAGGGGAAATACAATGGAAAAATTCTAGGGTTAACCCAATACCATGGGTCCGCAAAACTGTTGTCCAACACACATCCAAAAAAATGATGGTGTAAAGGTATCCACACTGTGCGTAAATGAGGTCAAACTATTGGGCCTTCAAGATGGCCTCTTCCTCTATTTGGGGACGTTCGGAGGTGACGTCCTTAGCTATAGGTGGCATAAATGTTTTCAATAACCAGTCCAGGAATATCCTTTCATCAAGCTTGATCTTGCACAAGCTGCGACGTCGCCGCCACTCATGGATGTGGTCAGTAAGATAGCAAGATTTCCACCCCTTCATCATATCTGACAGGGAGTTGGAAATACTATAGGAACATAAAATCCAAGGAGTTGAAGTTTGGGTACTTGGCTTGTGGTAGCTCAATGTACCACTTGGATCATCGCACCTGTGAGGGTGCGTTGGAAAAGTCTGAGTCTGATCGAGTCATCTACGATGCTATTTGATGAGCACCATAAATGAAACATCATTATGTGGTTTTGAGGGCACTCGCCTACCTTCCCTTCAAACTTAGGGATGTCTACGGGGAGCTTGCTTGGCATGGGAGGCGAAAAGGCTTGATGACAGATGGGGTCATTGGTTAACCTAGCCAAGTCAGGGAAGTTGAGGCGTGCCATGAGAGGGAGATTTGACCCAATGTTGATGTGGGAAGGACCAACAATGGTGGTGGGGTTTGCAGGAACATGATGTACCTACATGACTAGGGGTACTTGGGGCACAGTTATAGATGGGGCACTTCCCCCAAGCATGGTAAGTCAGACAGTGTGAGTAGAATGGCCACTACCCCCAGTTATGACAGGTGGGACAATTTGACTGGTGGGTGAAGCTAGAGGTAGTTGAGTTAGGACAGTCTACATGACATTGCTAGGACCACTCGCAGGGGTGTTGGTTGTGGTGTGAGGTATGTACATGGGTCCACTACTAGTCACTAATCCGTAAAATGGTTCTGGATTTGCACCAGCCATGGCAGTGTCTAAATCTAGCTCAAATTTATATGGTTCTGAGTATGAGTCAGAGGTTGTATGGCCTTCCAACAGTGTAGAGGGTCGTCGAGAATGGTCTTGATTATGTTGGTTCAAAAACCCGAACTGTTGTGGATCACCTCTTACACATCGGGAATAGCGTGGGGGATCAATTGTGTCTGGTTGGTAGATCAGGTGGTGAAATATGGTAGTGACGTTATGGACCCCTATTTTAGTGGCTTTCTATTGGCTTTCAGGTGGTCATTCGTCCACCAAGACTACTAGGAAGCAATGCTTGGATTTTTCCTCATGGGAGTGCTAGTCAATTAGTAGGGGTTGTTGCTCGTTTCTCTTGGAAATTCCTCTCAGTGGCCAACTGCTTTGGGGTTCCCGTGGTACTCCTCACAATGAGTTTCACGGCTGATCCCAAGTACTTCCCATGGTTAAGGTAGTCAGGGACTTATGTCCTTAAAGACTACAAGTATTTGAATTAGTGTAAATTAATAGATTTTAATGGTTGGCTCAACATCATGAACTAAGTTTGGTTATCTTACTTGGTATGGTTGTGTGCATGTCCATTGTATGAAAGACTATCCATTTTTTATTATTTTTTGTTATTCACTTGGTGAATGCTTTTATGGTTTATGAATATTTCACAGATATTTTTTGGTTTGTTATAGAACTTACGACATGGGTAACTCCTTATGAAACGAGTAAATTTTTAATAGAAAATATGAAACATGCCATTAATGAATCTGAACTATGGTAGACTTACTAGGGGAGTACCTTACACCTGTATTCCTCTTCAACCAGGAAAGAGTGTTGGGCTCTAAATACAATGTGACTAATCCCATCCGTAGATCCTTAGCTCACTCTCTGAGTGCAAGTTCGGTCAACAGGGAGGACATGAATATCGTGAGGCCCCCTGGGCCTACCACCCCCTCTACCTTCCAAGTCACTCATTTTTAGTGGTCTAAATAAATCACAGATTAAGTGCCTATTACTATATGAGCTTTACCCTTTGTCTTATCCTAGAATACCCCAGAGAGTGATGACTGGGTAGAGGAGGAAGGGTTAGGAAAGGGGTTAATTTCCAATGCTTTTTAAAAACTGAAATTTAACCTACAACAATTTATTCAAGCCTTAAAATAGATTCATTATATCAATAACCAGTTAAATCTATCATTGATTTACATAGATTGTATGCATATTGTTAGAAGACAAGATTGCAGAGCAATAAAACATATACAGTTAAATCATTAAACAAGATGCAAAACACATTAAAACATTATAGAGAGACACATGTATAACGTGGTTCACCCAAATGATGGGCTATGCCCAAAAAGAAATTGCCAGTCCTTTTATCACAGTCTAGAAGGATGAAGGGATACAACCTACAACAATACTACTGCACTTCCTCTTCATGCTCTCACAGTCTCTCTTCTTTTACAATACAATACCATACACAATAGTTTTACAATGCTTTCTTTTATAAGGGAAATACAATGGGAAAATTCTAGGGTTAACCCAATACCATGGGTCTGCAAAACTGTTGGCCAACACACATCCCCAAAAATGATGGTGTAGAGGTATCCAGACTGTGCGTAAATGAGGTCAAACTATTGGGCCTTCAAGATGGCCTCTTCCTATATTTGGGGATGTTCGGAGGTGACGTCCTTGGCTATAGGTGGCAGCAATGTTTTCAAGAACCAGTCTAGGAATATCCTGTCATCAATATTGATCTTTCACAAGCTGTGATGTCTCCGCCACTCATGGATGTGGTCGGTGATGTGGGTCAAAATATTTTTGTGGCAAGATAGCAAGATTTCCACCCCTTCATCATATCTAACATGGAGTTGGAAATACTATAGGAACATAAAAGCCAAGGAGTTGAAGTCTGGGTACTTGGCTTGTGGTCGCTCAATGTGCCACTTGGCTGCCGCACCTATGAGGGCGTGTTGGAAAAGTATGAGTCTGATCGAGTCATCTACGATGCTATTTGATGAGCACCATAGATGAAACATCATTATGTGGTTTTGAGGGAACTCGCCTACCTTCCCTTCAAACTTAAGGATATCTAAGGGGATCTTGGTTGGCATGGGAAGCAAAAAGGCTTGATGACAGATGGGGTCATTGATTAACCTAGCCAAGTCAAGCAAGTTGAGGCATGCCATGAAAGGGAGATTTGACCCAAGGTTGATGTGGGAAGGACCATCAATGGTAGTGGGGTTTGTAGGAAGATGATGTACCTGCATGACTAGGGGTACTTGGGGCATAGTTATGGATGGGCTACTGCCCCCACGCATAGTAAGTGGGACAGTGTGAGCAGAAGGGCCACTGCCCCCAAGTATGATAGGTGGGACAATTTGACTGGTGGGTGCAAGTGGAGGTATTTGAGTTAGGATAGTTTGCATGACATTGCTAGGACCACCCGCAGGGGTGTTGGTGGTGGTGTGAGGTAGGGACATGGGTCCACTGCTAATCACTAATACAGAAAATTGTTCCAAATTTGCATCATCCATGGGGCTAGATGGTGTAGTGTGTAAATATGGATTAGAATAATATGGTTACGAGTCTGATTCAGAGGCTGTATGGCCTTTCGATGGTGTAGAGGGTCGTCGAGAATGGTCTCAACCATGTTGGTTCAAGTACCCAAACTGTGGTGGATTGCCTCTTAGGTGTGGGGAAGAGCGTGGGGGATCAATTGTGTCTGGTTGTTAGATCATGTGGTGAAATATGGTAGTGAGGTTCTGGACCCCGTTTTTAGTGGATTCCTATTGGCTTTTAGGTGGTCACTCGGCCACCAAGACTGCCATGAAACAACACTTGGCTTTTTCCTCATGGGAGTGCTAGTCAATCGGTAGGGGTCGTTTCTCGTTTTGCTTGGAAATTCCTCTCATCGGCCAACTACTTCGGGGTTCCCATGGTACTCCTCACAATGCATTTCAGGGCTGATCCTAAGTACTTCCCATGGTTAAGGTAGTCAGGGACTTATGTCCTTAAAGACTACAAGTGTTTGAATTAGTGTAAATTAACAGATTTTAATGGTTGGCTCAGCGTCATGAACGGAGTTTGGTTATCTTACTTGGTATGGTTGTGTGCATGTCCATTGTATGAAACATTGTCAATTTTTTATTATTTTTTGTTATTCACTTGGTGACTACTTTTATGGTTTATGAATATTTCACAGATATTTTTTGGTTTGTTACAGAACTTACAACATGGGTAACTTGTTATGAAACCAGTAAATTGTGAACATAAAATTTGAAACATGCCATTAATGAATATAAACTATGGTAGACTTACTAGGTGACTACCTTACACTTTTATTCCTCTTCGACTAGAAAAGAGTGCTAGGCTCTCAACACAATGTGACTAAGCCCATCTGTATATCCTCAGCTCACTCTTCGAGTGCAAGGTCGGTCAATAGGGAGGAAGCGAACATCATGAGGCCCCCTAGGCCTACCACCCCCTCTACCTTCCAAGTTACCCATTTTTAGTGGTATATAGAAATCATAGATGAAGTGCCTATTACTATACAAGCTTTATCCTTTGTCTTATCCCTGAATACCCCAGAGGGTGATGACTTGGTAGAGGAAGAAGGGCTAGGCAAGGAGTTAATTTCCAATGCTTTTTAAAAATTGAAATTTAACCTACAGTAATTTATTCAATCCTTAAAATAGATTCATTATATCAATAACTAGTTAAATCTATCATTGATTTACACATATTGTATGCACATTGTTAGAAAACAGGACCGCAGAGCAATAACACATATACAATTAA
Organism: Pseudotsuga menziesii; assembly: GCA_001517045.1. Taxonomy (NCBI): domain Eukaryota; kingdom Viridiplantae; phylum Streptophyta; class Pinopsida; order Pinales; family Pinaceae; genus Pseudotsuga; species Pseudotsuga menziesii. Next base: position 239,937 of record LPNX010470117.1, on the reverse strand, counting down.
ATCATTAAACAAGATGCAAAACACAGTAAAACATTACAGAGAGACACAGATATAACGTGGTTCACCGAAATGATGGGCTATGTCCATAAAGAAATTACCAGTCCTTTTATTACAGTATAGAAAGATGAACGGATACAACCTACAGCAATACCACTGCACTTCCTCTTCATGCTCTCATGGTCTCTCTTATTTTACAATGCAATACCATACACAGTTGTTTTACAATGCTTTATTTTATAGGGGAAATACAATGGGAAAATTCTAGGGTTAACCCAATACCATGGGTCTACAAAATTGTTGGCCAACACACATCCCTGAACCCCAAGGAAGGGGAATGAGTGTACAGTACTCCTGGGGTACAAACACGACTGCTCAATAATATCTCTGGAGATCAGGCTCCATAACCAACAAAAATGAAAACAGACTGTTGGACAAAGGTGGCTGAGTCGCACTGACAGTCCAAACAGCTTAAAAAATTGAATCTGAGAGACAGATCACCCTTTTCGGGGAAAATGTAGCGAGGGAGTTGCTAAATTTTCCCAAAATCAGGTGAGGGGGTCGCTTAGAAACTGAAAATAGGAGTGATATTCCTCTTGAGAGGGAATTCACATCTTTCAGGGCTAAATGAGTGACTTGGTTGCCCTTTTCAGCCCAATAAGAAAGACCTGGCTTGAAAACTTGAAATTATTTTAACTTGAGCTGGGAACGGCTGATAGTAACTTGTACTGTGTCCGAATGGGCTTAGTTTGGCCTTAAGGAGGATCAACTATGAACGTAAATACAAAAAAACAAAGATCTAAACAAGATTTAACAAAAACTGAATCTAGGTTAAGAAAGCAGAAATAAAAACTGAAACTTGAAAAAAAAATCCAGGGATCCTATGGGATCGACCCATTATGGTCGCCAAATATATAGTAGGGATTTCACCCTAGCTACAGGCGGGAATGGCTACCTTTCATCTATAAGATGGAAGGGTATGGTTCCTGTGGGTGAAAGAAAACCTGCAAAGAAATGTTAGCTTTGAGCCATGGAAACCCTACAGGAAATGGTTAGAAAACAAGAGAGATAGCTTCAGGCAATCAAAGGAGAACCTGCAGCAAACTACGAATAAATAAACCTACAAACAAAATAAGTTAGAAAACTAAAATAACAATGAAAGAAACATGGTTATACCTTCATTCTTGGTGGAAATGGGCCACCATGCCCTAGCTTTGGAAGCACCTCTCTCTATGGGATGGAGTCTTAGCTTGTGGAGCGATGGAGGAGAGGGGGTGAATGACTTGAGAGGAAAAGGGTCACAAGGCACTCACACAGGAAGCATACCGATAGGGAGAGAAGGAGTGTTTTGAGAGTGACCCCGACCCCTCTATTTATAGTTTTTTCTAGAGATTTTAGGGTTTTAAGCCCTTGGTCAGTGCTTTAGCCCCTTTTTTGGGCTTTAAGCCCCTTTTCACCCAATTCTTAGCTCCTTTGGGGATTTTAATCTCCTTTGAGGGGTTTTAGCCCCTTTTTGGAGGTTTTATCCCCTATGAGAGCTATTTTCGCTCTTTTAGGGGTTTTTAAGCCCTTTTCATGTTTTTGAGCCTTTGAAAGGGCGTGGGGGTCAAATGAGGGTAGTGTAATGGATGTCTTTAGGTGATGTAGGTCATGTAGATCTTACTGAGGGTTTTTTTGGGTTAACAATGATTAAATAGAAGGCCTTAAAATAAGGGGAAATAGTAATTTGAATGTATTCCCTATGAAAGAGACCTTGAGGTAAAGGAAAATAAATTGCAACATATGTGCTGCAGAATTGTAGCTCATTTTGTTTGAAAAAATAATATAAAGATCGACACTTCTTGGTGGACATAGCCCAAAGTTGGGTGAACCACACATATTGGTGTCCCACGTTTACATTTGTTTTATATGTGTTTTTATTTCTCAAGTTAGCGATCCACAAATATGCCTTTCTAACAATATGTTCAATTCTTTATGGTACATCATGAATGAAATATAGACTATGTCACTTACTACTATTATGGAACAAAGAACAATAGAAACTAATTTTAGAGTGTTATCATTAATTATTGATGGTTAATACATAAATATATGTGATTGTTTTATTAAGTCATGTATCATTTTCTCATGAAAAGAATACATATAAGTAGTGATGTGTGGAAAATTACCTGAAAACTTAAAGAGAATATTAACATGGCTTTGAATTGTTGTATATATTTTCAATGCTTCAAACATGTAAATGGTGAAGCATGGACAAAGGATTTATGATATTATTATATTGAGATTATATGAAGTTGATTTATCTTATTACTAGCAAATGGGAATTATTCCAATTTACATTATTAATGTGAAATAACCATTGGTGCTAACATTATTGGGTAGTCCAAAGTTGTTTAAGAAGTATTTGTATACCCATTTTCTACAAAAATGGTGAGGTGGAAGTTGGGTATGTGACAAATGGTATCAAAGTGGGTTTACAACACTTAGACCTAATGGGATCACCTGCATTTAGGTATGTTGTAAACCTTGTGAAGAATTTGTTATTTGAATATGGGAATTTCTGTTTACTTATTGTTATGCATGTTATAGAAAGGAACGGTTATTTTAATGTCATGGTCACCAGGGTGTATAAGATTTAATTCACTAAGAATATTATACCTAAATGCATTAAGATAGTCGCATAAATTGAAATGCAAGAATATATGCACGAAGAATGAGGTGTTGATTGGACAATCAACAAGGTGGCATGTTTGATTTAATTAGGATTGTAAAGTTTTGAAAATGAGGAAATAAATGCATTGCCATGTTAATTATAAAATAAAAATTTGCATACCTATATAAATATGTTCTTATGATATTATACATGCATCATGTTAACTCAAAGGTGTAGGGAATTTCTCTATGGTAAATGACTAATACAAATATGTAACTTCAATTCAAGCTTGTAGAAGTAAGGTATGAAAAGCGATTACGAATAATTTGTTGAATGAGTAATGCATTGAGTTCATATAAAATAATATCTTGTTGCATCATAAAATTGCAATTACATTTCGTAGTTTTCTTTATGAGATTATGATGTGAATAGTTTTTGGTGAGAAAATATGAGTAAGGAATGCATGTACACATGACTATAAGAAGCATTGTTGAATGGGAACTGGTAAGGTAGTCAGAATCAAAAGATAAATTTCACTATTGAAAAGGTAACATATAGAGTCAATATGATTCCTTTATTATTACGAAAGGTTAGCAAGATTTTATCATTTGATTAAACAAACACATTTTGGCAAAAACATAGTTTAGATAACTTGATATGCTGAGAATATACTTGCTAGAGGTTTTCAATTTCTACTAAAATACTTTAGTATGGTAATTGTAGCACTATTAAAAATGACCAGTTGTGTATGTGGCATATCTATGTTAAGGAAATTGATTTATTGAATTTATTGAATTGGTTTTTATATGCATACATGCTAGAAGTATCAAGTTATGCTTAGTGATAATTTGTTGTTTAAATATATTGGATGTATAATGTTGTCTCTTAAGTCATGGAAGGATTAGATATACATTCCTTAATGTTGAGCGAGTAAGCTATGGAGCATCCAGAATATTGAGTTACCATGTGGATATGGTGTTGAGCTAGTGGGCTAAGGAAAATCAAGTATGTTTAGAAGTATTAAAATTTTGGTTTGAAGTGGAGCTAGTAGGCTCTGGAACAGTGAGGATTCTCGGTACTGATTATGATATTTTATGCCTTCAATGTTACTTTTGAAATGATATTACATGTTTGTCAAAGAAAATAACATAGATTTGAGATTATTGCATGTAATGAACTACAACAGTTCCAATAATACCATAATTGAAGAGTTGGATATGAATATATGACACCTCATAGCAATAAAAAAAGGCAACCAAAGACTAATTAGATAAAGAGAATGACACTTTTAGCATGATCATGAGGGATTCCTTGGGTTATTAGGCTCTAAATTCTAACAACAACTTTCTACGATAAATACATCTTCTTAAGATAAATATACAAGATTAACCAACTCATGAAGAGGAAGAAAAAATGGATATTTAAATGTGATTGAGCAATAGAAACTGATTTTGGTGTTAAGCGTGTTGGCTCTGGAGAACCTAAACTATTTAGTCTTGTTGGTTATGCTTGTAATTGATGTCAAAGAATTTCATTAATAACAAATGGAAAAGGTAAAAAAGTCGAACATGTTCAATATTGGTGTAGACTTATTGTATTTTAGTCGGAGTCGAAGTTGTCAACCATTGTTAGTCAGAGTCGAATTTATCGACCATTGTTAGTCAAAGTAAACCTCTTGCATACCATTGTTAGTCGAAGTTGACCTCTTGTTGACTAGTGCTAATCAGAGTTGAATTTGTCTACCATTACCAGTCAGAGTCGAAGTTGTCAACCATTGTTGGTCAAAGTCGACCTGTTGTTGACTAGTGCCAATCATAGTCAAAGTTGTCAAACATTACTTTTCAGAGTCAAAGTTTCTGACCATTGTTGGTCGAAATCAACCTCTTTTCGACCATTTCTAGTTGGAGTCGAAGTTGTCGACATTATCACTCGAGTCAAAATCAGAGTTGACAGTATCAGAACCAGGGTCATGAATCTGAGTTGAAATCTGAGTTTGACATTGAATTAGCAAGTAAAAATTACACGAAATGTAGTTTGAAATCAGAATTGATAAATGTTAGAATTAACAGTGTTTATTTCATCGAAGTTGACAAAGTCGAAGTGGAAGCGGTGGAGTCATAAATGTTAGAATACATAATATATTTTTATAGTTGACTTTTGACATTAGAATCGCTCAGTCGGATTCAGAATTGAAAACATGTTCTAAATCAAAGGAAACAAATGGTCTATAGTTAACTTGTCTAAATCGATATTATGAAGTGAAATATTTCATAATCATAATGTTAAAACTTGCAAGTTTAAAAAGACAAGCTAATTATAAAATAGCTTCATTTTTAAAAGGTCATGATGAAGAGTTGTGACTATTTGGCTAAACGAATATTTAGCCATTCAAATAAAGTGTCTCTACACACAACATTGCAAATATAGATGATATAGAAAACCTAAAACACATAATCATTCAAGTGAGGTTGGGAGGGGCAAGGGAAGGAAACAAAATCTTATAGGAAGTCAAAGCTTCGTTATAGTCATAGTTAGTAAACATGATGTCAATGCATACTTCAGTTGTAGCTGAAAAATTAGGGTGTCGGTGCATCCTGCAATCGTAGCTCAAAATATTGGGTGTTGTCACATCTAGCAAGTTGGTTCGTGTGAAATTTTTGTAAATATAACTTTTTTGTAATAAAACATGTTTGTTTTTCCTAGTGGGTTTCCACAATAAAATACTGTGTTATGTTTCTATTGTTGATTTTCATTTTTAAAGTGGTAAAAATTTAATAAGGTATATCAATACTGATTGACACCCCCCTCTTAGTATTGTTTGGTATTCCAACAATTGGTATTAGAGCAGGTTCCTTCACTACAATTTAAATCACTGGAAGTAATATCCTATTAAAAACCACTATGGATCAACAAGAAGGATCAGCTACCAACAGACCTCCATTATTTACAAGATATAATTATGCATTCTAGAGTGTAAGAATGAGATACCGTCTAATGTCTCTTGGATGCAAGATTTGGAGTTATGTTGAAAAAGAGTATAAAGGACCAGTCAACCTACCTACAGATAGAGATGAACTCAATCAATATGAATCAAATGAAAATTCTTTGAATGCAATATTAAATGGATTAACAAATTTAGTATTTGTTAAGGTTATGCAATGTAAGACAACCAAACATTCTTAAGAGAAATTAAAAACAATTTATGAATGAGATTCTAAACTCGAAAAATCCAAAATTCAAACATACAAAGGGTAGTTTGAAAATATAAAAATGAAAGAAGAGGAAAACATTGCAGAATATCTTCTAAGAGTAGATGAAATTGTCAATTCTATCAGAAGCCTAGGAAGAGAAATAAAGGAGAAATAAGTTGTTTAAAAATTACTAAGAACCCTACCAATGAGGTATGAATCAAAGGTGTCTACTATTCAAAAGAACAATATGATCTTGAACTTATGGTAGTAGACGAACTACGTTATATTTTTACTTCCTACGAGATGAGAACATGACAATATGGATCATCAAGAAAAGAGGCAACATTTAAAATATCAAAAGAGCCAAAGAAGTATGAATCCTTATCCAAGAACCACTCAGAGAACTCAGATGATGAAGAAGCTCTATTTATCAAGAAACTTGAGACAGGTACTTGAAATTACAAAGGAAAGCTACCCCTAAAATGTTTAACAAAGGAAATATTGGTCATTATGCCTCAAAATGTCCTTACCCAAAACAAGAGGATAATGATGATGAAGAACCATGCAATCATAAGAAAGATCAAAAGAATAAAACCATAAACAAGAAGAAATTTAAGGAAAACAAGAAAAAAATTTATTCCATGAATGATAGATGCTCAAATTATTCTAGTGAAGATGAATGAGTAGAAGTATTATTCATGGGAATAGAGAAAAAATACACTGAAGAAGAAATAGAAGGTGTGGTAGATCTTGAAGTAGAACTTATAAGCGCTCTTGACAAATGAAGGAAGTATAAAAAGATGTACAAACAATTAGAAACCAAAGTAATAGAGGTTGAAGAGAAAAATAATGATATAGAAATAATTATTTTTGACTTGGAAAATCAACTTCAAGAAGCTCAGAAGGTTGAAAACAGTCTAGAACAATAGCTCAAGAAAAGTGAACAAGAATTAGAGCAATATGAAGCTGAATTAGTCTCACTTAGAAAGAATATTGATGAAGAATCCTTTCAATCAAAATTTATGAGTAGCTCAAAAACTCTAGATGACATCCTAAGTTTCCAAAGGTCAACCAATAATAAAATCAGATTGGGATATGACAAAGGAATGAAGTTAGAACAATCCTTTCCAACAATACAAGATGGAAACAAGAGGAGTTATGCTGATGTACTCAAAGACCCGTTTAAAAGGGGAGATAATCAGAATTCTGATTTTTGTCAAAATAGAAAAAGGACAAATAAAATAATAATAAGGCCAATGACAAACATAAAACTACAGCTCTTTTTGGGTAATTTCTATGTATGTAACAACTTTGGGAATAATGCATTTAACTCTAGGATGAGAAAAAACATAATCAGGAACCTTCCCACAAACAAGACAATTATGATAATCCTCCAACAAGCATAAATCAGAATTCCTTTGCACCTTTACAAATGTATGACAAATAATGTTACAAATGTGGTAACTTTGGGAATATGGCTTGAAACTACAAAGCATTGAATCCCATAAAAAAAGGAGAGACGACCAAAGATAAGGAGCAAAGAAAGGATTGGAGAAGAATATAAGATGTGAAAGAAAAAATTTCAATAGCTCTATGTGCCATAGAAAAGAAAAATATATGGCATGTGGATGGTGGATATTCAAAGCACATGACCTGAGACCCAAGTAAGTTCATTAGCCTAAAATAAGATAAAAAATAAATAAAGATATACTTTCATAGATAATTTATCTTCTAAAACAATTGGGAAGGGAACAATGGCTCTTAGAAACAAGATTAAATCAAAAAATGTCTTGTTAGTAGAAAAATTAAATCATAATCTCCTAAGTGTAATTCAAACATGTGATTGTAAAAATAAGCAAGAAATATGATGTAAGAAACCTACCAAAGATCATAACACCTCCTATCTATGTTTGTAGACATTGTCTTCATGGGAAACAAACAAAAGAAAGTTTTAAAATCAAAGAACATACAACTGTTAGACACACCAGGAAGACATAGAGGGTGATGGGGTGAATCTGTGTGTATAGTCTTTATTACTTTTTCAATTTTAGCAATCAACAAATTATTCAATATTATGAATTATCACATTATCATTATATCATCATCAATAGTGTTATCATCATCATCACATAGAAATAATAGAAACACAGTACACAAGATTTTTACGTGGAAACCCAAATCCTGGGGGGAAAACAATGGAAGCCTTTTTATAATAGTTTTCCAAAAATAACTGGAAGGAGGAAAAAATCTCCTAATTATAAAGACTTCAATTTTCCAGCTACAACTGAAAGGAGGCTACAACCCCTTGATTTACAGGATGCAACCTAAAGGAAGCTACAACTCCCTAGTTTTTCGGCTTCAACCAAAAGGAGGCTATGACCTCCTTTCCTTGCCCATTCCTGATACCCTGATATGAAGATAGAAATTTCTGAACCACAACCACACTTATCCTATGGACCTGCTAATCAACACCTGTACTACACTGCAAAACCTGTACCACACTGCACAACCTGTACCACACTGTGCAACCACTGCCACTACTAACCACTTCTTATCATATGATCACTACTCATCAACTGAACACTATCCACTTTATCACACTACTCATAAACTAGTACAATCAACCTGTCCATTCAACTTGTCCCAATGAATCTGTTTCTCACATCAACCAACTCAGTCAATCTGAGTCTGTAGACTAAACTCAGTCAACCTGGGTCAAACCAACTGCTCATACAACTCAACCAATCTGAGTCAAACCAAATGCACATAAGTCAACTTGTGCCAATATTGCTCAACTGAACCAACCTATAACAAGATTCTTGTGTACCTATGCCAAATCAATCATACAATCGTGTTAATCTAATCAAGTGCTCTAACAGTCAACCAACCCTTCTTACTTGGCCTAGTTCATCAAGAGACACGTTTGAGAAACCAAGAGACTTCACATATGGTCAACCAAACTCCATCCAATCACACTCAACGCAATGACACTACAGCAACCACAATCACATCCAATGAATACTTGACAGTTAAACATGATATACCTCAACCAAGAAGATAAAAGACTTAACCAACTATGTCAAACTCAATCAATCTCATAAACTCTTAGACACAAAAGGATTTTTCACTCTACTCAAATCAAGTCAACAAATCAAACAAATATTAAGCAGATAGTCACTTACAACACTTTCAAAGGTTGTCATAAACAATCAATAACAATCAAACTTGTCAAACTAGTTCAAACACACAATGATCAACACTGGTCAAAGACATAATGATCCACTTAGGTCAAATACACAATGATCAACACTTTCCAAACAAGTTTTCAAAGAAAACATTTAGGTTGATCAAATACTTAACTCACAAGATATACTACTTACATGCAAACTTCTCATTCAATACTACACTATACAACGATCAAGTTAAACACGAAGATATATGCCAAGATAACCATAACCATATCCTCCATAACATATCGAATGAATTCAAAGAGATATACCAATATATAGCCTCACATACTAAGATCAAAGACGAACTCTATCCATGAGAGACATGTTCCATTATAAGAGAAGCCATGGAACATGAACCATACCTTATTGAAGATCACAATATGAAGAAAAAATGGAAAAATCAAAATAAACTATATATCATGTCATCACATATCCCTCGTAACAATCTTTCCAATAAGCCAAGAAATTTGTAATTCTGATTCCGTATGAGAAAGTTATGCCAATTTTAGTGAATATTCCCAAAAATTTCTCTATCACAAAGTTTCGCACTTTTCTCCAAGAGTTGCGAAATTCCTAAGAGAATTGATGATGAAAAAATGAAATGTTTGATATTATATTTATATAGGTTTTGGAGAAAATTTATTACCTTGGGTTGACATGCAATTCAAATTTACAAATAATTAAATTCTCTTTTGTTTGTTTGGCTCACCCAAAAAAGTGGGGTACACCAACTTCAAAAATTCATATTTCTTCAACTGTAAGGAGTTAGAAGATGATCCATATATCAATGGAAATGGATTGATGATTACTATATCGCTATGATGGATTTATTTTAAAATTCTTGGTCTAATACTCTTAAATTTTTCAATTTGTACAGGACATCAAGACTCCACACATAAAGGTGCCAAAGACCATGTTACCTTATGCATAAGTTCCAATGTCCAAGGATTTAATGGACATCATCAAGGGCATGAAGGATTCTATGGTATTCACATCCACATACTTCACATTAACAAGAAGAATGGATCCACCATATACTCATCATATCAAGGGTATCAAGGACCCCAACACCACCAATCAAGTGGGAACAAATACCTTCATTAGAGGAAATTTCAACTCAAAATGGGCCTTTTAACTTTTATTCAAATTCCATGTCATCATGTGTTAGCCAATGAAATTGCTTTAAATTTGAAATACCGTATAGGTCTTAAACACTTTTTTAATATAAATTTGGGGATAGATATCATAAAAAAAACTACTTTTTTGTTTGTATTTTTGACATATCTCCTTGTGTGTTTACTCAAATTTCGATTGGGAGAGCTCATTGGATGCGGAATTAAATTCCATATCCAATGAGTACCCACTCGGCATACTTTTTACGGACCCCGCTACCCCAAAAATAAGAAATAGCTGAAAAAATGGAATGATGACATCATCATTCCATTTTTTCAGGTATTTCTTGTTTTTGGGGTAGCAGGGTCCATCAAAAGTATGCCAAGTGGGTACTCGTTGGATGCAGAATTTAATTCTGCATCCAATGAGCTCTCCCGATCAAAATTTGAGTAAACACACAGGGAGATATGTCAAAAATACAAACAAAAAAGTAGTTTTTTTCTTTTCTTCCTCCAAAATTAATAAATATTATTTTATTATTTTAACTATTATTTTATTAATTCATTTTAGGAGGCCCATTTTGAGTTGAAATTTCCTCTAATGTTCAAGAATATCATAATTATTATACAAAATGGATTCAAGGACTTCAAGGGCTTCGACATCATCATGCTCAAGGTCTCCATATCATTAAAAACATATCAAATGGTTCAACTATATATCTCCATCACCAAAAGAGTACCAACAGCCCAAAACAATGGTATAAATACCTCACCACTAGTTTGCAACACCTTATGGCCTTCATATACATGATCAAAAGGCTACTACATGCCAATGACCATATAGCGTCAAAGGGAAATCAAAACACCATATATGTTGGTTCAAGAAATAAATTTCAAGGACACCAAGGAACCCATAAGAATGGGTTCCAACATACCTCCATAAGTGTGGGTTCCAAGACCTAAGTCTCCGCATGCAAGAGGATCAAGATCTTAGCTTATGGACTCAAGAACCCCACAAGAACATAAAAACCTCAAGTCCATCCAATTCAAGCAATTGGATTCACCATCAACACATCAAGTACTTTAAACACATGAGCCACATCATCCATCCAACATGTAATGTCCGCATTCAAATAAATGTATAGCAGGACAATTCCATCAATCCTACCAGTTACCTAGGTTGGATGGATACATTTGGAATTTTAATAAGGGATATAATCAATGATGTTTAGAAATTAAAATTAGATAAATATTTAATAATTTACCTTATTAAATAAATACAATATAAAATTGAAGTGGTAATGGAGCATGGAGACACATGGAGACTATGGGGCCCACAAAAGCTAGAAATTGTGTGCCACGTGGCATCCTCCTCTTTCAATTTCAAGTGCATGGGAATCCTAAAGGTTCTTGGATTATTTATAAGGCTAATAAACTCATCCATATGCATCATAGGTCTAATTTGGGAAGAAATGTAACTTACATGGGAAAGGAAGAGTCATTTTGGAGCTAGTGAGACACTTGGACTAGATTCCCTAGCTCTATGACAAAAATGATGAAGATTCTATGGCACCTACGACACAAATAAATTATTAAGTCTGACATATGACATATATGACATTTCATGTCAAAATATAAGCTCCAATAGATCTCTCATGTGATTTGGGGAAGCTCAATGGGCTCCTACTCAAATTTGGGGAAGGTGGAAGGATAGGAAAGAGGGGGCACATGGAAAATCATGATCCCACAACCTAATTCCAATTGTATTGAGTCTATGGATGGGTTTGTAACCTTATAAGGATAATTATTTTTATAAATTAAAGGAAGCAACCAAGAGAAGAGCTTTTGATCATTTGAGAAATTTTCATTTGTGAATTGTGAGAGCTAGTGGATCATGACTAGTTTTCTTGCCTTAGCCAATTTCGAGGGTGAAATATTCCCATCCAAGTTGATGTTTGGATAGTCCACTCATGTATTTAAAGTATATTTAATTGATTCTTATTTTCAGGTGTAAGCTACATGAAATCATGTGGATTCTTCTATTGCAACACTCTCTATCAACCATTTCTAGTTTTCTTTGCATATTCATGCTCATGGAGGGATTGTGCCTTGGGTGAGCTCATGTACTCTTTGGGAGAGATATTCCTGATGTATTTATGATTTTAATTATTTATATTTTCTCTTTTATTCATTCTCAGAAATTTTCAAGTCTAAATACCCAAGAGTTGTATGTCAAAATGACTTTTAATGAGGAAACATTGACCATTTCCACTCTATTTTGATATATGATATGGTAATGCTTATTATTTCAAATGTAGGAATGAATATATGATAAATGTATGATTTATGAAATTTAATTAATGTTTATTTCAAGTCTCATTTTCATTACTTAATAATTGGGATCCATTTTACTCATTTTTATTGCATTGCGAAAAGATTTGGCGCATTTTCGTCAAAGGTCGGAATTGTGATTTGGGAGATGTTTTGGAAAGAGTCATAATAGAATTTATAAAATGAAAAATGATTCATATTATAATTTTAAAATGTTACTTACACATCCCCTACATATTTTATTAAATTTGAGTGACTTTGGGACCATTTGGGAAGCCATTTCTGGGAATTACCCAGGGGGAATTGGAGCCCCAATTTGCTACTAAAGACTCCTAATTTGAACAGAAAATTAAACAAGTTTTCAGAATTAATTTGGGGGTAATAAAACATCCCTGAAAATAATATTTAAGTTATAATATAATTCATGTACATTCTGAGAAAATTTGGAAGCATTTGGGCCAATTTGGAGGTCTAGACATCAAAACTAGTTAAGGTCAAAATTGGGGAAAAAGTGAAAAAAATAGTCATTTAATAAAATTTAAAAAAGGGACATTACAAGTGTTATAATAGAATGGTATTGGAACCTTATGGTATTAACAAATATTCAAATAAATAATCAACAACCCTTATATCCTGAAGTTGAAGGTGTTTTTGTTGAAGAAGAAGAAGTAGAAGAAGAAGAGGTGCATTCTGCTGAAACTATGACTAGCGACGGGAAGGAATACACTGATCAGGGAAAGGTGGAATATATTAAAATCATACATCCTCTATTTTATTAAATAACCAATAACATGAACCAAAATATTATGAAAGGATTCAAATTTTTGGTTAGTCAATTTGGAAGCAAATTAGGAGTAATTGGAAATATCAGTAGTTCACAATCAGAAGAAAAGAAGACAATGGGTGATCACATTTTTTCAAGAACAGGAATCCATAATATACCCCATGAATTTCAGATCATACCAAGGCCTAATACACCTAAATTTATTTTACCCAGAGAAATCCTAACATTCAACTTGAACTTGATACAATGGCAAAATAATGGGATAAATTGGATGAAGATTGTAAAAGAAGTGTGCCATTTGATCAGTACTTTCTTGCTGCAAATAAACTCAAAAAGAAGGAATATAATAAGTATCTATATAAAAACAAAGACTTGAATTGTGCCATTATTAAATTTCCACTCCCTACTTTTGATGGTTCCTCTCAAAGTTATGCTAACACTTGGGTGCAAAAATTAGATGTGTATTTTCAACTAAATCCAATGGTGGAAGAAGATGCCTTAAAATGACCTATTGCACTTGGAAGGATATGCCAATGAATGGTGGTTCCATGGACTGAATAATTTGGGTCATGATCAGGTTAACACATATGGATAATTTAGTGATAGGGTACTAGAGATATTTGAGCAAAAATATCATGAATTTTCTTTCAAAGAACTAACACAATTGAAGCAACTTGGGACCCCGACTGATTATATGATGGAATTTCAAAAATTATCAGTCAAGGTGGATGATGTGTCTATGGGAAGGTTAGTATTGTTTTTCACTGAATTTTTGTCTGAACCCTTAAAATTTTTGGTCAAATTCCATAAGCCCACTACATTAAAAGATGCAATGAGCTTGACTAGAGATCTCCAAAATGTGCTTCCTAGAACAAGATTTCCTCCCAAGCCTAACTTCAAATTTGAAAAGAATCCTTGGAAGAGAGATGCACCTGATAAGAATCCTTTTCAAAGATATTCAAATTAAAATAATAAGAAATACGGAATAAACAGGGATGAACTTCAAAGAAAAAAATTGTGCTTCACATGCTTTCAACCATGGATGGACACCAGGGCATAAATGCACTAAGGGAAAAGCTCAATATATAGAAGTATTTTCTGATAATGATGAGTATTAAGGGGGTATGTATGAATAAGGACACAATTATTATCAATAGGAATCATATGAGACAGTAGATGAAGAATAAATACAAGAAGAAAATCATCCTTCACCGGACAAAGCAAGAATGGTAGTACTTTCAGTAGTGCCTCGCTATCACACTATTCGATGCAAGGGTGTGGTATTAAGACAAAAAGATTAATTTTTTGTAGATATAGGATACACAAATAACTGCATTGATTGAGATATGGTGGAGGAAATTAATATTCCTACTAAACCATTCGCTGGCTTCATAGTTTTCCTTCCCGGTCACAACACAATGCAGTGCAAAACATGGGTTCCAAAGCTGCAAGTCACTGTAGGTAAGTATACTTTTGTTGATAGTTTTTATGTGGTTTATGTTGCTGATACTAATGTGGTTTTGGGAATGAAATGGATGTATTCTATAGGGGAGCATACAATAAATTATCGAATTCCTAAGATGAAGTTTCAAGATTCAAAAGGTGTACTAAGGGTTATGGGAGGGCAGCACACTTACCCAAATCAAGTAGTGAATTGCAATAGTATGAGATCTATATTGAAAAATGGGGACACATAATGGTCTGTTGAATTTCATATCACATATCCCAAGGAAAACATAAAGGTCTTTGAACACCCAAAGGAGATAGAGAAACTGTTGAGAAAGTATGAAAAAAGTTTTTAATGATCTTCCACATGGTAGACCACCTGATAGGGGGGTTGAGCACAACATTTTTTTGGAGGAGGGCACTCCACCCATTCATATACCACCTTATATATATCCCAATAAATTAATATATGATATTGAGAAGGCCATCCAAGAACTCTTATATTTGGGGCTCATTAGACCAAGCTCTATCCCTTATGCTTCTTCAGTAGTGTTGGTACAGAAAAAAGATGGAACCTTGAGGATGTGTATAGATTTTAGATATTTGAACAAGAAGACCATTAAGAATAGGTATCCTATTACTAGGATTAATGATCTCATGGATGAGCTATTTGAAGCCAAATATTTCTCCAAACTTGACCTTAGATCAGGTTATCACCAAATTCGAATGAAGGAAGAAGATGTGCAAAAGACTACTTTTCGATGTCATTATGGTCATTTTGAGTTTGTTGTTATGCCATTTGGATTAACCAATGCTACAGACACATTTCAAGCATACATGAATAGAATATTTTTCAAGCATATTAGAAGTTTTTTTTGGTCTTCTTTAATTATATTCTCATTTATAGTAAAACTTGGGAAGAGAACTTGCATCATCTAGAGATTGTGTTGAGAACTTTGCAAGAACAATCCTTGTTTGCTAAGATGTCTAAATGTGAATTTGGGATGAAGGAAATACTGTATATTGGGCACATTATTTGGAAATAAGGTGTGAAAGTACACATGGAAAAAATAAAGGCTATCTTAGAATGTCCATCACCAAAAAACATCATCGAATTAAGAGGTTTCATTGGAATATGCACCTATTATAGAAATCTGGTGAAAGGGTTATCCAAGTTGTCTTCTACACTCACTGATTTGACTAAGAAGGATGCTTTCAAGTGGAATGAAGAGGCTGAAAATTCCTTCCAAAAAATGAAAGAGGTAATGAGTAGTTGCCCCATACTTGTATTACCTGATTTTTCTAATCCTTTTGTTGTTGAATGTGATGCTTCAGGTGGAGGAATAAGGGCTATCCTAAAGCAAGGCCAACACCCTATAGACTTTGAGATAAGAAATTTGTAGCCTAATGAAAAACTTTACTCCATATATGAAAAATAATTTTTTTCCATCATGCATTCATTAGCCAAGTTTCGACAATACTTGGTAGGAAACACGTTTGTGGTGAAAACTGACCACAATAGTCTAACACACTTCCTCACCCAAAAGGATCTAAATGAAAGGGCAAAAAAGTGGGTAAGAAATATTCAAGCTTATTATTTTGATATTTAATATTTTAAAGGGAATAATAACATTGTAGCAGATGCATTATCTCGAAGACCTAGGCTTTTTCTCTCATGGACATTGCTAGAGATTGGAAAAATATGTTACTAGTTGAATATTCCAAAGATAAATTTTCTTGTGATTTGTTAGATGGAATCAAGGGGGATGATAACTATAGGATTGTGAATGAGATGATATATTATAAGGGAATAATTTATTTGGTTCCATATTCAAATCTCAAGTATAGAATTTTGCAAGAAGCACATGTTTCCCCACTAGCTGGCCATCCGGGGATCTTCAAAATTTATAGGAAATGGAGGAAAAGATTATTTTGGAAGGGGCTGAAGGAAGATGTTCAGAAATATGTGAATGAATGTAAGTTATTTCAGAAAAACAAATCAGAGCTTACATTCCCATCTGGTTTATTGCAATCATTTCCCATTCCGGAGCAAAAATGGGAGAGTATTTCAATGGAACTCATCACTAGGTTGCCCAAATATTTGGATAAGGATTGCATATATGTGGTATTGGATAGATTGAAAAAATTTGATAATTTTTTTCTTTTTACATCATATTTTAGTGCTTCACAAGTGGATGATATGTTTTTCAAAGAAATCTTCAGATTGTATGGGCTCCCCAAGAGCATTGTAAGTGATAGAGACAGTAGATTCATGGGTGCTTTTTGACAAGAAATTTTTTGATTGGTGGGCACTCAGTTGACTGCAAGTACAATATATCATCCACAAAATTATGAAAAAACAGAGAATTTGAACCAATGGTTGGAAGTGTACCTACGAAACTATGTGGGAGAGCAACAAAAAGCATGGACAAAATGGCTACACTTGGGTGATTTTTGCTACAACGCCACTTTTCATATGTAAATAAGGATGTATCCTTTCAAATAATTATATGGATATGATGCACTTACCTTTTTTTAGATGATATTTGGTGATATTAGAGCTCCAAAAGCCAAACATTGGGTGGAAGAGAGCCAAGAAATTTTAAAGCTATTGAAAGACAATTTGCAGGTTGCCCAAAATCAGCAAAAACAATATGCCGATAGACATAGAGAAGAAAGGACCTTTCAGGTTAAATATTTAGTATATTTAAGGTTGCATCCATACAAGCAAACCTCTCTAAAAAATAATGGGGCAGAAAATATAAACCAAGATACTATGGCCCATACAAGATAGTTCAGAAGATTGGGGAAGTAGCATATGAATTGGAACTTCTGGAAGGGAGTAAAATCCATAATGTATTTCATGTTTATTGTCTAAAAAAGGCTCTTTGTCAGAAAATTGTCACTTCATAAATATTTCCTCCTTTGGATGATGAAGTTCAGCTCACACTTCTTCCGGAAAATATTTTGAAGACAAGGGAAAGAAGATTGAGAAGCAGAACTATCAAAGAATACTTAGTACAATGGAAGGATATACCAAGTCAAGATGCCACATGGGAAGAGGAGAATATTTTGAAGCATCCAAATCTTAAATTTCTTGAGTACAAGCAATCTTGGGTGGGGAGGACTGTAATGTCCCCATTTAAATAAATGCATAGCAGGACAATTCCATCAATCCTACTAGTTCACTAGGTTGGATGGATACATTTGGAATTTTAATAAGGGAGCTAATAAATAATGTTTATACATTAGCATGGGATAAATATTTAATAATTTAGCTTATTAAATAAATAAAAGATAAAATTGAAGTGCCAATGGAGCATGGAGACATAAGGAGACTATGGCGCCCACACAAGCTAGAAATTGTGTGCCACATGGCATCCTCCTCTTGCAATTTCGAATCCATGGGAAGAATAAAGGTTCTTGGATGAGTTATATGGATAATAAACTTGTACCTATGCATCATATGTCAAATTTTGGAAGAAATGTAACTTACATGGGAAAGGAAGAGTCATTTTGGAGCTAGTGTGACACTTGGACTAGACTGCCTAGCTCTATGACAACAATGATGAAGATGCTATGAAACCTATGACACAAATAAGGTCTGAAGGATGAAATATGACATATATGACATGTCAGTTCAAAATATAACATCCAAGAGATCTCTCATGTGACTTGGGGAAGCTCAATGGGCTCCTACTCAAATTTGGGGAAGATGGAAGGCTAGGAAAGAGGGGACACATGGAAAATCATGAGCCGACACCCTAATTCGAATTGGCTTGAGTTTA
>LPNX010470117.1:201561-217036 GCA_001517045.1 Pseudotsuga menziesii | reverse complement strand
ATTCTTTTTCATGGAGGAAAGAGTGGAGGAGGAAGAGGCAACAAAGCTGATTCACCTCACCTAGTCTTGCTTTCCTATGTGCCTTAAAACACTGAAAAATCAGTCAATAAAGCAGAAAAAGCAGAAGGGCGCCTAGGAGGCCAGGAATAAAGCAGATTTGATTCCCAAGACTTTCCCAAGTGCTCCATGAGTCAATAATGGCAATTTTGACCTCTATGGATAGGCAATTGACAACTTGCACATGGTGGGACTCATGGACTAGGCAAATAAGACAAAATAAATGAAATAATGTCTAAGTGGGTAAATACTATGGGTTGATTATTCTAACATATGGATGGATTGGGAACCATATAAGGTTAATTATTTTTATAAATTACAATAATAAACCAATATAAGACCTTTTTATCATTTGATAAATTGTCATTTGTGAATTGTGAGAGCTAGTGGATGACTAGTTTTCTTGCCTTAGCCAATTTCGAGGGTGAAAGATTCCCATCCAAGTGGGTGTATGGAGAATCCACTCACGTATTTTAAGAATATTTAATGAAGTCTTATTTTCAGTTGTAATATACATGAAATCATGTGTATTCTTCTATTTCATCACTCTCTATCAACCATTTCTAGTTTTCTTTGCATATTCATGCTCATGGAGGGATTGTGCCTCGGGTGAGATCATGTACTCTTTCAGAGAGATATTCCTGATATATTTATGATTGTTATCATTTAAATATTCTATTTTATTAATTATAAAAAAATTTCAAGTCTAAATACCCAATATTTGTATGTCAAAATGAATTTTAATGAGCAAACAATGACTATTTCCACTCTATTTTGATATATGATATGGAAATGCTTATTATTTCGAATGGAGGAATTTATATATGATAATAGTATGATGAATGGAATTTAATTAATGTTTATTTCATGTCTCATTTTTAGTACTTAATAATTGGAATCCATTTTACTCATTTTTATTGCATTGGGAGAAGATTTGGCGCATTTTCCCCAAGGGTTGAAATTGTGATTTGGGAGTTGTTTTGGAAAGAGTCATAACACAATGTATAAACTGAAACATGATTCATATGAGAATTTTAAAATATTCCTTACACATTCCCTGCCTCTTTTCTTAAATTCAAGTGACTTTGGGACCATTTGAGAAGCCATTTTCGGCAATTACCCAGGGGGAATTGGAGTCCCAATTTGCTAGTAAAGACTTCTACTTTGAACATAACATTAAATTTTTTTGAAGAAGTAATTGGAAAAGCATAAAAAATCCATGAAAATAATATTTAATTTATAATACCATTCATGTACCTTCTGAGAAAATTTGGGAGCATTTGGGCCAATTTGGAGGTCTAGACATCAAAACTAGTTAAAGTCAAAATTGGGGAAAAAGTGAAAAAATTGGTCATTTAATAAAATTTCAAAAAGGGACATTACACAACAAACAATAAAGATACCAAAACAAGTACAAGAATAAAAATAATAACAAATAATAGTAACCAAATATCAAACATGAGTAAGGAACTCGACAATGGACTCAATTGGGACCAATATACAACATAGGGACACTTGACCAAGTCAATGGATAATCAGGGATTTTTACATTGTTCAAAGGCCTCCAAGGGATTCAATATTGGGATTGGAAAAGGTAAAAATATATCCTCTGACACAAACAACCATAAACTAAACAATAACCCTCAGGGGCTCCACAAGGGGTGCCAAGGACTCAACAGCTAGCATCAATGACTAGACACCGTTGGCATCAATCACAACGTAATCAACAATACATCACAACCATTCAAAATAATTGACATCGACCTCTGTGATCCTACAAGGATGAAAAGTATGAAATGGGAAAAATACTTTATGTTATTCATTAATGATTATACAAGGATGACTTGGGTATCATTTCTTAAGGAAAAATTAGAATCCTTCATGAAGTTTAAAATTTTCAAAGCACTAGTTGAAAAGGAAACAACTCTTGTTGGAGTAGGGTCCTGCAGCTACAGAAGAAGCTGTTAGTATTGGCGGAGAGATAAGTTTTGGCGGAAAGAGGATAAGATGGAGCTACGATGCCGTAGCACGGTTCCAGCTGCAAAGCAAAGCCGAAAACCATGACTTTTTGAGATACGAAAGTCAAAGAAAGGCAACGATACCTGAGCGGCTGAGAAGGGAGAGATAACCCACTGCATTGAAGGCAGCAGCGGAAGACAGGAGGGCTCAGCGACCCTCATAAATAAGAAGGAGAAACGAGGCTCAAGCATTGAAGACGAAGGACAGAAGAGCGAAGCGGTGCATAGTACCCATGATCAGTGCCGGGAAGCATGGAAGACTGCAGAGAGCTGTGGTGTGATGGGAAGCAGCTACCTCAAGGACAGAGAGAACCGACTGTCACTAATTAGGGTTTGGGTTACTGTTGGGACAGGCCCACAGTGTTGTAATGGCATGACCTTCGGGCTTCCTATATAAGAATATGTTTTGTATTGTAAAGGGTTAGCTAGTCAGTCAGTTATCCAGTTGGTTAGATAGAGAGACAGTCGTGATTGGAATAGAAAATAAGGATAACTAGAATGTTGTAAAATCCAAGCTCTGGTTCTGGTTCTAGCGGTAGCAATCTTACTAAAACCAGTAGCTGGCTTGTAGAGCATGCATGTAACGATCCGCAGGGATCGACTGAGAGGGAAGAGTATGTTGTAAGAAAGACAGCATAAAGGTAGAGAAGAAAGATCTAAGAGAGAAGATCTTGAGCTGCCTATGAGGCGCAGCAGAACTGTGTTTTCCTTCCCTTAAGCAATAATAGAGAAGCACATTTTTGTGGACGTAACTCCCATCCTGGGGGCGAACCATGTTAAAGTCCCGTGTTCTGTGATTGATTTGCATATTGTGTTTATTTGCTGCATCTATCTGATTATGTTATGCAATTTGCTTATAGTTGATGTATGAATGAGTTGTTTAGTTACAGCACTACAGGAAGATATATACAAGTTGAAATCCTTGGCCCGTCGTATAAAGCCTACTTATGCTTGCCTTAGATAGTTAATTAATCACAGTAAGACAGTCTGGGTATCAGGTCTTGCGCGTCGACACGAACAACGCTAAGTGCACTAAGCTGCGGTTGGAGGGTATCGCAAGAAGGCGATACCACATCGGCAGAGGAAGTTGCGGTGCGCGACTCTGTGGGTTGAGGACTTAGCGTTGGACAGGAGTTTCGTGTCGCACGGGGCGTGGCGATGTGGTGAGATTGGGACTATTGTGAGAAGGAATAAGTCGTGCGAAGAGAGGACCCGTGCGACATGCACAAGGATAGAGACGCTGCGGCTAGAAGAGCTGCACGACGACGGGATTGCGCGGCGCGAGCAAGAGGTTGCGCGATGCAGAAACATAGAGGGATATCTTGCAGCCAGAAGAGCTGCGAGCCACCAGTAGGACTACCACAGAACCTGGTCCAAGATGCTTGAGTCCTTGGCCAACCCATTAGATTCACTTCGGGTGAGACTTCAGGCCGCCTTGCGGTCTGTCACCAAAAGGGCCAGTGAGTTAGGGGTGTTGTTGGTTGATAATAGTAAACCCAGGTCTGCCCATGCAATCAAAAAATGGTTTCGTTGCTAGTTTAAACAACTGGGAGTTAATGTTCTGTTGGTATCCTACCATAGAAGAGTTTCACCAGTGGCTGGATTCAGACTTAAGGGATTTCTCCAAGAAAGAGAATCAGAGTCTGAAACTGAGCACAGAAGCCTGGTTAGAAAAGCATATCACTTCAGACATACACGCTATATTTTTTTCAACCTATGGAAATGAGCTTTTCGACTGGTTATCCAAGTTGACAGATAAGAACACATTCAAGAAGAAAAGACACATTGTCTAGACATCGGAGCTGATTCAGACCGCACAGAACCTCGACAATCCGATTACGAGAGCAGTGGACTTCTGGCTGACAAGTGTGCTAGAAGGCTTTGTTACAGAATTTGCAGTTGACCAGAGAAAGAGATTCAGCATAGCTGAACGATACTTTTTCAGAGGATATCATGGTAAGTACCTAAGATCTCTAAACTTGTTCCTTAAAATGCTGCTATATGAAAAAGGAACAATGGATCTAGTTTCAGATGAATAAGTAAAGATAGTAATGTCACAAGAGTTTGAAAGTGATTTTGATGACATTGGATGAACCCATAGTGGAAAGAAGTATAAAGTAGATTTTAGCTCTCCTATATTTGAAGACAGTTCAAACAGTATTAGACAACACAGTCCTAGCACCATAGAAGAACCAGAGGGGGGTATCCCTTACCACCCCTATACTCCACAGAAACAGATAGGGACTCAGAATAACCCTGTAGGTACTCCATCTAGTAGCTCACAGCGAGTACCTACTCCCGCTACAACACCTTCACCTACACCGCTGAGTGGTAGTAGCCCAGTCAGTAAGAACCCACCACAGAGAAATAGAATGGGAGACGACATGAAGCTACCTATTTTTAAAGGTACAGGAGCAGAAGACCTGGAACAACATTGGTTCCTATGTGAAGCCATGTGGACCATTAAAACAATCAACGATGACAACCTTAAACTTGTACAGTTGGTCACCACACTCAGAGACAGAGCCTTGACATGGTACATAAAGTATACTACATTGCCCAAGACGATTTCCCAGGTCAAGAACGCCATGATCAAAGAGTTTAAGAAACCTAAGTCTGAGTCTCAGTGCATTACAGAGCTTAAGGATATTAAGCAGCTACCATCAGAGTCAGTATGGGACTTTGACCAGAAATTCAAATCTCTTATAGACCAAGTAAGTTTTGAGTTTGCGCTGGAGCAGCATAAGGAATGGTTTATTGCAGCGTTGCTCCCTCATATTAGAATACCACTAATGCAACAGAAACTCACTACTCAAGATGAAGCGCTGGAGATGGCAATGAAACTAGAGGCTTCACCTCTAGCAGAGACCACCACAGGCATGACAACCCTACAGAACCAGTTGGCCAACCTCATGTTACAGATACATGGACTTAAGAAAGGGAAAGAGGTTATGCAAGACACATGGTGCATAAAGTGTAGAGCACAGGGTCATACCAAAGACAACTGTCCAGTATTCACAGAATATTTAGCATCAGGGGCTCCTAACCCCTTGCCAAGAACACAAGGGCCATGGTGTGAAATATGTAAAACAAAAGGACATCCACCTCAGCAATGCCCTTTGCTTCAGAAGTATGTACAGACACCTAAAAACCTATATTGTATCTTCTGTAAATCCATCGGGCATGATCAACAGGACTTCCGAGCTTATGATCTCATGTCAAAGAGACAACATGATGTGTATAGAGTCCAAGCAGACACACAGGGTCCAGCAACAGGACCACAGCCGGATCAGGCTTACGGAGGCCGTGCAGGAGGATTCAGAGGACGAGGCCGGGGAGGAGGCTTCGCATGTGGAGGAGGTTTTGGCCAAGTTCATGGGCCAATCACTTGTTATAATTGCAGAGTTATAGGACACTACGCTAGGGACTGTCAGAACCCCACTACTACTTGTAATTACTGCAAATCTTATGACCATACCATAGAAGAGTGTCCTATTCTAATAGCTAAGATCAGAGACCCTAAACCAGCGGCACACCAGGACATCCAACTTATTGTTGATGAGCAGGCAGAGCCAGAACCAAGAGTCAATATTGTGACTAGGAGCGGTGCTTCCACCAGTGGCACATCGCAGGAGACCGCAAAGAACACAAGTCAGGGGTGGGTGCGCAGAGCTCCTAGTAAAGCAACATCGCTCGACCTACAGAAGAATAAAGAGAAATTTCATGAAGCCAAGGCTTCCTTTGATGAACCTACACAACCAGGATCGCAGGTACCGCCGTCTAGGGGCGTACCGCAACAAACACCTTGTGGCGATAGCCCTGAGCAGGCATAGCACGCTACCACATCGGGAAGATGCGACGAGGATGAATCGACAGGAAGTGTACAATCATTCCTGCACAGCTGCTTGAAACTACTGAGAAATGACAAAGCTGTCGGTGAGCTACAGCGCATCATAGATCAGTGTCAGCAACCTTCTCTATCGGGCAGTGCACACTGCGCTATCCATAATATTACAAGACACACAAGGACAGGAAGAGAGATGAAATTCACAGCACAGATTGGTGAGTTTGAAATGGATGAGGTTGTCTTAGATCTCGAATCAGAGGTGAATGTTCTAACCAAGCAGACATGGGAACAGATGGGTAGTCCTCAGTTATCCCTATAGCCTATCCACCTAAGATTAGCTAATCAGCAGTGAATATCACCATTGGGTCGACTACCGTAGGTGCCAGTTGATATTGACGGAGTTCGTACTTTTGTGGAATTCAAGGTTATAGAAATCATTGGCGATAGTCGACCATATCCAGCACTATTAAGTATTGATTGGGAAATTGGTAGCAAGGCTGTCATTGACCTAAAGAGAAGACAAAAGACCTTTGAGGATGCGCAGATCTGGGTCATCGCACCGCTGGATCCTTACCAAGGTCCTAGGTATATTGAACCCTTAAGAGCAGAGGAGGAAGCACATAACATGGATAGCCTTTACCAGATGACTGTGAACCAGAACGACTACATCAACCCAACCGCAGAAGGGAACATTAGTTGGAAACGCGACGGCTCATGCGCATCGGATTCTTATGTCGGCCTAGAAAATTGGCAGAATAGACTTTACGAAGTCTCAGCTCGCAGATGTGCGTTTATGAGTAAATAACTGCGATGGATTGGGGCGGAGACCACTGATATTCCATCATACAATGGACTGACAGATATCTAGGACTTCCTTGAGCATTTTGAGCAACAGATGCCTTATGAACAGAGAATCACATCTATGGACCTTGCAGCACGAGCCACACCCGCAAGATGGTGGTACGCGCATAAAGAAAATATCGCATCATGGGATGATATTAAAATATTGATGGCAATCAGATTTTTGGTCGACAAAGAGTATGTTCAGCAAAAGTACAGAGGAGAAACTGATCCTAGAGCACACATTCATACATGCGAACAGAGCTGGTCAGACATCCCAGAGGATGAATTGGTACACAGATTCATTCACACATTGGACACAGTTCCAAGGAACTGGTACACAGAGACTGAATTACGCAAAGGGACGACTACATGGTCACTTATCACAGATAGTTTCCTGCTCACCTTTGCATTTGAATCAAAACATCCAAGTGTTGCTCAGGCCCTAGACATAATCAAGACCAAGATATTTGAGGATTGCACCATCTCAGTGCCAGCCCAACCTGAGTGGACTATCCAACTAGAAGAGGCGTTGGAATGCTATAATTTTGCATCAGAACCAGAGGAGGGGGAGGAGGACCCTCGTAACACCAACATTCCGGAGTTAGAAGGAACTCGCGATGTTGGAGGACCACAGCTAGAGACTCCAGCAATCACTGAGCCCATCAAGATTAAAAAGGTCAATATTGGCACAGATGCAGAACCTAAGTTTGCCTCTATTGGAGACTATTGGAACGATGAAACAGTCGGACAGATTGCAGATTTGTTACATGACTATCAGGACCTATTTCCCACCAAGTTCACGGAGATGAAGGGAATAGTCGGAGACCTGGGAGTTATGAGGATACCATTGAAAGAGGATGCTAGACCAATTAAGCAGCGCCCATATCGATTAAACCCGCGTTACAAAGAAAAAGTCAAGGACGAGATCGATAAGATGCTAGCAGCAGGCATCATTGAACCCGTAGAAGAAAGCGAATGGGTTAGCCCCATGGTTGTCCAAGAGAAGAAAACAAAAGGAGACATCAGAATCTGTGTTGATCTGCGAAAACTCAACGATGCATCACTTCATGATCCATTTCCGACACCGTTCACTGATGAGGTATTATACAACGTGGGAGGACAGGAGCTCTACTCCTTCACTGATGGCTTTTCAGGTTACCACCAGATCAGAATACATCCAAAAGATTGATCTAAGACCACCTTTGCAACAGAATGGGGCTCGTTCTAGTATACGGTAATGCCCTTTGGTCTCAAGAATGCACCAGCTATATTTTCTAGAGTAGTAGTTGCTGTATTTAAAGAATACATTCATAAATTATTAGAAGTATATTTTGATGATTGGACTGTATTTGGACTAATTGACAAGCATATAGGAGACTTAAGACTGATGTTAGAGAAATGTAGGCAGTACCAGATTTCTCTAAACTTGAAAAAATGTATATTCTGTGCACCATTTGGTATCTTGTTGGGTCACATTGTTTGTAGACAAGGCTTGATGGTAGATCCCGCGAAGATCGCCATCATTGTAAATCTTCCAGCACCCAACTCAGTCAAGCAACTCAGGACAGTACTTGGTCATACCGGGTACTACAGAAAGTTCATCAAGGGCTACGCAAAGATTACAGCACCAATGGAGAAGTTGTTGAAGAAGGATGTAAAATTCCTATGGAATGAGGAATGCCAGCAGAGTCTCGACATACTTAAGGAGAAGATGGTTATAGCACCCATCTTAGTATTTCTGGACTGGACTAAGCCTTTCCATGTACATGTGGATGCATCTGGCATCACATTAGGAGTCGTATTGACCCAGCCAGGAGAAGGGGATCTTGACCATCCCATCGCATATTCCAGCAGAAAGCTATCGACAACAGAAAAGAAATACACCACAATAGAAAGGGAGGGCTTAGCTATGGTGTATGCACTACAGAAGTTCAGGCACTATCTATTGGGTTCCTCGTTTAAAATGTTTACTGACCATTCTGCATTGAAGTACCTATTCAATAAACCAGTGTTAGGGGGGAGAATCTACAGATGGTTACTCCTCTTTCAGGAGTATGATTTTGAAATCATTGTGAAACCAGGAAGACTGAATGCTGGACCGGATCATCTGCCGTGTATAGAATTAGGGGAAGAGGCCAGTAACCTAGATGACAACTTACCAGATGCATCGTTGTTCTCTATCCAGATCGCAGATGACTACTATACTGACATTATTCAATTCCTCACTACAGGAGTAGCACCTGATGAGTTTACTAAGCAGCAAAAGAAACAGTTGGTTGTTAAGGCAGCAGACTTCACCCTCATTGCAGGATGCCTATACAAGTTAGGCCCGGATGAAGTCCTACGCAGATGTGTAATTCCGCATGAAAAAGATGTTATTATTAGAGAGGCACATTTAGGAACCGCAGGAGGTCATTTCGCTGGAAAGCCGACTGCGCAGAAAATCCTGGACGCAGGATTATGGTGGCCTACGTTGCATAAAGACACCAAGGACTTTTGCAGATGTTGCGATATCTTCCAGAGGGTGGGAAAACCCTCTCGACGCGATGAAATGTCGCTGCGACCGCAGGTCACGTTGCGCGCATTTGACAAATGGGCTATAGATTTTGTGGGTCCTATCAACCCACCAAGAAAGCGCACGGGAGCGAGATATATTATTACCGGAATAGAGTACCTCACCAGATGGGCAGAGGCCAAAGCAGTAAGAAATTGTGATGCTGCTACAGCTGCACAGTTCCTGTTTGAAAATATCATCAGTAGATTTGGATGCCCAGTAATTTTGATGAGTGATCAAGGCAAACATTTCTTGAACAGCACTATTGAGGCATTGACAGAAGAATTCCAGATTCAGCACTATAAGAGCACTCCCTACCATCCAAAGGCTAATGGTACGGTGGAGGCCTTCAATAAGATTCTAGAAAACACTCTTACTAAGATCTGCAATAACCAAAGGAATGACTGGGATCTCAGAGTTAACGCTGTATTATGGGCATACAGAACCACATGCAAGAAAATTATGGGACACACACCTTTCAGCTTGGTATATGGACAGGAGGCTGTTATTCCTATGGAGTATATTCTTCCCAGCTTAAGAATCGCTCATATTACCGAGATGACTGACCCAGATACAGTCGAGGAAAGGTTGGCATAGTTGCTCACCTTAGAAGAAGACAGATTCATCGCTAGATTCCATCAGAAAGTGCAGAAGGCCCGAGAAAAAGCTTGGCATGACAGACACATTAAGAGTAAGACTTTCTAGATTAGAGACCTAGTGCTCCTCTATGATAGCAGGTTCAGTAAGTTTCCAGGGAAGTTCAAGACACATTGGCTGGGGCCATATCAGATACAGCAAGTTACAGAGGGAGGTGCCGTTCAGCTCAGCCAGCTGAACGGGGAGCTTCTTCCCACATGGATCAATGGCAGTAGGCTTAAGCTCTATAGTGATAGCCACCTCGCCTCTCAACCCTAGCTTAAACCAGTTTATAATAGTGCATATGTTCAGTGTAGTTGAAAGGAGGCATCACACCGGGAATGAGTCTACACCCAAAAAAATAAATAAATAAATAAATATTTTTGACATTGTTTGTTTGCGCAAGTGATGCAGAGTTGCATCGCAATAGTGCGATGTTTCCCCATGCCACGTACACAGTTTGCAACCGACAGTGAACTAGTCAAGTCACTGTCTGACAGGTAGTTAATGAAGAAATGACCGGTATCCTCTACCGTAGATTTGGCAACAGTATAATAAATTTTTCCAGATTTGGTAAATTTCCGACGACACTGAGGCCTGTATATGCATGCTTTGAGGGACACGTGATCAGATCTCAGCAATTATGACAGATCAGAATGACGGGTAGAGTCTTGTCCAGGTAATTATGATGACCAACGGGTGTGACCTAGGATAACCATTGCGTCCGGTAGTATGCCTTCGGCATAAAAGCAGACATCCTTCAAGTAGGAAGGGTAAAGTTGCCAAATCTTGAGAGCTATGCAAGCCAGTGCTAAGTGTCCCCTGTGCAGAGCCAATTAAGTTGTAGAGTACAGTGACTTCCAGAGTTCGAAGCCACTGCACGCCCAGAGTATTCAGCCAAGCGGATTCTGACTGAGGCCGAACCTATAGAATTGAAGTTTCGAAAGAACGTACTGGCCGTGCATTCGCCATGACGACGCCACCCAAGGTTGTGAAAGTAGAGACATCACAGGGCAGACAGCCGCTAAGGATGAGGAGTCAAGCGCCAGAACTAGAAGTTGTCACTAAATTCTCTGCTAAGGAGAATAAGAACACCGAGCCGATCATTGAAGATAAGAAAGCAGAGCAGAAGAATGATGAGAAGAAATCTCCTGTCAGAAAGAAAGTAAAAATGAGAAAAAGAAAGCAACAGGAGAAAATCGCTGACCTATCTGATCAGCTAAGAGAAACACGAAAGACTCCGAAGGTACTGAAATAGAAACCTGAGGATCAGAGGCAACATGTGGATCTGGAACACTTCGAAGAGAAGAGAAGTGGAAGAAGACTGCAAACCCAGCGGAGGGGAGACTTCCAGAACGAGGACAAAGGCTTGTTCTCGGAGCGGAGTTCATGGGTTGCTTCTTCTCCATCCACAAGGCTCTATATGGAAGGAAATGTTTGAGAAGGCTGGAAGATACAGATTTTCCTTGTGATAAAAGTTCTAACCCAGATAAAAAGGAAAGGATATCTGTGGAACATTTCTCAAACACTAGAGTGCTCATAAAGAAGAAAGAGCGAAGAGAGTGAAACCGTGACTATGGGAAGAAAGGATAAGAGAGCCCAGCGAACTAAGTTACCGAAATTCCAAGAGAACGTGTCGAGGTAATGAAGAATGAAGTCGAAGGACTTCGGTAGAAGTTGCAGAAGACTTCGTAGGAGGTGAAGGAGAAGCTGCAGAAGGAAAAACTACAGCAAGAGAAGTCCGTTCCAAGTGGCTCGAGGATGAGCCACAAGTAAGTGTTAGGGGACTGTTGGAGTAGGGTCCCGCAGCTACAGAAGAAGCTGCTAGTTTTGGCGGAAAGAGGATAAGACGAAGCTACGACGCCGTAGCACGGTTCCAGCTGCAGAGCAGGGCCGGAAACCATGACTTTTTGAGATACGAAAGTCAAAGAAAGGCAACGGTACCTGAGCGGCCTTGAAGGGAGAGCTCACCCACTGCATTGAAGGCAACGACAGAAGACAGGAGGGCTCAGTGACCCTCATAAATAAGAAGGAGCAACGAGGCTCAAGCATTGAAGACGAAGGACATAAGAGCGAAGCGGTGCATAGTACCCATGATCAGTGTCGGGAAGCATGGAAGACTGCAGAGAGCTGTGGTGTGACGGGAAGCGGTTACCTCAAGGACAGAGAGGATCGACTATCACTAATTAGGGTTTGGGTTACTGTTGGGACAGGCCCACAGTGTTGTAATGGCACGACCTTCGGGCTGCCTATATAAGAATATGTTTTGTATTGTAAAGGGTTAGCTAGTCAGTCAGTTATCTAGTTGGTTAGATAGAGAGATAGTTGTGATTGGAATAGAAAATAAGGATAAGTAGACTGTTGTAAAAGCCGAGCTCTGGTTCTGGTTCTAGCAGTAGCAATCTTACTAAAACTAGTAGCCGGCTTGTAGAGCATGCATGTAATGATCCGCAGGGATCGACTGAGAGGGAAGAGTATGTTGTAAGAAGGACAGCATAAAGGTAGAGAAGAAAGATCTAAGAGAGAATATCTTGAGCTGCCTATGAGGCACAGCAGAACTGTGTTTGCCTTCCCTTAAGCAATAATAGAGAAGCACAGTTTTGTGGACGTAACTCCCATCCTGGGGGCGAACCACGTTAAAATCCCATGTTCTGTGATTGATTTGCATATTGTGTTTATTTGCTGCATCTATCTAATTATGTTATGCAATTTGCTTACAGTTGATGTATGAATGAGTTGTTTAGTTACAGCACTACAGGAAGACATATACAAGTTGAAATCCTTGGCCCGTCATATAAAGCCTACTTATGCTTGCCTTAGATAGGTAATTAATCATAGTAAGACAGTCTGGGTATCAGGTCTTGCGCGTCGACACGAACAACACTAAGTGCGCTAAGCCGTGGTTGGAGGGTATCACAAGAAGGCGATACCGCACCAGTAGAGGAAGCTGTGGTGAGCGACTCCATGGGTTGAGGACTTAGCGTTGGACAGGAGTTTCGTGTCGCACGGGGCGCGGCGATGCGGTGAGATTGGGACTATTGTGAGAAGGAAGAAGTTGTGCGAAGAGAGGACCCGCGCGACGTGTGCAAGGATAGAGACGTTGCGGCTAGAAGAGCTGCGTGACGACGGGATTGTGCAGCGCAAGCAAGAGGTTGCGCGACGCACAGACACAGAGGGAGATCTTGCAGCCAGAAGAGCTGCAAGCCACCAATAGGACTGCCACAGAACCTGGTCCAAGATGCTTGAGTCCTTGTCCAACCCATTAGATTCACTTCGGGTGAGACTTCAGACCTCCTTGCCGTCTGTCGCCGAAAGGGCCAGTGAGTTAGGGGTGTTTTTGGTTGATAATATTAAACCCGGGTCTGCCCATGCAATCAATAACTCTCAAAATTAAATGTGTAAGGTTAGAAAATGGTGGAGATTTTACATCAAATGAATTAAATGATTATTGTGAAACTCGTGGTATCAAAATATTTTTTTCACCCTCAAAGACTCCTCAGCAAAATGGAGTAGTTGAGAGAAAGAAAAGGATAGTACAAGAAGTAGGAAAAACCATGCTCAATGAAGCTAATATTCCAGATAACTATTAGAGAGAAGCAATATACACAACTATTTATATACAAAACAGAGGACAAATCATTGTGAATAGTGACAAAACAACTTATGAGAATTTTTTTGCTAAACCAACATCAGTCAAGTACTTTATGGTCTTTGGAAGTAAGTGCTACAAAAAGAGAGATGACAATAATATTGGGAAATTTAACTCCAAGACAAATGAAAGCATATTTCTTGGATATTCATCTACCAAAAATGAATACATATGCTACAATATAAGATTAAAAATAAGATATCATAGAAAGCGCAAGTGTAATTGTTGATGACACCAAACCAAGAAAAATAAAAATTCACAAAAATGAGGATGATGCAGAAACTAGTGATGAAGAAAAAAGATGAATATTCTAAAAAAGAGGATTCTTTAAAAGAATAGAAAGATAAAAATCTATAAAAGATAAGAGAAAGATGAAGATTCTCAAAAACAGGAGGCTTTCGAACAAAAGGAATAAAGTGAAGATGAAGACCTTCCTAGATCTGATACAAAGACTCCATTTAGAAGGATTCAAACGAATCATCTTGAAACTCTAATCATAGGTGACAAAGATGCAAGAGTTAATAAAAGAATAAGACTAATGTTTCAAGAACAAGCATTAATATCATTGTTGTTAGTTTTTCTTTAGATATGATTATTTTATCTAGGATCTTTGTCTAAGAGAATAAAAGGTACAACTAGATGCATAATATATAAGAGATACACAAGACACAATGATTTTCACCGAGGAAACCATAAAGGAGAAAACACCGCAAACTTCCTCAGAATAGTAAGATTATCAAAATGAGTAATAAGAAGTAATCAACAACTATCTGTATCTCCTCCCTTTCTCTCTCTCTCTCTCTCATGCGAACTTGAGAGTGTGAGGTGTGTTTAAATGAGGGAGAGAACCTCCCTATTTATACCTTTTAAGTCACTGACCAAACATAATACTGGGGCCCACATGTCTTCCCTAACATGGCCAAATTCTCCTAGAGAGGCTCCAAATAAATTACATGATGTTACACTAGGGACTATTGCCTTGACTTACAACAAGTGTTGTACCTCAAGGTATAGACACAATTAAGACATCTCGAAATGGGGTAAACACAACCCCAATGGGGGTAAAAAAACATACAATGATAATACACATCAGAATATCTTTTGAAGTTACAAATACATCAACACTTCCTCTTAAATAGGAAGGTATTCTCTCTCTTCACAAGCATCAGCACATATGATCAGGTATTCATCACAGATTCATCATCATGGAGTCATAGAGTCGTCATCATAGTTGCAACCATCATAATATTATTATTTCATCATCGTACCATACTATCTATCATCAAAAGTTTCTACAGATCCAACCCTTTTTCATGATGGATGTAGGACTAGTCCTATGTTAGGTATTCATCACATCTCGAGCAGTCCATCATGTTGTGGAAATTGAACCCCGTGATAGATTAATTTTACTCACAACAATTATCAATTGAACATGCAAAATCACTCACAAAAGAGACTGAATAATGAGATGAACACTAAACTATATTGAATAAGTGTACAATATCCAACCCTGTAACATAATAGGTTGCTTCATTAAATAATTACATAAGGGATTTGAATGCATGAGGATCAATTCGAATCTAGCATAAAGCAGGCTTACTAAAAATAAGCAAATCCCCCATAGGTGCAAAAAGCTGATCCCAAATCAGTCATGGATCTCACGAATTGGAAAAAGCGCTTCGGTAAGATAAAGAGTGATTGAATGACAACTCATACATTCTTTTACAAGGAGAAAAGAGTGGAGGATGAAGAGGACAAAAAACTAGTTCACCTCACCTAGTCAAACTTTCCCTATTGCCTTAAAGCACTGAAAAAGCAGGCAATAAAGCATAAAAAGTAGAAGGGCGCCTACAAGACTAGGAATAAAGTAG
>LPNX010470117.1:188005-201432 GCA_001517045.1 Pseudotsuga menziesii | reverse complement strand
TGGTTCTCTGCTTCTGAACTGGATCTTTGCAGATTCGAATGGTACTCTGGTTATCATAGTAGATGGTAGTTGAGTAATCTGATTCGAAACCACACTCTCCAAGTAAACCCTGCAACCATAAACATTGAGTTGCTGCATTAACAACTTCTCTGTACTCGGCTTCTGTAGATGAGAGTGCAATGGCACTCTATTTCTTGCTTGACCAGCTAATTGGCCCTTCTGCAAGCATGAACACATATCCTAAGGTGGAATTTCTATCTATGCTATCACCTGCCCAATCACTTTCAGTAAATCCAATCAAATCAAGATCAGATTTTTCTTTATAGAAGATCCCATGTGTCCTTGTTCCCTGAACAAAGTTAAAGATCCTTTTGGCTGCTTTCCAATGGATCTCATGAGGCTGATCCATGTATCTAGAAGCCACACTTACTGCATAAGAAATATCAGGTATATTATGTGTCATATACAACAAACATCCAATCAATTGCCTATACAGTGTATTGTTTACCATAGGTGAAGAATCAGCTTCTTCCAGCTTCACTCCTGAAAGGAAAGGAGTTTTGCTTGCTTTGCAATCCTTCATTCTGAATTTGTTCAGCAAATCCAAGACATACTTGGACTAGTGCACCTTGATTCCAGATTTGGTTTGAGAAATCTCAAGCCCCAAAAATTGGCTTAAGAGCCCCAAATCTGTCATGGAGAAGGCTTGGTTCATTGCACCCTTTAAGGAAGCAATCTCATCCTTTGAGCTTCCTGTAATGAGGAGGTCATCAAAATATAACACAATGATCATTAATGAACAATTAATTAACTTCAAATAGACATTTGGATATGATTTGCACCAAACAAAATTCAGTGATAGCAAGAAGCTATCGATCTTGGCATACCAAGCCCTAGGGGCTTGCTTTAGCCCATACAATGACTTTCTCAACCTGCACACAAGAGAAGGTTTAGTAGCAAAAACTTGAGGCTGCTGCATATATATCTCTTCAATGAGATCTCCATTGAGGAAGGCACATTTTACATCCATGTGATGTACCTCCCATTGCTTTGAGGCTGCAATGGCTAGGGCTAGCCTGATGGAATCCATCTTTGCCACTGGGGCAAAGGTCTCATTGTAATCTATCCCATGAACCTGTGAGTAGCCCTTGGCTACCAATATAGCCTTGTACTTCAGTGGTGAACCATCAGCAGCAAATTTGGTCTTGTAGACCCACTTACACTGAACTAACTTCCTCCCTGGGGGAAGATCCACTAGCTCCCATGTGTTGCTCTTCTGGAGTGAGATGAACTCTTCCTTCATGGAAGCTTTCCATATTGGATCTCCTACTGCTTATTCATATGTTTGAGGATCATATTCCACCAACAAGTAGCATTTCTCAGCAAACATATGATCCTTCATGCACAGACCACTCTCAAATTGAGATCTAGTCCTCCTTGGGTCATTGGGATCCCCAGCTAGCTCTCCTGCTGCATGTAGTGTATTGGCTGCCCATTTTGGCCTTGTAGGGCTGTTAGGGTATGAAATAAACTAATATCCATCATACAAATCAGAATCATCATGTTCAACAAACTTTTCACTTACTTTCAGAGGTTCAGGTGGTGAAGAGGCTTCTCCAACTTCCACTGCTGCAAGGGGTTCTTCTTGAAACTGAACACACCTTTCGATGAAGGATTATTTGTGCTAAAATTTATCAGTTTGTAACCTTTTGAATCTTTAGAGTATCCAACAAATAGACACTCTTGGCTTTTGGGATGCAAAGCCTTTCTCTTTTCTGTTGGAATTCTAGCCCAAGCCCTTGAGCCAAAAATCCTGAAATGGGTCACATCTAGCTTGTGCCCACTCCATGCTTCGAAAGGAGTCATACCTTCAAGCTGTTTATGAGGCACCCTATTCTGGATATAGGCTGCACAGTTGATAGCTTCATCCTAGTACTTTGGTGGCAAATTTTTGGCCTCCATCATGCATGTTGCCATCTCCTTCAGTGATCTGTTCTTCCTCTCAACAACACCATTTTGTTGTGGTGTGTAAGGGATAGAATGATGCATCTGAATACTTGCATCTGCACAATAATTAATAAACTCAGACTTGACATACTCACCACCATTGTCATATCTGAGGACCTTGAGTTTCCTCCTAGACTGGTTTTCAACCAAATCCTTAAAGACTTTGAAGAGGCCAAAAACTTCAGACTTGTGTTTCAGGAAGTAAACCCAGCAATACCTGGAAAAGTCATCTATGAAATTCAATGCATATTTGGCCTAACTCATGGACATATGAGGGAATGGGCCAAAAACATCACTGTGGAACAGCTCGAGGGGTGCAGAGGTTCTCTCATGACTAGCTCTCTCAAATTTATGCTCTGGGTGTTTTCCTAGGATACAACCTTGGCAGACTCCTTTGGAAAATTTTATCTTGGGAAACCCTATGACCATCTCTTTTTCACTAAGATCAGAAAGATACTTGTAATTTAGGTGGCCAAATCTCTCATGCCAAAGCTTTGTTGCTTCATTAGCATGAATCATAAGAGAAAAGGGGTTTGAGTAGGGTAGGAAGTGTGAGAACATGTATACCTTCTGAGCATGATTCGCAACTCCTTTTGAAATGAATTTACCACTTGATATATCTGTGATCTCAACTTCATCAGGGGAGAATATGACCTTCTTTGGAGACCCAGTGTGAGTCATCTGGTACACTGATAAGAGGTTGGAGGCAATACCAGGAACATACAACACATTGCTGAACTGACCATGATCAAAATCAATACTCCCTTTGCCCAAACTTTCAGTGAGAGAGTCATCTCCCAGTACTATAGGTGGTCCCTTCGACATGTCAAGTGAGGAGAAGGCCTCCTTGCTCGAAACCATGTGTCTTGAAGCTCCAGAATCAATGATAAAACTGGGTGAGCTTGATGTGCCAGCAACGAATGCATGAACTCTCTCTCTGTCATCTGAACTTGATCCTCCTTCTCTCTTCTTTGAGCTGTCTGGAAGGGAGATGCCATTCTTCTCCAGGAGTTGGGTCAGCATGTCTATTTTATTCTTCATATAAGAGCTTTTAGTGTGATTTCCCTTATTGCAGTATGTGCACTTGCTCATTTCTCCTTTGTTTTTCTTCTTCTGGTTATTCTTCTTGGAACCTTGTGGCTCCTCTGGAGACTTGTTCTTGTCTCTCTTTTTCTCAGGTGGCTTTTTATCTTTCTTTTTGCTTTTTGAATCCACCCTCGAATCTCCAGTAACCAGAGCTTGATCTTTGGATGGTTTGATGGTGCCCATCATCACCATCTTGTCCTGTTCTTGTGTGAGAGATTCCATGAAATCTGCAAGTCTAGGCATCTTCCAGGTTCGAGCTGTCAGTTTTGTGGCATAGAAGGTCGAAACAAACACTGGATAGTTAGGGCCAAGCTTTGATAGAATGGCCAAGACCAGCTGATCATCCTTCTTTTCGATCCCACACTGTTTCAGCTGCAAAACAAGTGCTTTGAACTTGGAGAAATAGAGTTGCAGAGATTCAAAGCTATTGGGACTCAGGGAGATCAGTTAATTTTTGAGTTGATGTCCCCTCATCTCATTTGTCTTTCCAAAAATATCAGTAAGCTTCTCCCATACTTCATTTGGTGATGTCAATCCATCAAGATGGAAAAGGAGGTCTCTGGAAATACTCAGACACAGGAGACCATAGGCCTCATCCCTCCTGTTGTGCCATTTAATATTCTCTGCAGCTGCATTGGGCTCTGCTTCTGTTGCCATAGCCACCCTGTAGAGGCCTTTCACTCTCAACAGTATCTCCATCTCTGCTTTCCATTCAAATAAATTGAAGGGAGTCAAGATGATCTTCTGAGATTGATCCATAGCTTAGAAATTGTCCCGATTGTCAGTAGAAGGCTCCCAGTCACTGATGTCGAACCTGCAAAACAATTTTTAAGGAGATAAATCAATATACAATGGCTCTGATACCATGTGGAAATTGAACCCAGTGATATATTAATTTTACTCACAACAATTATCAATTGAACATGCAAAATCACTCACAAAAGAGACTGAATAATGAGCTGAACACTAAACTGTATTGAATAAGTGTACAATAGCCAACCCTATAACATAATAGTTTGCTTCATTAAATAATTACATAAGGGATTCAAATGCATCAGGAGCAAATCGAATCTAGCATAAAGCAGGCTTACTAAAAATAAGCAAATCCCCCATAGGTGCAAAAAGCTGATCCCAAATCAGTCATGGAGCTCACGAATTGGAAAAAGCGCTTAGGCAAGCTAAATAGTGATGGAATGACAACTCATACATTCTTTTACAAGGAGAAAAGAGTGGAGGATGAAGAGGACAAAAAAACTAGTTCACCTCACCTAGTCAAACTTTCCCTATTGCCTTAAAGCACTGAAAAAGCAGGCAATAAAGCAGAAAAAGAAGAAGGGTGCCTAGGAGACCAAGAATAAAGTAGAATTTATTCCTTGAGGTTTCCCAAGTGCTACATGGGTCAAATTAGGCAAGTTGGACCACTATGGATAGGTAATTGACAACTTGCATAAGGTGGGACACATGAACTAGGCAAATAAGACAAAAATAATTAAATTAATGTCTAAGGTAGCTAACTATGGGTTGATTATTCTAACACATGTAGGAATTTTCGAGGACCTTCTTTACATTTCCATGAAAATAACCTACATATTCTACCTTCTTCTTGTCGTATCCAAATCATATCTTTTGTACTGCATAAGACAAAACAAAGAAAACAAAGCATCCATGATCGACCTGCGTTCTATCAGAGAACCACCTACGTGCACCTCTCAAGATTTGTGACCTTATCATATCAAGATGCTAACACACATATATGGATATATGTAAGCACTCATTATGACCCAACAACCTGATGCATCAGGACC
Source organism: Pseudotsuga menziesii (assembly GCA_001517045.1). Lineage (NCBI taxonomy): Eukaryota > Viridiplantae > Streptophyta > Pinopsida > Pinales > Pinaceae > Pseudotsuga > Pseudotsuga menziesii. The sequence continues at coordinate 196,534 of LPNX010470117.1, read as the reverse complement.
TTTTACGTTCTAAGCCAACCTCAAGGAATTACATTTGAACAATTTGTGTCCAAGATATTTTCCATTAAGATAAACTTTGAGGTGTATTACATTTGGGTAACATGCATACCATTCCAGGTATCATTTTTACACTTAGACAACCCACGGGGCCTATTACATCCAAACAAAATGCATACCACACCAGGTCTCATGTTTACATTTGGATAACTCGTCTCAGGACTGATTACATCCAAGGATAACCTACAAGCTTCTCCAAGACTAATTACATCCAAGGAAAAACTAAAATGCTGATTATGTCTGAGCATCCTGCTGCACAAGAATTTTTCCTGCTCAAAAAACCTGTCTCATTTCCCATGTGAGATATTTTTCTTCTATAACATATCAGGACTGATTACATCCAAGGATAACATACGAGCTTCACCAAGATTAATTGCATCCAATGACAACCTACAAGGATGATTACCTCTGAGCAACCTACGAGATTCACCATAATTTTACACTCAGACAACCTATCTCTTTAGCTATGCTAGAACACATTACTCCCTCTTTCGAGGGATCTCTATTTGGATCACACCAAATATTTCTATGAAGTACTCAAAATTAACTCTCGAAAAAGGCTTGATTAACACATCGATTATATTCTCCTATGTTTCCACATACTGGAGATTCACTACTCCTCTATGCACCATATCCCTGATATAGTGGAACTTGATCTCAATGTGATTCGAATTGTCATGGAACACAATATTTTTTGACAGCTTCACACAACTATGATTATCGCAGAAGATACAAGCCACATCCAACTAGATATCAAACAATTCAGACATTATCTTTCAAATCCACACTGCCTCACAACTAGCGGAGAAAGAGAAAACATACTATTACTTGGTTGTAATCAGCACCACACATGATTTCTTCCTGCTGAACCAGGACATCATGCCAGATCCAAAACTAAAGCAACAACCTGAGGTGCTCTTCCTGTTAATGGCACTACCTGCCCAATACAAATCAACATAACCATGTAGTTTAATCTTTTGATTTGAATCATATTTGATCCCATAATCCACTATACCTTTTAGGTACCTCAGTATATGCTTTGTAGCTATAAGGTGAACATGTCTCATATCCATTAGGAACTCGTTCAGGGTGTTCACCATAAAGCATATGTCTGGTCCTTTATTTGTTAGAAACATCAATGAGCCAATCATTTGATGATACATCATGCATCGAACTTCTTGAATGAAGAATCACTCAAAATATTCAAGTTAGATGCCATAGGTTTGGTCATTTCCTTGTAGTCCATCATTCTGAATCTCTTCAAAATATCCATTGCATATTTTCCTTGACCAAGGAATATCCCATCTACACTCTACCACACCTCCATGCCTAAGAAGTAGTGCATCATACCTAGGTGTTTCATCTCGAACTCTGTATCAAGTCTCCTATTTGGATATTTAATGAGTTCCTCTTCGCTTATTAAAAACAAGTCATTGACATATAACAGGTGTTAGAATAATCAACCCATAGTTAGCTACCTTAGACATTAATTAATCAATTTTTTGTCTTATTTGCCTAGTTTCCATATTCCACCGTATGCAAGTTGTCCTCCACACATCCAAAGTGGTCAAACTTGATAAATTTGAGTCATGGAGCACTTGGGAAACCACTTGGAATCAAAACTGATTTATTCCTGGCCTTCCTAGCACATGTCTACTTTTTCTGCTTTATTGCCTGCTTTTTCTGAGCTTTAAGGCAATTGCGAAAGTTTGACTAGGTGAAGTTAACTTGTTTTTTGTCCTCATCATCCTCCACCATTTTCTCCTAATAAAAGCATGTATGAGTTGTCCTTCCATCATCTATTATCTTGCCTAATTGATTTTGCCAATTTGTGAGCTCATAGACAGATTTGGAAACTGCTTTATGCACCTATGGGGGATTTGCTTAGATTTAGTAAGCCTGCTTTTGACCAAATTCGAATGGAATCCTTATGCATTCAAATATCTCATGTAATTATTTATTTTGGCAGCCTATGACTTCACAGGGTTGGCTATTGTACACTTATTCAATACAGATTAGTGTTCTGCTCCATATTCAGTCTCCTTTGTGTGTAATTTGCATGTGTAATTGGCAATTTTTGTGAGTGTAATTGTTCTAACACCTAGGTTCAATTTCCACATGGTATCAGAGCCTTTGTAGATCAATTTCTCTCCTTCCAATTTGTTATTGCAGGTTCGACATCATTGACTGGGAGCATTCTGCTAACTGAAGGGACAATTTCTGAGCTATGGATCAATCTCAGAAGACCATCTTGACTCCATTTAACTTCTTTGAATGGAAAGCAGAGATGGAGATACTGTTGAGAGTGAAAGGCCTCTATAGAGTGACTATGGCAATAGAATCAGAGCCCAATGTAGCTGCAGAGAAAAATAAATGGCACAACAGGAGGGTTGAGGCCTATGGTCTCCTGTGTCTGAGCATATCCAAAGACCTCCTTTTCCATCTTGATGGATTAACATCACCAAATGAAGTATGGGAGAATATTGTTGAGCTTTTTGGTAAGACAAATGAGATGAGGGGACATCAAATTGAAAATGAATTGATCTCCCTGAGTCCCAATAGCTTTGAATCCCTGCAACTCTATTTTTCCAAGTTCAAAGTCCTTGTTTTGCAGCTAAAACAGTGTGGGATTGAAAAGAAGGAGGAGCAAATGGTTTTGGCCATACTCTCAAATCTTGTCCCTAACTATTCAGTGTTTTTCTTGACCTTCCATGCCACAAAGTTGATAGCTCAAGCCTAGAAAATGCCTAGCCTTGCAGATTTCATGGAATCTCTCACACAAGAACAAGATAAATTTGTGATGATGGGCACCTTCAAACCTTCCAAAGACCAAGCTCTGGTTGCTGGAGATTTGAGGGTGGATTCAAAAATCAAGAAGAAATATAAGAAGCCACCTGAGCAAAAGAGAGACAAGAACAAGTCTCTAGAGGAGCCCCAAGGTTCCAAGAAGAACCCCCAGAAGAAGAACAACAAAGGAGAAATGAGCAAGTGCACATACTGCAGTAAGGGAAATCATCCTAAAATATCCTGCATGAAGAAGCAAATTGACATGCTGACCCAACTCCTGGAGAAGAATGGCATCTCCCTTCCTGACATCTCAAAGAAGAGGGAAGGAGGATCAAATTCAGAATATAGAGAGAGAGTTCATGCATTGGTTGCTAGCACATCAAGCTCACCTAGTTTCATCATTGATTCTAGAGCTTCAAGACATATGGTTTCAACCAAGGCGGCATTCACCTCACTTGACATGTCGAAAGGTCCACCAATTGTACTGGGAGATGACTCTCTCACTGAAAGTTTGGGAAAAGGGAGGATTGATCTTGACCATGGTAAGTTTAGCAATGTATTGTATGTTCTAGGTCTTGCCTCTAAACTCTTATCAGTGTATCAGATGACCCACACAGGGTCTCCAAATAAGGTCATATCCTCCCCTGATGAAGTTGAGATCACATAGATCTCAAGTGGTAAATTCATTGCAAAAGGAGTTGCAAATCACACTTCAAAGGTATACATGTTCTCACACTTCCTACCCTACTCAAACCCCTCTGCTCTTCTGATTCATGCTAATGAGGCATGCAAGCTTTGGCATGAAATATTTGGCCACCTCAATTACAAGTATCTTTTTTATCTTAGTGAAAAATAAATGGTCATAGGGTTACCAAATATTAAGTTTTCCAAAGGAGTCTGTCAAGGTTGCATCTTAGGAAAACACCCAGAGCATAAATTTGAGAAAGCTAGTCATGAGAGAACCTTTGCACCTCTTGAGTTGATCCACAGTGATGTTTATGGACCATTTCCTCATATGTCAATGAATCAGGCCAAATATGCATTGACATTCATAGATGACTTTTCCAGGTATTGTTGGGTTTACTTCCTGAAACACAAGTCTGAAGTTTTTGGCCTCTTCAAAGTCTTTAAGGCTTTGATTGAAAACCAGTCTAGGAGGAAACTCAAGGTCCTCAGATTTGAAAATGGTGGTGAGTATGTCAAGTCTAAGTTCATTCAATATTGTGCAGATGTAGGTATTAATATGCAGCATTCTATCCCTTACACACCACAGCAAAATGGTGTTGCTGAGAGGAAGAACAAATCACTGAAAGAGATGGCAACATGCATGATGGAGGCTAATACTTTGCCACCAAAGTTTTGGGCCGAAGCTATAAACTATGCAGCCTATATCCATAATAGGGTGCCTCATAAACAACATGATGGTATGACTCCTTTCGAAGCATGGAGTGGGCACAAGCCAGATGTGACCCATTTCAGGATTTTTGGCTCAAGGGCTTGGGCTAGAATTCCAACAAAAAAGAGGAAGGCTTTGCAGCCCCAAAGCCAAGAGTGTCTATTTGTTGGGTACTCTGAATATTCAAAATGGTACAAGTTTATCAATTTGATCACAAACAAATCCTTCATTGAAAGGAGTGTTCAGTTCCAAGAAGAGCCTTTAGCAGCAGTGGAAGTTGGAGAATCCTCTTCACCACTAGAACCATTAAATGTAAGTGAAGAGATAGTTGAAGTTTCTGATTCTGATATTTCTAATAATTATGATTTAATTTCATATCCTAACAGTCCTACAAGACCAAAATGGGCAGCAAAGACCATTCATGCAGCTAGAGAACTAGCTGGAAATCCTAATGATCCTAGGAGGACTAGATCTCAGTTTGAGAGTGCTCTATGTGTGAAAGACCCTTTATTTGCAGAGAAATGCTATCTGATGGTTGAATCAGACCCATATACATATGAATATGCAGCACACAATCCAATATGTCAAACAACCATGAAATAAGAGTTCAGCTCACTCCAGAAGAACAACACTTGGGAGCTGGTTGATCTTCCCCCAGGGAGGAAGCTAGTTCAGTGTAAGTGGGTTTACAAAACCAAATTTGCTGCTGATGGTTCACCTTTGAAATATAAGGCAATATTGGTAGCCAAGGGCTACTCATAGGTACATGGCATAGACTACAATGAGACCTTTGCACCAGTGGCAAAGATGGACTCCATCAGGCTAGTGTTAGCCATTGCAGCTTCGAAGCAGTGGGAGGTACACCACATGGATGTGAAGTGTGCTTTCCTGAATGGATATCTCACTAAATAGATTTACATGCAGCATCCTCAAGGATTTTCTACTAATCCATCTCTTGTGTGCAGGCTAAAGAAGTCATTGTATAGGCTTAAGCAGGCCCCCAGGGCTTGGTATGCCAAGATTGATAGCTTTCTGCTATCACTGAATTTTGTTCGATGCAAGTCAGATCCAAATGTATATTTGAAGCTGATTCATGGTTCATTAATGATTATTTTTTTGTATGTTGATGACCTTCTCATTACAGGAATCTCAAAGGATGAAATTGCCTCCTTGAAGGATGCAATGAACCATGCATTCTCAATGACTGATTTGGGCTTATTGAGCCAATTCTTGGGGCTCGAGATTGCTAAAACCAAACAATGAATCAATGTACATCAGTCCAAGTATGCCTTGGATTTTCTGAACAAATTCAACATGAAGGATTGCAAGCCAAGCAAGACTCCCTTCCTTTCAGGAGTTACACTGTATAGGCAATTGATTGGATGTTTGCTGTATCTTACACATACTCGACCTGATCTTTCTTATGCAGTATGTGTGGCTTCAAGATACATGGATCAGCCTCATGAGATCCATTGGAGAGCAGCCAAAATGATCCTTAACTTTGTTCAGGGAACTGTAGAAATAATAGATCAATGCTATGTGCAATGATGCTAAGAAGAAGCATAGGAAATAGATCTTGCTACTAAGAATTCTCACAAGCATACATAGGAAAACTAGAGAGAAGAAAAGAGACTGAATCACATGAATGAAGAGATGAATATTGGTGTGTATCCTTCCATTGAATAATTATGAATAATAGTGTACATAAATAGTGCTTCCCTCATAGGAAAGTCGAATTGTATGGAAACAACTCATAAAGCTCAAAAAGGCTGACTTACCAAAATATAGCAAACCCTAATAGGTGGATAAAGCACTTGCTAAATATATCAAGGACCTCATGAGTTGGAAAAAGCATGAGTGAGTTGTCAAGGAGATGGAAATAACATGCTAATCCTAGAAAATGGAGAAAAACTAATGGAGGATGGGTTGGAAACAAAAGCTCCCAGTTTCCTAGTTGACTAGCTTTTATCTTATCCATAGAAAAGCAGGAAAAAGCAGAAAAAAGCAGAATCTACTGTAAGGTCCTGTATACTAATTCTATATCAACCTAGAATCAGAAATAAATCATTCCTAGGATATAGATGGCATGCATTGACTTTAAGGTGCAAGTGGATGCCAACTAATTAAGCTAGTGGGTGAATAATTAATCAAATAATGATTAATTATTTTATCCTAAGTTGTGAGTGGGTTTAATATATTCCAAAACCCCCCTATAAGTTTGACTTAATGATGGTATGACAAAAAATATGGATGCATATGGATGCATATAGGGCCCAGCAACAAGGCTATGGTCACCCTTTAACAATTATTATGTCCAGAAAAGTGAGGAAAGAGGAAAAACCACATGGGGAAAATCCTCCCTCAAGATAGGACAAGGCACAAAATTTGAAATATGTCTTCAACATATCTTCATATTCACTTTAATGAGCTGACTGAACTGCTTCTGGATGAAGGACTTGCTGAAGAAATCATGAACTCCATGATCATGCGCTGGAGTGTAGAACCTGCAAGAAGGAAGAGGAGAGACTCCTTGTATCTCATCAACTGATGAAGTAGGAGCATTATCTGAATGCTTCTTTATACTGTCAAACTCTGATCTGAAAACATAATCTGAAATGGAAAAGAGATCTGTGCATACTCCTTTCCAAAGAGTATAAAAATTAAGACAATTTATTTCACACCCAATTCCCTGAATAGCTGCAAAATTGTGATGTGAATCACATGTCAATCTTCGAATCTGATGTAGCACCTGTATGGATCTGATATGAGGTTGATAAAAATCTAATATATCAGAAATATTAACATATGGAACAGGAAGGACAAAGGCTTCAATGGCTCCATGAGGATATAGGGCTAGACTAGGAAAATTATGAGCAATTGGGGAAAACTGATAGGTGTAAAAATCTGAATGATGGATGGGCATAAGATCTGAACCATAAGTGTTTAGAAAATATCCAAACATTTTTAATATCAGTCCATATATGACTAAGCTCATGAATAACCAGCCACTGAAAGTTAGGAAAGAATTCAAATCATGTAAGATAAATATCACTGCATAAGAGACCAATGAGGAATCAACTAGTGGGCTTGGGATTTGTATAGTCTTTGGATTATTCATAGGTATGGTAGATGGCATTATATGTGTATCAACCTGCAAATATGCTTCTAAATCAAAATCCAAAGGATCACATATAAGCATATCAATAGACTCATGGGAATACACTGGTAATGAATCCTCTGTATGAAAGGAGGAAAGAATGAGATGTTCACAATATTCAAGAAGGATCTAAGTATTGATTCCAAGAAAAAGGGAGGATATGCTGAAGCACATGAGATCAAGTAAGGTAAGTGGCATGACACAAATAAGTCTTGATGTGGCTAAGAAAACATCCTGGAAGTCACTGGGTTGCACACCATCAATGAAAGAGGTATGCAAAAGGTGTGAAAAATATGGCACATAGATCTCAGAATCTGAGATAGGAGATTTAGAGAACAATGAATGGGTTATAGGATCATAATAAATATCAGAAGTAGCTCCATATGTTACTTCTTTTTCATCAATAGTATCACAAGAAGAAAAATCACCTTCAAGAGACACAGAAAAAGATGGCTCTTCAATATTGGCTTCTTCATTGAAGGAGGAAGCATTCGAATGAAAGAGGGAAGCAGCAACATGAACTGTATGAGAAAATTCTTCATCATGATCAACTTCATTAGAGAATGTAGAGGCCAATAAATCTTGAGGAAGAGAACAAGAGGAGATGCTAGGTTCGCTCCATGCTTCATCTTCAATTTCCTGCGAACCAAAAGCTTTGTCCAAAATTTTCCAAAGCTCAAATGGAAATTCAGCAGAATCTATGAGATGATATATATTTGGAGACATGCCCAAACACATAATTCCATAATCTCTATCACAATTATTTAGCCAATCAATATTCTCTTCATAAGACTTAGGTTCACTCAATGCACCAATGGAGACATCAAAGAGACATTGCCTCTTCAAGTATGCACTCATCTTTGGCTTCCAATAAGCATAGTTGAAAGGAGATAGTAGAGGAACTTTTTAATCCATATTGAAGTTGTTGATATGCTCTAAGAGATACTCTCTGCAACCTGCAAAACAAACTAGGAGAAAATCTTGTAAGCTAGACAAGCTCTTCTTCAAAGAGGGATAGGAGACTGGAAGCGCTCCTCAACTTTGTAGAACTTGATCAAACTTGTAGCTCTAATACCATGTAGAAATAATAGATCAATTCTATGTGCAATGATGCTAATAATAAGCACATGAA
>LPNX010470117.1:171895-187665 GCA_001517045.1 Pseudotsuga menziesii | reverse complement strand
TAGCTTTTATCTTATCCATAGAAAAGCAGGAAAAAGCAGAAAAAGCAGAAAAAAGCAGAATCTGCTGTAAGGTCCTGTATACTAATTCTAGATCAACCCAGAATCAAAAATAAATCATTCCTAGGATATAGATGGCATGCATTGACTTTAAGGTGCAAGTGGATGCCAACTAATTAAGATAGTGGGTGAATAATTAATCAAATAATGAATAATTATTTTATCCTAAGTTGTGAGTGGGTTTACTATATTCCAACAGGAACAAGGACTCATGGGATATTCTACAAAGCTAAATCTGATCTTGATTTGATTGGATTTACTGACAGTGATTACGCAGGTGACAACACAGATCGAAAGTCAACATCAGGATATGTGTTCATGCTTGCTGAAGGACCAATCAGCTGGTCAAGTAAGAAACAGAGTGCCATTGCACTCTCATCTACAGAAGCAGAGTACAGAGGAGTTGTAAATGCAGTGACTCAATGTTTATGGTTGCAGGGGTTACTTGGTGAGTGTGGCTTCGAATCAGAATACTCAACTACTATCTATTGTGATAATCAGATTACTATTCGAATGTGCAATGATCTAGTTCAGAGACAGAGAACCAAACACATTGAGATCCATATGCACTACATCAGATAGCTTGTGCATGATGGCACCATTCACCTACTCTTCTGTTCATCTTCAGAACAAGTAGCAGGTATCTTCACCAAAGTTTTTTGTGAGAAGACATTCAGCAATCTCAAATCACTACTGGGGATTGATGATCATGCTGTGAAGCATGCGTGATGACAAGATTTCCAAATTTTGTTTTACTGTCCATGTTTAAGGGAGGATTTTTCCCACTGGATTCTTACCTCTTTCCTTGGTTAAATGGACATGCAGTATGTAAAGGGTGACTAAGCGTTGTTGCTAGGCCGTATAATTTTCTGATATTTTACTCATAAGTCAGGCTTAAGGGGGGGTGTTATAATAATCAACCCATAGTTAGCTAGCTTAGACATTAATTAATCCAATTTTTGTCTTATTTTCCTAGTTTCCATATTCCACCTTATGCAAGTTGTCCTCCACACATCCAAAGTGGTCAAACTTGCTAAATTTGAGTCATGGAGCACTTGGGAAACCACTTGGAATCAAAACTACTTTATTCCTGGACTTCCTAGTGCCATTAGAGAAAATTTGAGGTCTAAAATGGGCCTCCTAAGGAAAATAATAAAATAATAGTTAAAATAATAAAATAATAATTATTAATTCTGGAGGAAGAATGAAAAAAACTACTTTTTGTGTTCGTATTTTCGATATATCTCCCTTTGTTTTTACTCAAATTATGAGTTGGAGATCTCGTTGGATGTGGAATTTGATTCTGCATCCAATGAGTACCCACACTGCATAGTTTTGATGGACCCCGCTACCCCAAAACAAGAAATATCTAAAAAACGTGATGATGATAGCATCACCACTTTTTTTCAAGTATTTCTTTTTTTTGGGGTAGCGGGGTCTGTCAAAATTATGCACTGTGGGTACTCATTGGATGCGGAATTAAATTACGCATCCAACATGCTCTCCCACTTGAAATTTGAGTAAAAAAACAACGAGATATGTCGAAAATACGAACAAAAAAAGTAGTTTTCTTTTATGACAAATATGTCAATTCAACCATTATGGTTGACTCATTTCATTGAAATTCTATTTGTTCTTGAATTCCAACTCACAAAATTTATTTTTGGTGCATTTTCTTATAAGGCCCATTTTAGACCCCAAATTTCCTCTAATGATGTTTGCTTTTTTTTGCTTTATTGCCTGCTTTTTCTGAGTTTAAGGCAATTGAAAAACGTTTGACTAGGTGAAGTTAACTTGTTTTTTTTCCTCATCATCCTCCACCCTTTTCTCCTAATAAAATCATGTATGAGTTTTCCTTCCATAATCTATTATCTTGTCTAATTGATTTTTCCAATTCGTGAGCTCCTAGATAGATTTGGAAACTGCTTTATGCACCTATGGGGGATTTGCTTAGATTTAGTAAGCCGGCTTTTGACCAAATTAGAATGGAATCCTTATGCATTCAAATATCTCATGTAATTATTTATTGTGGAAGCCTATGACTTCACAGGGTTGGCTATTGTACACTTATTCAATACAGATTAGTGTTCTGCTCCATATTCAGTCTCCTTTGTGTGTAATTTGCATGTGTAATTGGCAATTTTTGTGAGTGTAATTGTTCTGACACCTAGGTTCAATTTCCAAAATAGGAGTATTACTAGTATTTTGTCTTCCACCTTGAAGTATTGGTTGGAATCCTCTTTACTATTGGTAAATCCCAGGTTCATCAGGAATATATCCGTCCTGTCATACCATGTCCTCAGTGCTTATTTCAATCCATACAGGGAATTCTTCAATTTGCACACATGGTTATCCCATCATGTGTATTGAATCCCAATGGTTGTTCCATGTAAATTTCCTCCTCCACTACACCATTTAATAAAGTTTTCTTGACATCCATCTGGTATATTTTCTATTTCATAACTACTGCCAAAGAAAGCATGGTTCTAATGGAAGTGTACCTTTCCACATGTGAAAATGTATCTTCATATTCTATGCCTTCTTTCTGTGAGAAGCCTCATGTTATGAATCTCTCCTTGTATTTATCAATGCTTCCATGTGCAACATGATTGATCTTGTAGATCCACTTCAAATTCATGTTAGACTTCTTTTCTGGTCTCGGAACAATCTCCCTGGCATCATTATTCATGATCGAATGATATTCCTTGATCATCACATCCTTCAATTATTTCTTTTTTGTAGCCCCTTCATAGGTGGAAGGTTCTCTGTCAATGATGTCACACAATAGAGCCACATATCTATTGTAGGGAGTTTCCCTTTTTCTCTCTCTATGTATTCCCTCTAGAGTGCCATACCTTTTAGCTTCTCGTATGAGCTCTCGTTCCATTGTTGGTTTCCTCTTGTGGGAGTCCTTCTCAAGAAATTTCTCTACTGGCTCTTGTGGTTCTATCATGTAATGATGTTCATGGTCCTCTGGAATTGATTCTCCAATTTCCATATATCAACCTCTCGTCTCTACAGGTTCCTCAACCTCCTATATGGGTGTCCTCCTGGACCTGAAGTATGCCGGGTCTTCATCAAAGGTTACATATCTACTGATGTCGATCTTCTTGAATCCTAGGAAGAATATTTGGTAGGCCTTTGATGTATCACTATATCCTATGAAGATACCCTTCCTCCTAAGCGGATTGAGCTTGGTCATTTTCTCCTTTGGGATATGTATGTACACCGGGAAACCAAATATTCTTGGATTGTTGACTTCTGGTTTCTCTCCTGAGAAATCCTCTTCAAGAGTCTTATTATAAAATACTCGATGAGGAGTAGGGTTCTGTACATACATAATTGTTCTTGCTACCTCCACATGAGAAATCATTTATTAAGGGAACATAGTACACATACCCGCTTAATGAGCTAGAAGACATGGGTCCACATACATCCGAGTGTACTATATCTAGTATTCCTTTAGCCTTTCTCTCACTACTAGGAAATTTCTTCTTCACATTATTTCCTTGTGCACATTCTTTGCAAATTCCTTCATTTTTTTCCTGGATCTCTGGAAGTCCTGAGACTACTTTTCTTGCCATCGATAGTTCCATGTAGTGCACATGTGCAAGCCTTATGTACCATAGTTCACATGGTTCAATCAACTCATGAACTAGTGCTTGTTTAGAATGTCCCTTTGGTTTGCTAGCCTCCATCCACTTCTCCAATAATTATTTCATCCTCTATTGTCTTTCCTATGGTCCACATCAAAACTTGAACATCGATAAAAGAAACCCTAATCCCTTCTGCATCTAGTGTAGAAATAGAGAGAAGATTCTTCTTCAATATTGGAACATGTAGCACATCCTTCATCTTTAAATATTTCTCGGATTAAATCTTGTATGAAGATTCTCCAATCCCTTTTATGGGTTATTGATAGTCATCCCCAAGTTTCAATTTGTAAGGTGAGTCATGTTTAGAAATATTAACGAATGATTCCTTTTATCCTGTCATATTTTTAGAAACTCCACGATACACAAGCCAATCATTTCTTCTGTTTGAGATAGTGCCAGTAAGTGTTGATATTAGCGCATACTCTTCATCTGAATCATCCTTCTCCCATCTAAATATTTTGTTGGTTGGTTCATCATCTTCGTCAAAATGAGCATCGCGTCTCCTTTTCTTGATGGGAAAATCTCTTGCAGAGTGTCCCTTTTCATCACAAGTATAGCATCGAACATTTGAAGTATCTATTTTGGTTTTATTCGATGTCTTGTCCTTCTTGTTGTTGTGATGAAAGTTATCCTTCTTCTCCTTCTTCTTGAAGTTCTTCCTGGTGTGAACTGTGAGAGATTGATCATCAGTTTCTCCCATATTTTCTTCTCTTGTCATGAGTCTAGCTTCTTCTTGTGCAAATTCTTCTCGAACTATGATAAAAGATATCAGCTTCTTGTTGGAAGGCAGTTTGGATGTGCATAGCGTGAAAACAATGGCATGGATGCATGTAGTGTGCAAGGCGGAGAAGTCGAAAAAGAGTTGGCTTGGTCATTATTTTGTATTTTTTGGTCCAAGTAGTTAGAAGTGGACCATTTTGTAAAGGAGAAATCCTATATATAGAATTAGAAATGTAGTAGGAGAATGTCAAGTCAATAAGTTAATCAAGCAAGGCACTGATTTTTTTTGAGATTATCTGTTGAATATATGTGGAAGATCGATCTATGTATTTGTTGTTTTTGTTTTGTCTTGTTAACCTAAGGATATATGTCAGGAACTTGTTTTGACTTGCTAAAGTAATAATGATGATGTTGGAACCACTATGTCTTGATCTATGATTTTATGTTTGTTTCTTTTGTTGTTTTAATGATGCGATCTAAATAAGTAATTGTTGCGATATGGTTTATCTTTTTGAATGATGCGATGGTTCTACATAATGAATGGATCTATGTTTGTTGATCTCTTTGATGATTAAATATGGTATGAATAATTTCTAATGTGGTTGAACATGAATAAATGATGATAAAACCCTAGTCTAAATCTCTGGTTGATATCGTGACAATAAGAGAATAGTGGGAAATTAGGTGCACAAATCCTCCTCCTTACTGCGGAAACATGGTTTTGATAGCTCTCCCTCGAACATCTTCGGTGATACTTCATCTGCTTCACAGGTGTTGTTGGATAGGGTAAAACCTATCTGGGTCGATGCTAAGGGAGATCGCGGTGCTTAGGTGCATCGATAGAGTGTGAAACCCTGTCGACAGATATGTGTCAACAAATGGTTCCATTGTCGGTACCATAGTGCGAGGAAAACGAGTTTATGTTCCAAACTAAGGACAAAAGAGTGGATGGGAAGGAATATATATTCTAATATCCATGAGTATTTATTCATCGAATTTCCAATTATCTTGTATGGGTGGTTGGCGCAGCTGACCTATCGGAAGACAAATTTTCAAAAGGGTGAACCCACATGTTGGAACCCGGACCTGGTCTAGCAGCTGAATGAGGTATACAACACAACATTGAGGGTTGTCAAAGTGTGGCTTGACATCATCTTGGAAGGATATATCACTAAGTTCACGGTCAACACGGTCAAGTCCTATAGCGACGTAGAAAGGGAATTCTTTAAAGGACCACGAGGTAGGTTTCTATTGTCTTTGCAATTGTGGATTAAAATGCTAATTTGTGAAAAGGGAATATTGAATATGAATTTCGATGAGTAAATCTATGGTGTGTGGAGTTTATGGGTACTATGGAGACAAGGGTTGGATGGAATGATACGGGGTAGGTTGATGGGAGTTACAAAAAACTATGAGGGAAGTCGAGGAAGAGTGTGGTATTCTGTGAAGTGGGGTAAGGTTTCAACCAAAGAAAAGGAAGAGGACTGAGAAGAATCCTATTGCCATCGGAACAAGAAGCTATGAGAGAATATCCAAGGGACTAAGAGACCCTATAGTGATGAAGGAGACAACTAGGCTACACTCGAGCCCAAGGAAGGACCAATCCAGAGCAATAACGTACCTACACCTTTGTGCACAGTGCTGCATTTAGGAAGAAACACAAGCTCAACACCAAATTGATTGGTATGTCAACAAAACACTAATAGTAGTGGATCAACAAACATAGGAATATTCCAAAAAAAATTGGTTTCTCTGCGAAGTAGTATGGACTATGAAGAAAGTCCAAGATGAAGATATTAATAACGACTGGTTGGAGACAACTTTTCGAGGTCGCGCATTGGACTGGTACATGAAGTTTGTACAAGTTTGGACATGGAACCAACATAAGACTCTCATAGAAATTTAAACCAGATTGATTGAAGAATTTAGAAAACCTAAATCTAAGTTGCAGTAGATCACAAAATTAAAATAGATCAATCAATATTCGGATGAATCAGTCAGGGATTTCGATCAGCGATTCAAAACATTGATGGAAAAATTTAGTTTTAGAATGAGTGGTGTACATCACAAAGAATGGTTCACTGCAGTACTTGTACCCCATATATGAATGTTTTTGATGCAACAAAATATTGTGACACAAAGAGAGGCATTGGAGATTGCAATGAAGCTGGAAGCTTCACGATTCGACGAAATTGAAGTTGGCATGAATCAGATCCAATCACAATTGGAAAATTTGATGATCCAATTGCAATATATTAAGAAGGGAAAAGAGATTTGTGAAGAATTATGGTGTACCCAATGTCATATGGAGGGACATCATAAATATCAATGTCCATACTTCTGTAATTACTTACTATTGAGAGCTCCAAATCTGCTAAGTCAAGGTGGCTTACCATGGTGTCGAATATGTTAAACTCATGGACATCGACACGAGGAATGTGTGTATCTATAGAATATGGTTTCCAAGATTGCAAACTTGTTTTGTAATTTTTTCACTATGTTGGTCATGAAGAGAAATATTTTCAAGCATAAGAAAAACATACGAAATGGTTCATTGCAGCGCTGGTGCCCCATATCTGAATGTCATTGATGCAGCAGAATATTTCGACATAAAGTGAGGTAGTGGAGATTGCAATGAAGATGGAAGCTTCACCATTTAGCTAAACTGGAGTTGGTGTGGATTAGATCCAATCACAACTGGTGAATCTGATGATCCAATTGCAAGATATCAAGAAGGGAAAAGAGATCCTCAAACAAGTATGGTGTACCCGATGTCATATAGAGGGACATCATAAATATCAATGTCCAAACTTCCACAATTACTTACTGTTGGGAGATCCAAATCCACTAGGTCAAGGTAGCTTACCATGCTGCCAAATCTGTCAAACTCACAGACATCGACATGAGGAATGTGTGTATCTCCAGAAAATGGTGTCTAAGCCTACAAACTTGTTTTTTAATTTTTGTCATTCTGTTGGCCATGGAGAGAAATATTGTCAAGTATACAACCTGCTCCAGGAAAGGATAATGGATACATACTATATGAATCGATAAGAACATTGATCGATGGAGATTCCTCCAGCACAGTAGCCACCATAGGTTTTGCATCCACAACCGTAGTTTTCTATGCCACAACCACATTATACTTATATGTAGTACACACTGTAGCAGTCGCAGTATGGTCAGCCACAGTCAAATCCACCACATTTTAATCAACCACAGTATCAACAACAAGGAGGATTTCATATAGGATTTTGAGGAGGATGAAACAGAGGTTTCGGTCGATGAGGAGGACAAGGTCATGGACCTGTTCAATGCTACAATTGTGGAGTATTGGGGAATTATCAACAATATTTCCCAAACCTACAGCCGCAGTGTACCTATTGTAATAATGTAGATCACACAGTTGAACATTGTCTACTGTTTATTATGAAATGGAAAGCGAAGGATGTTCCACCACCATAGAATCAAAATAATAATATGAACCAAAATGTGAACCAACCAGTGAATCTACCACCAAACCATAACCAAGGTCCAATGGTTGGGAATATCTTAGCGGAACCCAGGGCTCAGCCTATAGATGTTGGGGTCATTACTCGTGGAGGTGTGACAACAATGGATGATGGTCCAATCCCACAAATTCGATTGGCATCTCAGAAGAAAGTGCAATTCGATTTGGACATTGAGAGCAATATGTTATTTGATGCAAGAGATGCCATAAAAAGAGATATGGGTAAGCTTCCTATTTAAGAAATGCCGCATGTTTTTTATTCTACACTTGTCGTAGGACCATCACAAATGAATGACACATTGTAAAGTTTCTTCAAGAGTTTTTTGTCATTAGAGAAAGATGCCAACACACTAGATGAGATCACAAGTTTGCTACATCAACTAGAGAAAGGTCGACAGGACTCTACTATGAATTCCTTGCACAAAAATAAAAGTGGAAAAGAGATGAGGATGAATTTCCATATTGGTGATTACGATGTGGACTCGTTTATTTTGGATCTAGGATCAGATATCAACATTTTAACCAAGAATACGTGGGAGAATATGGGGAAGCTAGAGTTGGTTTGGTCCCCTCTAGAATTGCGACTCTCCAATCATGATAGAGTGTCACCAATTGGGAGAGCACCATGCTTAATGGTAGAACTTGAAGGAATGAAGACTTATGAGGATTTTGATGTTATAAAAAATTTTAATGAAGGAAGCTCATATCCTACACTGTTGGGGATTGGATGGGACAATATTAACCTAGCAGTGATCAACTTCAAGAAGTGGTTGATGACTTTTGAGAACCGTGACATAAGAGTCATAGCTCCATTGGATCCAAGTGAAGGAAAAATATATTTCAAACCATTCAAGGAAGAATTTGTAGGAATATGGGACCATGCATACAACATTTAGAAGGATTATGTCCATCCCACTGCAGATGGAGAGTTGAGCTGGTGAAGCTTGAGCTCTACATCATTGGATTCTGATAATGCACTGGAAAATTTGTAGAATCAGCTACATGAGGTGTCGATATCAAGAAGCTCAATGACACATTCCTTCATGATTCATTCCCAATTCCATTTACTGATGAAGTAGAAGGAGTAGGTGGTCAGGAGATCTATTCATTCACAGATGGATTTTTAGGCTATCACCAAATCAAGATTTCAAAGGAGGATCGGCATAAGACGACTTTTGTGACTGAGTGGGGATGCTTTGAGTACACGATGATGTCGTTTGGACTAAAAAACACACTTGCAATATTCTCTAGGATCGTATTTGTTGCATTTAAGGACTTTAATCAAAAATTTCTTGTAGTATACATGGATGATTGGATAGTGTATGGGATGGTAAAGGGTTATCTTGCAAATCTGTGACTAATGTTGCAGTGGTGTCAACAACACCATATCGCACTAAATTCGAAGAAATGCATATTTTGTGTGCCATTCACGATTTTGTTGGCGCATATTTTCTATAAGGAATGGATGTTGGTTGATCCCACTAATATTGTGCTTATTGTCAACTTGCCCCCACCAACAAATGTAAAACAACTCATATTGAAATTAGGACATATGGGATATTATCGGAAGTTCATAAGAGGATATTCTACGATCATATCACCGATGGAGAAGTTGTTGAAGAAATATGTGCAGTTCAAATGGATTCATGAATGTCAAGTCTTGACACCTTAAAGAAAAATATGGTCACAACACCAATATTGTTCTTTATGGACTGGACTAAGGAATTCCATGTCCATGTCGTTGCGTCATCAATCACATTAGGAGTGATTTTGGTGCAACCAGGTGAAGGGGATATTGACCATCCGATTGCTTTTGTGAGTCATAAGTTGTCATCTATGGAAAGAAACTACACCACGATGGAACGTGAAGGATTGGCGATGGTATAGGCGCTCCAAAAATTATGTCATTACCTGCTAGGAGGACATTTCAAGATGTTCACTGATCATTCTTCGTTGAAATACTTGGTCAACAAGCCTGTTTTGGGGGGGATATATGTAGTAGGAAAACTAACATGTGTTAGCTTTCATTAACCGTCCAATATTGTATTCAAAAGAAAGCCAACATATGCTATATTTCATATTGTTTTTAGAAGTAAAGAGAACATTTGTTATCTTTCATACACAATGTAATCTTGTTGTTAGAAGCAAAGCTAACATGCATTAGATTTCATGTTATTAGAATGAAAGCTAACATGAGTTATATTTCATGTTATTTTTAGAATGAAAGCTAGTTAGCTTTCAAACACTGTGCAATGTTGTTGTTATAAACAAAGATAACATGCATTAGATTTCATGTTGTGTTAGATTGAAAGACAACATGTGTTAGATCTCCTTCATGATACTAGAAAATCTACCAAATGAAAGATAACACGTGTTAGCTTTGATGACAATGTGGTTATGCTAGAAGTAAAACTACCACACGAAAGTAAACAAGCATTAGCTTTGGTGACAATGTGTTTGTGCTCGAAGGAAAACTACCATATGAAGGCTAACATATGATATATTTGATTACAGTGTGGTTATGTTGAAAGTAAAACTATCATATGAAACCTAACATTCATACACCGTGCAATGTTAGTTTGTCTCATTTGTAGTGAATATTTTTCTCAATCAAGTAGATATTAGGTTTTCAAGCTACTCGGTCTCTTTACTCACTATGTACCAAGGATTTTTCATTCCCATCAACCCATGTATTCCTCTTAAAATGACATTCCCTTCAACAATCCTTACACTCATGTGAAACGCTTAGGTTTCTTGAACTCGTTACATGGAAAACATCAAAGATCATGCATGCTCCTTTTTCATTAGTATATTTCCATGTTTCCCATGTGCCAAGCATTTGGTGGTTTTATATGAGTTGATATATGTCTTTCTTTCATACTACTTGAATTTAAAATTGTCAAGTCTTCATATAAATATTTTTGTGTGATTTATATGTAAAGTCTATTTTCATAGTGTCCACTAGATGGTGGGGAACATTATTTCTTTGCGAACAAAACTATTGCCATAGTGTTTTAAAATTTTGCAGCTATCACGAGTACAAAATGAGGAATTAATGACTTAAAAATGAACTAAAATCTAGCTATAAACGACTATTTTTGAGTCAGCAACTAATAGTAGCTAATTTCCACTATCTTATAGTTTGACTAACTTAGTCGTATTTCACTTAATCATTAATAGGTTGACTTATTAGTCATTGATTTAGTCACTCAGTCATTGATTTAGTCATTGATAGTCAATGATTTAGTCATTGATTTAGTCACGTATTTAGTCACTGATTGCAACATTTAATGACCAAATATATGACTAAATAAACTAATAGATGATAACATATTAATGGCTAAGCTAAATAAGACTAAACGTTAGTCACACTATAATATATGGAAAATTAGCTACTAATAGTCGTATATATGTGACTTTAATCATTTTCGTAGTCACAAATTTATGATAGGGAACGGAGGAATCGAACCACCAACCTCCTGCCTATAATTAGGCAGGTGCTCTACCATTGAGCTGGTACCCTTTAAGAAGTTGTTATTGCTTGATAATGATGACATTCAAACAAATTTTGCATCATTCAAGCATACAAAATAATTATTATCAAGTAACTATAGATCCATAATGGCTTACCATGTACTAGTACTTCAAGCCCTTTTTTGCAATTAATAAATGCATTTGAAAGTCTTGAAGGACTATTACAAGGTAATCCATTATGTATGTATAGTAACTTGATAATCATTATCTTGTATGCTTGAATGATGCAAAATGCAAAAATCCCATAAATTTATAGGAATGACAAGCATGCATCCAATGTTAAACTATCTACTGAGTCATATAGAGTCATCCCAAGACATCTGAATTTGACTGAAAATTCATAAGTAACTTGAAGATAGTGGTGGATGATGTCATGGAAAGAAGAATTTCAGTTTATATAGAATAAAAAGGTGAGCAAATGGATAAACTCATCACCCAAAATGTATATAGAATAGTGAAAATAAATTTACAACTAATTCCATTTCACATCAAGAAGAATGTGCA
Source organism: Pseudotsuga menziesii (assembly GCA_001517045.1). Classification (NCBI taxonomy): domain Eukaryota; kingdom Viridiplantae; phylum Streptophyta; class Pinopsida; order Pinales; family Pinaceae; genus Pseudotsuga; species Pseudotsuga menziesii. Next base: position 175,683 of record LPNX010470117.1, on the reverse strand, counting down.
TTAACTCTAAGTACTCTTAGCCACTAGATAAATGGAAATGAAATGAGATGAAATATTAGCAACAATACCTTTGATTTTGATTGCTGACAATAAGTATGAATACTTGTGTGATCATTTTATTCAAAGGTGACTTAAACATCCACTAACCTGCAATCAAGGAAAGAAACCATGTTCATATTGATATATAAATAAAATAAAATAAAAGTTAAAGATAAACTATGACAATCCCACTATCATTTATACCTTGAAAGAGAACTAGAAAATCTCCCATAGTTGTTCAAATTTGTCTAAAATGCCCACTTGGAATGCCACTGTTTAAACAAAACAAAAATAAATTGAAAACATGAAAGTAGTAATTTACTCACCTATCTATTGGATGTAGCGTACCATAGTTGTACAACAGAATTAGTCAAGCACATGCAATAAAATTATAAATGGACAAAAAGAAGAAAACAATGTGGTTTAGACCTTCCTTTATATACTTAGATATATATTATGGTCAGAATTTGGCTCATCATGCTACACCTACATGGAAGGATGGACAAGAAATTTACACTTAAGTATCTACTACATTAAAAAAAAATGCACCTAATCTATCTCCCACAAGATAGAGATTACCTTTCCCTTTTTCCACTCTCCTTTTATGGAGAAAAAATTTGCATCTCTATCTATCTGATTTTGTATGAAATTTGTTGCAGCAACAGAAAAAGAGGAAACTCTATGTCTATGGTCAAACCACTACTCATTTATAAAGCATAGAAACAAGCTCAATTAAAAATGCTTTCCCAATATATAATATTTTTATCTTCACAAAAATGGAACCACTCATTCATAATCATAATAGTAGATTATAAAGAACCAAATCTTAGCACAATAGATGGTCAATCATAATACATTTTTTATGCAATGCTCATGGTAGGTATAGAGAAATTATCCCTAGTGTGTAACTTATGCTGGAAAATAAATATTTTTACTAAATAATGTCTGTAATTAAAGAAGTTTGAACTATAAAGCAGAGAGCATTCCCAGTCCAATATTTGAGAGAGCATTCTGAAATATTAGCCCCATGCAAATCAGTTTTACAGGGAAGTGAAACAACCAATGACCATGAAAAACATGAAACTTTCTATAATGAAAACTAGTATTAGAACATGGAGGAAATAAGGTTCTTAAACCAATTCAACATGAAATGTTTGAAAAATAAAATACTCAAGTCCTATGTCTTAGATTTGTGAAAATCACTCCTACATAGAAGAGAAACAAGAATTAGTTCATAGTAAAGGAAAATAGTGGTTTGCTTCTGAGAATTATCTCAGCTCGAGGCCTTCACCATTTTAAGATATACAATGTTCATTCATAATTGTTTCTAATTCAAATGCATTTACAGTGGATCTTCAATTCAAACTTAATCATCACACTATATATCACCTCATCAAAAATATGTGTTAGAGGCACAACCTTTGCCATTTTGATTATTTTGAAATTGATGATATTGATTTTCCAGCACTAATATGTGGTTCCATGAAATGAATATGCTGAAAAACATTTTCAACTCAAGAGAGTTCAACCAATATATGTTCACATTTTCCTTCGAGAATTTTCACAACTTTAGTAAAAATCACCCCAGGTGGTAATTCCCCCGTTGATTCAATGGTAACTAGAAAACAAAATGTACAACACAAAAAAATTAAATATTTGAGAAGTATAAAGATTTTAAAGTAGAAATACAGTCAATAAGCCAAATACTAATAATATTTACAAAATACCAGGTAACGATACTTACATATAAACTTCTCCTTCACACAATGTAACTTTATTCTCCTATCCCAGCCATCCCCACAAATGCATTCACGACATAATGTACAGTCTCTTGGACGGATAACCTTTTCCTTATTTTTCCTTGTTTAGCATATAAACAAATTTTACGTTCTTAATGCAAATTAGGATCCACAAAACAATTCATACCACCAAGCAACAAAATAATATTTATTTTCTGAACTGCAATAAATGAGATAAATGTATTTCATATAATAAAAGGAACACCTCCACCAAAACCTTCAATGTCAAATACTTTCATAGGACACTTCTAAACAAGCTCTTCTGCAAGGTCATCCTCAACCTCCTCTAGCAAAACAACCTGAAAATATATTTATAGTTAGTGTGTAACACTACTTTCTGGATTTAGAGAATATTTATTCACAAAGTTATTAACAGTGTTATATAACTTTTCTTATATAAAATCTATTAGAATCTAGGATTTATTACCTCAAGAAGCATTATATATCGTGGAGTTGCAACAGGTGACCATTTGGAATTAAACAAACATCAAACTTATGTACGATCCCTGCATGGTTATTGAGATATTTAGAAAATTACAAATAAAAATCAACATCCTATAATTTAAAATAGAAATCAACATCAAAATTTTAACAAAGTTTTATTAGAAATTATAAATCATTATCAGGTTTCGTAGTAGAAAGAAAAAAATACAATATTAGGTTTTTCAGTTAGTCAAAATGTAGATTATGAAAAAAAAACATCAAAATTTTCATAAGTCAGAATCAAGAGTGCAAAAAAACAAATGAAATTTAGGACATGACATCTCTTCCTGTTTTCAGATTCCGGATGTATTGCATATTTTTCTCCACCATTCATTTTTAAAGAATTTACAATAGAGTGGAGGGGATAATATTTGAGTGGTAAGAAGGGGATGAGCTCTCTGGGATCTCAGTCGAAATTGAAACCTTTGAAGTGTATGATAGGGATGGCGTTGGCCTGCCGACACCTGTATGAATTCAGGTTGTCACCAATGATAATTCCTCTTCTTAGTTCCCTTACTCATATAAACCAAAAAGTTTCACATTCTTGTTTACAAAGTACAGTGGTGAGACTAAAACGAATTGCACAAAATGTAGGAAATACCTATGGGGGACAAGAATGCAGCTGCCTACAGGATGAGTGCAAAAATGAGAAAATTGGTTTGGGCCAGCAAACCAACTGAGATGAAGGCTTCTCTCTCTTCCTTTGGTGTATACTATAACTATGGATACAGGGTGGGTCAAGGGTTTGAAGGCATTGGGTTTGAGCATTGAAGATGATGGGATCCCCCACATCTTGAGACATGGGTGCCATAAACCTTGAGCTGCATTCCATGGGTATATACTTGCATGCTTAGAATGAAGGGTGTTTCATCATGCCATATATGTAGACTAGAAGGTATGCCATGGATGGTGCCTCCATGACCTTTTTTCCAGTAGCGTGCAATATTCTAAGGGTGGAGTATCACATCCCCCTTGCATCCACTAACATATGGGTAAGCTAAGGGCCTGCAAAAGGAGTCTTAATGACTATGTTGTAGGGTGCTTATTGCTTTATGAAGGGTTCTTATTGCTTGATGTTGAGGATGGAAGATTACAATTCGTGCATGCTTGATTTTCTATACTCACGGCTCAAGGATTCATGATGGTTAGTGTTCAATCATTTAAGCTGTCACCTCATTTGTACACTCGTCCAGTGTGCACGCATTCAAGTCCACACCTCCTTCCTACACATGTTGAGTGTACAATTTTCAATATTCAATAATAGTGATCATATTTTTTCTTCGAGGTGGATGTAATGAACCTTAATTTGGATCAATTGAGAGGGGTTGAGTGAGATTTTGGGGAAAGGGCAGGTGATGGGGTAGTTGTAGCTAACCATTTTCTATACCAAATGAGATTGGAAACAAAACCCATCATCATTGAATATGTGGTTATAAATATTTCTAACTAATATGGTGATTCACCTTG
>LPNX010470117.1:91521-169330 GCA_001517045.1 Pseudotsuga menziesii | reverse complement strand
AGATGCAATCGCAAAACATTTATTCCAGACACATGCAAGCACACTGATCTTTTTTGACTCCATTATTAAGGCACTGGTCTTTTCTGCTTCATATATATATATTGTGTATCAACTTTGTGCGTTCGTGTGTATCTTTGTATCTTGTCATCTTGATTGTTTATAGTTAAAATATTCAAACTCCTAAATAACTGATTCAGTTTAACTTCACCACACTAAGAAATCATCCTTAGTAACTTAATAGGGTCTACCCCCCTTGGCTTCGTTAGGAGTTGAGCCTAAACGGAGGAGTCAAGAACAAGGTGACAGCCTTGACTCGAGACTTGCCCCCAAGGACACACTGAGTGGCTTGAAGATTTCTGCCACGTGATCCAGGTGTGTGAAAAGGCGGCAACACACCTTAGGTTTTCTACTATTGCTTGTGATCTTCAGCTACATCTGAGGGAAGATCATATCCACATAGAGGACAAAAATTTCTCTGACGAAGCCACTCGAGGGTGCATTCACGGGTGATCCTTCAAATATTGGAGAGTTCTTTCTAATGTGGGATATTGGCTTTGACGAATAGTGGCTCCAATCAAATAGGTGTGATTCATCTTGCTGTTTTCTTTTTTATATTAAAAATTAATAAAAAAATAAGTACTTAAATGCATATTTCAAGCTACTCTCTCTATATACATATGATAAAAAATGTTAATAACAACTAAAATTATAAAGTTAAATGTTGGATATACATGATCAATATAGTTTTATGGATATACATGATAAAAATTAATAAAAAAAGATAAGTACTCAAATGCATATTTAGAGCTTCTCTCTCTATATATATATGATAACAAATGTTAATAACAAATAAAATTATAAAGTTAAATGCTGGATATGCATGATCAATATAGTTTTATGAAATGGTAGTACTTTGATTTGTAAATGGTAAAATCGTATGTGAGGCTTTTACTTATAAAGATGTGGTTTTTCACTGTAGGGTTTTCTACTATTTCTAGTGATCTTCAACTACATCTGATGGAAGCTCATATCGACATAGTGGAAAAAAATTGCTTTGACCAAGCCACTCGAGGATGCATTCACTATGATAAAAATGATTGCATGGTAATGTTTTGGCTTCATGATAGTAAGCTCAGTGGTCAGGATGCTTTCATTTTGTGGGACACATATGGGTTTCTGATTGATCTTACAAATATTATGCTAGAAGAAATAGTTTTGGAGGTAGACCGTGAGGTGGTATCAGGGAGAAATCTAGGTGGTATCAAGGAGAAATCTGGGTAATGGATATATGGGTTATCAATCAAGATCTGGGTCTCAATCGAATTCAGTCAATATGTCATGACCACATGGGAGCAGCGAAGCACTGTGAAAGGAACCCCATAAGCAGCATGAACTAAGTTGCAGAACGAAACTGAGAACGAAAATATGACTCCTCTGTAAAATCTCAACTAAGGCTACTATTAATTGTAACAGTTTGTAAAAATCCCTTTCAAATGGAATATAGAAACAACAAAAACTAAAAATCAATTTAAAATTTTAAAATATTAAGCACTGGGCAAAGCCTTGAGGGGAGGGTTTCAAGCTTACTTACCTATTTTGAAGGCATTTGCTCCTCTATTGCTTTGCTTGGATTTGTCTCTACACAACAACAATAACCCCAATCTAGATTAGTTTGGAAAATAAACTTATCTATGAGGAAAAAAAAATTCAAATAGAGAAAAAAAAAGATTAAAAAGAAAGATTTAGGGCTCACTGCTCACTTATTTTGTAGGCGTTGGCTCCTCTACTGCTCTCCTTGGCTCTAATCGATATTGCTAGCTTAGTTTGTGATCCTGCTGAGTTCTTTGTTCGACATCCCTTTCCCCTACACACTGCCATAATAACCCGAGTGTGAGATCTGTCAGCTGGGTGTCTCTCTTAGAATGAATGAACTTTGGCAGGAGGCAAAAAGCTAATTGTTTTCACCAATTTTGGTCAAAGGTAAAAAAAAATTATATATACACTTTTGTTTTATGTTTTCATTTTTTAATATAGCGTTTATATATATTTATTATTTAATAGTATTATATACTATTTTATTTTTATTATTTAGGTATTAAAATCTATTTGTTTACACCAATTTTGGTTCGAGGTAAGTTTATTTTTATATATACTTTTGTTTTATGTTTTTTTTTTAATTTATTTTATATATATAATTATTATTTAAAAGAAATATTTATTATTTGTATTTTTATTATTTACCTGTTATGTCCTATTTATTATTTATATATTGAAAAATAATAATTTAAAATTAAAAATAATATTTAATTTTAATAAAAATTTTGATTAAAAAAATAAATTAAAAATAAAATGATGAGGTTAGTGATGATGACATTGACAACATTGGTGTTGATGACTATCATTATCATCACCATATTGATCATGATCATCATCGTGATCATCATCGTGATCATCATCGTGATCATCATCATGATCATCATTAAGAACCTCATTGTCATCATAAGCATCATCGTCGTTGTCGTCGTTTGTAGTCATCATTGTTACAACCATGAACCTCACCCCTACCCAAGAGCTAGCTTGGGAGCTCGATTGGGAAAGACGAACATTCGGTTGGAAAGACTTGGAAAGGTGACACCTTGTCTACGAAACGGAAAAAAGGTGGGGCACAGAGACCAAGTATGGGCGTGCTCCCACAAATGAATTCGGCACCCAAGCAAGTGGAGCTGAGAAATCCCATGAGTGTGGCACCTCGATAATATGTTGATAGGTGGCGTAGGACAGTGAAAAATATCTTGAGGAGCTTAAGAGAGTGGTTGGACACACCTTGGTAGGAAGCATGGATTAACAGGTCCCAAACAACCCAAGCACTCCACTAGAAGCGCACTTGGCACCACACCATTCACCAAGGACATTCTTAGTGGAAGCGCTCACCGAAGTTTGAGGTATTGAACCGAGTGCCCAGGAGAGATGCACCTGACACCTCGATGAGACGGATGGATAGCACACTTAGTGCACTTGGGGGAGTATGTCATGGTGACAAACGCCTACAAACATGCACTCGATTTCTGACCAACACTTAGCACGTTGGACCAACAGACTAACGAGTGTGTGCGCATGGGAAGTGGAACCTTCTGTGGAGTAAGCGCATCGAACCGGAGATATAATATGCACTAAGTAAAGGGGTATGCCCACCTTTGGGCCCTCGCTCACCCTTGCAACGTGTATAAAGGAAAGACACCTAGGATGGAAAGATTCAGGTTTTGATGAGCATCATTAGTGCAATCAATGAAGTGACAGATGTCGAGACATATGCGAGCTAGGGAGGCATACGAGCTCAGTTGTAGGAATAGTCTCTGAGTGGCTCAACTTAGAAATGCAACAGGGTTGCAGAAGAAGTGTCGGTCTGGAAAGTTGCTGCTCCATATGAGTTCATTCCACGTGACGGTTGACAACTATAGGGGTTAGTTGGTTGAGAGTATTAAGAGTTGGAAACTTGGGTGGGGTCAACTCGACTCTTTGTATTGTTGTAGACGAAAGTGTGTTTACTAGTTGGGCACACACCAGCAGCATTTCCAGTATGTGGTATACCCATTATTGTAAAGTTGTTATTAATAAAAAGTGAACGGGGCTATCCAGTTCGAAAACCCCACCATTGTATTTGTCTCTTGTGTAAATTTACTTGATGCATGAAATTGACTAAGTGTTCAAATGATGGTCAAGAGAAAATTCGTGCAATTTCTTTGTTGGATCTATAAAGATCGAGGTGCATGGAACCAATATTACTGATAGAAGGTAGAAAATTTACAAAATTTACACTTCATTGTCAAAATTGCAATTTTCCATGACACAAATTAAAAATGACTAACATAAATGACTAATTCATATTCTTCTAGCTAGTCATTTTTTATGCCGTGACTAAATTGGTCACTTATGTTAGTCATTTTTAACTCTGTCACTTATTATCTAGCCATATTTGTTAACTGGTGACTAAATTAGTCATTACTTTTAGTTGGTTATAGTTGGGTCAATCAAAATTGGTCATATTTAGTAGTAAATCACTTGAAAAACCTGTGGTGACTAGAATTTCTAATCACCTAGTAGCTAATTCCTCATTTTGTACTAGTGTATATTACTTTGTTGAAGGTTGTGCTTTTGCTAAAATTTAAGAGATGCACTTTACATGGTTTAACCTTATTTACAAATTACAATTCAATGTTGTGATACGGAATCGAAAGGAGATACAATGGAAAATATAATTTTGACAATAGGAAACTATGTTGAACTCCTAATTAATGGTCAAGTTATTGGGATAGGAAGGGTTGATTCTACAGATATTTAAACTTATTATGGTGGAGAAAGGGTTAATGCAGGCTATGTTATGGTTTTGATAATTGATGTCACTCAACCACATTTGATTGTGGAAGATGCTGATGAAGGGGACATACATCCATGGAAGATCATGAATTTGAGGCACAACATAGGTAAATCAAAATATTGAAGCATATGTTGATATTACATTGAATGTTTTTTTGAGTAAACACTAAGCTTCTTTAATTTGGTGTACAGGTGCAAATTTCTCTTCTACATTTTCTATTGGAGACAAGGTAGAACTTTTGCAACATGGAGTAAAGGTGGGTGAAGGCTCCATATTCAATACAGATCTTGGGCATAATGTGCATGGAAGGATGGTAAAGAAAGGATGCATAGTGATTAAAAATGAGAAGTGTTAAAACATGATGCTTTTCTACCACACCCAGCAGGATTTGAGCATACACTGAGGGGTGAATTGGAATCTTATGATATTTTTCCAAAATAAGATTTGGACCCACATTGTCATGATCATCCCATAAATATTCATCAAGACAAGGTTACATTCAAATTTAAAAAGGTTGCTCTTACACATGAATGCATAGGAACAAGCATGTGCATTTCCAAAGGGATCATAGTTTATATCCACGAGGATGACATGGTTGATGGTGAAACTCTAGGTGAACTGGAATTTGGTGTTTTTGTGGAGGATAGATGGAAATTGTGAAACATGTAGAATTGGTGATAAGTCCATACATTGTTTGGTTAGATGGCCAATAAATAATTTGGTGGACAATGAAGGTGATATTTTAAGGATGAAGGAAAATTTCAAGGAGCCACCCAAGAAAATTGTGGTACGAGATATTATAGAGGACACAAGACCCTTAAATAAATGGGATGGTGATATTTATAATGATAAAATTTCAGACTCAATTGATATGCATGTAACGAGGCCATATAAAAAGATTAAATGAGTTATTGCTACAAAAACAGTTGGAAAATGCCAAACACAAATAGATGAAGAGAAAGAAATCCAACTTTTGGCAGCAAATGAATGTTGCAATCAAGATTTTCTTCAGCATGTGGATAGGAAAGAAATTGTAGATGTTGGAAGGGGTATGAAACACATAAGTAAAAATGGTATCAGGGAATTTGTCTTGAACTCATTCAATTCAAACACAATCATGTCAAATAGTCGTGGCCATGGCCTACCTCCTAATGTTAGGAAAGTAAAGGACATGATGTTTAATGTAAATATTATTTGTAAGAAAGCATGGTACAAGATACACAAGACTCCTCAAAGCACCTTCTATAAATACATATTTCCAACATATACATATTAAATCCATTCATGGTAATACCAACAAATGCAAAGAACGTCCACATACCGTGGAAGCCATAGAAATATTACATATAATTGTCATGGATAATTCAGATTTTTCACCAAACCAAACACGTCAAGTTGAAGAAGATGGAACCTATGCTCCTTTAATATTGCTTCCTTCAACTTACACACAAAGTTGTTTGTTAAAAGAGATCAATGAGGCTCTTCAAAAGCTCAATTATTCATCAATATCACAACCAACAATGAGAAAGATATGGATACTCATTTTCGAGACATGGCATTATCAAAGAACACCAACTTTAGTAAATGTAGTGAATGTATCGTGTTGAAAGCATAGATGAAGTTGGCGACTAAAAAGAGTTGGAAGAAAAGGCACGAGGTAGACTAAACAAGCATAACAAGACTTTTATGTGTGGAAGATATTTCTACTATGCACACAGAATTATGTCAGAGTGGTTTCCAAGGGAGTATTTGAGCATTATACATAATAAAATGGAAAAAACAAAGAATTCAACCCCAAGATTACATGTCAAATAAAAATATATTGCAGGAACAAACTTGGGTTTGTCATTGATAGGTATGCTAACACATGGGCATAACATAGTAGGGTTTGGTCGTTTCTCCATACCATTTGTACACAAGGGGTCACAATTTACCAATACGTCTCTTGCAAAGTGCTTGTCAAGGGACCTTGAAGACCCACACCTTGATATGTATGGTGATCTCCTTTATGAGAGTAGAAGTTCAAGAAACCCACTTTCAAATGCATTACTTGAAACCTATATTTACTCAAAATGTAGAGTGTACAAGGATGATTTTCTATCTCAAGGAAGATAAAAAACTTAGAATGTTGATTTCAAACCTCTTCCTCCACATTTGTTGTTACATTTGGACAATGCAGCAAGTGATAATAACAATCGTTATGTTTTCATGTTTCTATCACTATCACTAATACATTTGGGAGGATTTTTCCACGAAATACTTCCATGTTTTAAACATCCATGGATTAATACTTCATTTTTTTATCATGGCGGAAAAATCGTGGCAATATCAACATTTTTAATTTTTTACAAACTTTTGTCTCTATATTGACGATATATGGCTATCTTTGCACACCCGCCAAACCAATGCCAGCTTTTAATGGCTCTTGGCTATTTACACGTGGGTCAAGTTGTAATGGAATTAATAATTATCCTTGCCAAGTGAGAGCATGATTCTCTTTTTGTTGAATCTTCACAACTCTACTCAGATTTAAAATTTTATTTTGTGTTACAAATCTGTTGGGTCTAGGTGAAGGGGTACCCTATCTAAAAGAAGTGTTTTATTTATAAAAACAATGAACAAGTTGCATCAGCTGCTTCTCATTCCCTCTATGACAAGCACACAAAGTGTCTATGGAGTCTCCAGGATAAAAACTCAATCCTTCCATCCTCGAAAGTGTAATGTGAGAATGTGCACAGAATCATCCATCCATTGAATCGCCTGACTCATGCATTTTCAACACATTTTCTATAGTTGTGATTGATTGAGTGCAGATTGAGCCCATATTTATTTATCAACCATATCCAAAACTAGAGAGACCATTCATACTTTGCAACAATCATCTGACCGTAAATTCATAAAAGGTAAGCATGCATCCTTTTTTGGGGGATACAAACTAACATTGAGGCTTAAAATAACAATTGTATTCTTCGGGTCATGTACCTTATGAACAAATTTAACAACCCTACAACTCTGTCTTTTTATTTAAAGCAGAGTAATTGCAACAAGAGGGTCCAATCAACAATGACTCTAGCCAATTCATTTTTTTTATAAACCCGATGCTCCACTAAGATATTGTTCATTGACACAATGTTAATCACTTTCCATAGTAGAAGGAAAACTTTCATTTGGGCCATTTGGGCCACCTAGTGTTCCAATTCCCAAACTATCAAGGTCTCCTTGTGAGTAGATCAAAGGCCATTGCACAAAACTTGTTGGCATCAATGAAAACTTCAGTCTATTAGAAACAATGCTCACTAAGAGGGGGGGTGAATCAGTGAGCTAAGGCTTCAACTCAATTTCAACTTTTTCTACCAATATTATATCATTATTTCACAATTGCTTCAACAAAATATTTATCAAAGAACAATATCAACTAGGCACATGTCATTCATCAATTAAACACATCACTATCAAGACATTGCACAAGGGACACAATATATAGTTTTGTAATCTTTATATAAGTGGAGACTTCAATATCCAATATGGGCTACAACCCATAAGGTGGCACCAACCACCAGAATGGTTCAGTCAGCTACAACTGACTGGGATGCTACAACATCCAAACAAGTTTCAACTTGTCAAAATACCAATAAGTCTTTCCCCAGCTCCACCCAACCTCCCTATACAAATTCCATATTACAAATTACAATTTATACATCAGACTCTTCCAAAGTTTGCCACAGGAACACACATCAAAAATACCAATCAGCAAGTCTTCATTCTATACTCAAAAAGTCATTCAAAATACAACATACTACAACCATGTCTCAACTCTTTCCATACACCATTAGTATCTTTTCTTCAGTACTGTCCACATCAGCATATAGGCTTCCAAACTATTTAATTTAACACTTACACAAAATTTCTTTTGACTTGTAAAAACATTTTTTCTTCTACTTTGGAAGATTGATTTCTCCCTCATGTGATCACTGTAACATCCCCATCCCTCTGACCGGTGAAGAGGACACTACCATGGCGTTAACCATCCGGGCTACCAGCCCCCATGAACATGAGGATTCATAAAATGCTGAAACAGAATGCTGATAACAAGATGCATTGAAGTAGAACATGCGCAGATGCAATTATCGTACACAATGGAAGCCAACATACATTCATGCAAGCATTCATCCAACATATTCATCATAATCATTAACAGTAAATAAGATTGCAGAAGTAAAATAGACAAGATTACTTATCTTATGAAGAACTTGTTTCGCAACCAGCTACGTCACTGCAACGTTCCACCCAACCATAGGCTAGCGTGCTCCTTAATCTCTCAGCAACGCTACCACCCCTGAGCTGGGCATGATTCTCCAAGGAATAAGGGAACAAGCAGGCTTACACATAGCCAAGGATACACAAAACATAACCAAGCTAACACAGTTGGGTTTATCAGGCCATCAACAAGACAACCAAGCCAACATGGTTAGGTTTATTAGGCCATTAAGGAGATGGGAAAGGCTAAATGCTAAGCTGGTGAGCTCATTACAGAGCCAAGAACACCTACACCAGAACTAGCCTGGATTCTAAGACACCCACACACATCCAACACAAGGAATCAGTCCTTTCTCTGCTACACAGTCCCTCAAGCCCTGCATTCCCTTCCAGTGCTATTCAGGGGTTGTGGAGAAGAAAGCTATCCCTCTAGCTCTGTCTGTGTGGTTTCCAGCCACCAGGTTTATCAAGCAAACCAAGCCCCATCCCTGCTCCCAACACAGTCCAAAGACCAACCATTGCACACATGCAATCAATCAGTTGTTTCAGCTTAACAGGGAAAATAACTCCCAAGCGAATTATACAGTCCCAAACGTATCGGCGAACACAGCTCACAATAGGGGAAAAACCACAGCCCGTCCTGGGCAACAAAGTCATCAGGAAAACATACATAGACCACACTGAGGAAGAGAAAAATGCAGACTTCCAACCTGTGCGTGAAACGAGCAGACTCCCATCCCCAAAATATAAAGAAGACCACAACAATCACCACGTAAGGGAGACCACAGCAACACAACAAATCTTGAGGAGGACGGCGATGACCATAACTCATGGGAAGAACAACAGTTCCAATCTCAACATTAAAATGAGGGGGATATTACATGACCATACCAGTCTGTAAGGAGAGCATACAGCTGAAAACGTGAATGGCCCTTCACAGGAAAATCGTGGATGGAAGAGCACAACTCTTAGCTCGTTGTGTGAGTCAAAACCAGGAAAAATCATGTGCGTGAAACAGAAAACAAACAATGGTCCCTACATGAGGGTGAATAGCTCCACCTATGCGCATGGATGAACAGACAATCATGAGGAACAAACAGAACATGGATATAACGCGCAGTGGAGAGAATGAATGAAGGGCGTAGTCATTCTCCTGCCCATCGTGAGGTTCAATCCATTGGTGGAGTGTGTGTGTAGACAAGGAATGATAGCCCTACCACACTCCACCCCCAACCATAACTGCCTCAACTACCCAGTAGCAGTTATTAATTGAGGTGGTTGGGTAAGTCAAGGTGGTGACACATGGGTTTCTCTCATAGCCCAAGGTTTGACATTTCCCCCACCCTTATCCTTGTGAAAACCATGCCCTTTTCAATTTAGTTGCCGGGAACATAGCTGGTCGGGTTCATTTAATTAAATATGCATATTTACATGATAACAAAACTTAATATGTATGCTGCATGCCCCGATATACCATCGATGACAAGTACAACCCAAAACATAGCGTAACCAATTGATGGTGGGGCCTTGGCCTTTAGCTTTGCACCATGATTATTACAATATATATATCATGTACATTTAATGCAATCATTAGAGGAAATTTCAACTCAAAATGGGCCTCCTAAAATGAACTAGTAAAATAATAGTTAAAATAATAAAGTAATATTTATTAATTTTGGAGGAAGAAATGAAAAAAACAACTTTTTTGTTTGTATTTTTGACATATCTCCCTGTGTTTTTACTCAAATTTTGATCGAGAGAGCTTGTTGGATGCAGAATTAAATTCCACTTCCAACGAGTACCCACTCGGCATACTTTTGATGGACCCCGCTACCCCAAAAACAAGAAATACCTAAAAAAATGAAATGATGACATCATCATTTCATTTTTCCTGGTATTTCTTGTTTTTGGGGTAGCGGGGTCTATCAAAAGTATGCCAAGTGGGTACTCGTTGGATGTAGAATTTAATTCCGCATCCAACAAGCTGTCCCGATCGAAATTTGAGTAAAAACACAGGGAGATATGTCAAAAATACTAACAAAAAAAGTAGTTTTGATTATGATACCTATCCCCAAATTTATATTAAAAAAGTGTTTAAGACCTATACGGTATTTCAAATTTAAAGCAATTTCATTGGCTAACACATGATGACATGGAATTTGAATAAAAGTTAAAAGGCCCATTTTGAGTTGAAATTTCCTCTAATGGGGGTCAAAACTGGGGTGTTACAATCACCATAAGGAAGCCTACAAGCATGGCTAGATATCCATTTCAACAATGAACAAGACAATAACACAAGATAAATATGTTAACACACACACAACTGTTATAGCGGATTTCACCACTCTAGGTGAATCACACTTTGTATGGCCTTCCCCTGTCCTGCTGCAGACTCCTTAGACCCTATGGACCACTTTTTGTCCTTTGATGTTTCCTTGATCATCCCTAAAAACACATGAAAAATTCTATATGTGACTTTTAAACCTATAAGCGCGTACATACGCGGGTTTGACCACTAAAACCGTGTACATTGGGATGTGTGCATAATCCAAATCCTTTTGGAGTTTTCCTTGACATGGATCTGACTCATTTGACTCCTAGCCTTCCCTATGCCTTGAGATTGCTCGGATTCGACCTTTCATTACCCCTTTGAAAAGCTATATAAGGAACCCCTTGGTACATTGAAGGGATAAGAGAGAATTGAGAGAAAAGAAACTATAGTCCATTGTTGCCAGAACTTATGCTTGAGTCTGCATCCCTTTGTCCCTTGGAGCACTTTTGTGTTCTTCCCAAGCTTTCCTTTTGCTTGTGAGCTTGCTATCGAGAGATGGAGGATTGAAGTGATGGAGGCCCAAGTGGGGGATTCAGTTTCTCCGGTTCGCAGACGTGTCATCAGAGGTTGTATCTTGTAATCTCTGATTTATATTAATAGAAATATATTTTCCTGTCCAATAATGTGTGTTTGAATGAATATGTTCTCCATTGGATTATGTCAAATGCTTATACATTATTGATTATATATGCTAGAATAGATATAACACCATGATATATAGAATGCTTGTATTATTTTCTTGTTGTTGAGGAAGTAACAGATCAATTCAAGCTAAAGATTGGAAAGCTCAACGGGGATCTACTTCAACCATCCGGAATAAGGTATGAGGTCTGATCCTTTAGTGTTAGACATTTAATTTCTATTGCATATTGGAAAGGATTGATTTCTGGAGTCAAGTTGTCTGTTGTGGTACCCCAAGCCATAGGAATTTCTCTCTGTAACAGAATTGGCGACTCTGCTTGGGAGTTCCTACTAGTTGTCCTTTGGGGGTTGTTTTCTCGGCATTCAATGAATTTTTATTGCTCTTTCTCTCTTGTTTCTATGTCGGGTCTGGGGGCATGTATGCCTGGTAGAGTCTGATTGGTGTGAAGTTTGTCTCAGCCTGTTTGTTTGCCTTGATTTTATGCACCTTTCTTCCTGTATGCGGGTTTTTGATTTACAGTTGCGTATACACGCGGTTTCCTCTGTGATTTCCGTGTATACACGCGGGTTTACTGCGAACAGTCACATATGACCTTGATTTTGCCTTTTTGGGGAAGATAATTGGTTGCTGGGTGAATTCTAATATTTGCTGAGTCTCCTTTGGCACTGCTTGAGTCTGTTTTGACCTCTGTTTCTGACCAGAAACATTTTTTTTAGGCTAATTTTTCTTTTTTAAGAAAGTTCTTGTCATAGCATTTTCGATTTTTTGTTTGACATTAGTGCATTAGAGTTATTTTACCTTAGTGCTTTGCTTGAGTGCTGTTTGGGTGTGCTTGCAGAGTCTAGGGGTCATAGAATCATTCTTTTTCTTTTTGCATCTCTTTTGTTTTCAAAAAATCCAAAAACATTTGCTTATCATCATGCATTGCATTTTGAACTTCGCATTGTACTTTCACTAGATAGATTTGCTTTGGAGTACTAGTTAGGACTTCATATAGGAAATTTGCATTCATCATTTGAAGAAGAATTGTGCATTTCACGTAGTAGCATACCCTATTTTCATGGACACAATGCATTTGCATTGATTGTTAGGTGTGCATTTTACTTCCTGTTGTGTCATAACACCATCAGTTGCACGATCATGTCCCTTTTTGAGTAATAAAGGCAACTAAAATCAATGCTAAATAAAATGAATTACACTCTTTTCTTTTCTAGGGTGCACCAACAAGCTTAGGTTTTAGGATCTTGGAATAGTTCATTGTAAGTCAATTCTCCAAGATCACTAAACAACAACATCTAGGTGTCTGTCCAGGTGAGTGTGTGAAATCCTTGGTATAACCAGTGTTTCTCAGGATCCTCCTCTCAAAAGGGAGTGAAGCACGAGGCAGTGTGAGTGGTTATTGATTGGGATGACCCCTTGTCATAACTGAGTAGCACCGGAGATATTTCTAGGATTGTATTCGTATCTAGGGGCTCTTTCGAGAGTTTCGGGCTTTGCTACCCTACCCATATGGTCAATCTCTCCTGCGAATGTCTACCTGAGCATTGATTATATTGAGGTGACCTTAGTGGCCTTACCTAGGATATCGAGGGGGTACTTTGCAGGGGTTATTCTGTAGGTGTCACGGCCAGGTTTGGGTCGGACACCACAGTCGCTTTACGCGTTGAAGCTGAGGGCCACAATAATTGGTTACATACCTCTGCTTGTTGTGTATGGGAGTCTCAAGCCTCTCCTAGGCAAGACATACCTGCTTCATTCGGGAGCTCACTTATCCAGCCCTTGTTTGCTTGCATTTGGCTTTAGATTTAATTAGTGATTGCTCTGTGCATGATAGTTGGCCTAGGGTTTACGTAAATAGAGAGTCTTTGCTATTTTTTGAGTCATTGTGGATTCAAGTGTGGTTCCTCGCCATTCTCGTTGTTTAGCAGGACTTCTGCCTTCTACTTCTCCTCCTCCTTTGGGAGAGAGACCTAGACAGTCCAGGTGGACTATGTCACACATTGATTCACACACCATGGGAGACCGTTTAGAGGATATTCCTGAACCACCTCCCCCCATTCATGTAGACGATGGGGAATTTACTCCTACTTATGATCCTTCACCCGAATTAGCTGAGTTAGGTCTTGTGATTTCTAATATAGGACCCTTGCACGATAGGCCTACTCACTCTAGGTCTGATTCCCCATTGACACGTTACCAGCATGGAATTCCAGAGGACTCCGAGACTCATTTTGAACCTGCCAGCACTAGCTACGGTAGTTATACTACGTCTGGTTTCCCTACACATGATTTGACATTTCATGTCGAATCCGATTTTGAGCCTAACACTATGCCTGGGGGCACTCTCATTCCTTACCATGCAGAGAGGTTTGGGAGCACTAGTCACATTGCACCTTCTGTCCCAGTGGTGGAAGCTACATCATATCTCCCTCCTAGGTCTAGGGTTAGCAATCCGATTAGGATACCAGATCCGAGACAAGTGACGATAGGTGGTAATACATATATTATTACTCAGGTTCCTTCATCCTCGATCCCTAGTTCTTCAAATGTACATCCTCCACCTTATTCATGTGGTCCTTCGAGCCAGTAAATGGCTATGAGTCAGGTCCGTACTGCGGTTACTAGACTGATTGTGTCTCAAGGCCACATACCACCCGTTGCTTCGGGAGGCTATGTTCATGCTTCTAGAGGTCATCTTGCTACTTTCGGGGCGTATATCCCTACTTCCAGAGCGTATCTTCCTACCTACGGAGTGTCTCATGGGGCATCGCATGCGATGACCTATGGACCTTATTATAGGATGTAGTATGGATAGGTTTCTTCACCTTATTGAGGCGGGTATCAACAACTTGCTTACTCTCCTAATTATGGCTTTGTAGCTCCTACTAGTCAAGGTACACCATACTATGGCACTTCCACGCCACCCTATATGGGTCAAACAAGAGGAGGACACTATGGCCAAGGCCATGGTGGTAATCAACCCTATATGAATCAGGGAGTGGTCCATCGACCTCATTATCCTAGGCTCCCTTTCGTTGCGACGCTTAATCTTCCTGAATTATCGAGACTTACGAATGATCCTATGGCTCATGACCCGGCTTGGCCGGCTGTCCCTACCAAGCTTCCTTCAGACATACCTAAGTTCAAAGGAAAACTGGGAGAGGATCCGAGTGAACACGTTACTATGTTTCACCTTTGGTGCTCTTCGAATTCGTTACATCAAGACTCAGTCCGTTTGAGACTATTTCAACGCACCCTCACAGGGCCTGCTACAAAATGGTATATAGAGTTGCCTAAGGGAGCCTTCGCTTTGTTCGACGACCTTGCGATGAATTTTCTTAATCACTTCTAGCTACCAGTGTGCTATGACGTTGGTACTGAACTCTTGTTGACATTTCGGCAAGATAAAGCCACACATATTTTTTATCATATTCAAGAGTGGCGTAGATGGAAGAGATTAATTAAAGCTTTTATACCGCCAAAATTCCTCCTCGAGTGGTTCCTCAAGTCGTTATTTCCATATATAGCGAAGGATGTTTCCACATCCGAAGTGTAGAATGAGGAACAAGCTATTCTTAGGGCGTAGGAACTGGACTTGATCTATGCTCAGTCCGATTTGTTGTATGAGATTATTCCCAATGCTCCTCGTTCTAGTTTCGATCCCAAAGTCAAAATTGGACCACATGCCGATGGCATTGTCGGTTGTGCAAGTGCGAAACCTGTAGATTCGGTTGCAAAACAAGCTAGTCAATTGTCACTCAACCAATCTGCTTCGAGACAAGCTACGGCTTCGTCTCAATCCACCCAAATGGCGAATGTACTTTCTGTGCAATCGTCAGACCAGAAGGGTAACCAGTAGCCCGGACATAATAGAAAAAAGGGTAAAAATAATAATCGAAAGGGTGGGAATAAGAATGAGAATGCTAACAATAATGACAAGAACGGTAGAAATGCTGGGGGGGACAAGCAAGCAAAACGTAAGGTTAAGTTCCCTTGCAAGCTATGTAAGGACGATCACCTCACTTACTTGTGCCCTGGAATTGAAGAAGCTTCGAGATTCTTAGCACAAGGCCCAGTTGTGCTAACTAACCCTTTACCACATAATCAAAATATGAACTCAAAGTCCCATGACCAGTCTAGTGATGATGATCCACCGGAGGGTAGTGGTCATGGGTGCATTAACATGGTCCGTGCTGTGAAAGTTGTGACTCATGCGAAAGATTATAGTTCATCACAACCCAGCCCAGGAAAAAAACCTGATCCACCAGGATCCCCTTTGCGCATTGAGAAACCTATGGATAAACCTGAGGCTGCACCTCGCATTCCTAAGGGAGTTCTTAAGCGTTCAGGGCATAATCCAAATTCCCAAGCCGCCCAAAATTATTCAGTTGTCGAGGATTTGGGCCATACTCCTTGTGCGATGCCGGCATTGGAAGTGCTTCAAAGTTGTCCTTTGCAAAGGGAGGCGTTGCTTCTGCCCTTGGTGTGAACGATGATGATTCTTCCTCTGTGATCAAATTTGAAACCGCAGGACATCAGCCTCGCTTTCCCTACTATGTGTCTCTTTTGGTGCACGTAGAATGTCTTGGTATGACTATCAAATGTACTATGATTGACGAGGGTGCTGCTGCTTCTGTGATATCTTTGGCCTGTTGGAAGGGTCTCGGTTCTCCTGAGCTATCTAAATCAGCGACTATGTTAACTACATTCAATGGGAGATCTTTTAGGCCACACGGCATCCTTTCTTCCCTTAAAGTCCATTTGGGGGGGAATATCGTTGCGATAGAGGTTGAGGTGGTTGATGCACCCCTTGACTATAATCTCTTGCTGGGTAGGAAATGGATGTACAGTATGCAAGCTGTTGCTTCTTCCTTGTTCCGCTTTGTATGCTTTCCACATAACGGGAAGATCGTAACGATTGATCAAATGAAATTCAAGAATCCATCTGTTACCACATTTTTGAGAGCTTCGATCCCGATTGTTGAGCATTCTCAGTCGGCAACTGGGAGTGTGGGTGTAGGCATGTATCCATCCCTCATGGGAAGCTTTAGTTGTCCTGCACCGATCCTCATGATAGGATCTAGTTTCGATGAGGCTTCGAATTCTACGATATCGGTGTCTTTTCACACGAATCATATGGAAGACCCTTGGATTCTTCCTACACCGAGTACTTCGAGTGAAACTGTCGAGATGAGCGTTCTGTTTCCTGCAGCCATGATGGCTTATCAAGCTAATCTCAAGAGTGTTGCAGAGCCTAGTCCTTCCTCTTCATGGACGGAGGAGGAGGACCCGTATGTTCTGCCGGCATGGGCATTACAGTCTTCTCATGCCCACAACTACCTTGATATGGTTTTCCCTTCGGATGAAGCGATTATTGAGGCTATGTTAGGAGTTGAGCCACCATGGGAGGAACTTCATCATAGATCGTACTTTCTCCCAGAGCTTAACCATTTGGATCATGAGGATTTTAGGGCAGTTCTTAGTCAGAGAGTTGGTAGTCCTATGGTTCCATTAAGCTCTCCTAGTCCGATGGCTGATGGAAACATGGAAAACATATCTTCAGCGATTCCTATCAACATCTCTCGCAATCCTGGCACAATAGAGAATTTCTATATTGGGGCGGAATGTTCCCATGCTGAGATTCTGGAATATACCAAGCTATTCAAGGAATTTCATGATATTTTTGCTTGGTCCTATGACGAGATGCCAAGTATTGACCCTTTTATTGTCGAACACGAGATTAAGACTTACCCCAATGCTAAGCCTGTTCGACAACGGTTACGTGCGGTGAATCCTAGGAAAGCACCCGCCATTAAGGAAGAGATAGAGAAACTGTTGAAAGCTGGTTTCATCTATCCTGTTCCCTTGACAGAGTGGGTTTCAAACCCCGTTCCAGTGGATAAGAAGCAGGGAGCGATCCACATATGCACTGATTTCCGCAATTTGAATCGTGCCTGTCCTAAGGGTAACTTCCCCACACCATTTATAGATCAGATTTTGGATGAGTGTGTGGGTAGCGAGGTGTTCTCCTTTATGGATGGCTTTTTCAGGTATAATTAGATACAGATTAAACTTGAGGACCAACATAAGACTGCATTTATTTGTCCTTGGGGAACGTTCGCATATCAAAAAATGCCTTTTGGCCTTAAAAACTCCGAAGCTACATTTCAGCGGGAAATGACCTTGATTTTCCACAATCTCAAGTCAATTATCGAGGTATTTTTGGATGATCTCGCTACTCATTCTCGTATGAGAATGCGTCATCCATATCACTTGAGATTGGTATTAGAAATATTCCGGCACTATTCAGTTAGATTAAATCCTCATAAGTGCATCTTTTGCATGAAGTCAGGTCATTTGTTAGGATTCATCGTTTTGAAAGAGGGTATAAGAGTCAACCCTTTGAAGGTTGAGGCAATACTTCAGTTGTCTCCCCTAAAGAATATTCGTCATCTTCAGTGTTTGCAAGGCATGGCAAAATTCTTACAAATATTTGTTGTCAACTTTCCTAATTTGACTAGAGGCTTTATGCGTCTCTTGAAGAAGGATACTCCCTTTTATTGGGATGACCAGGCCCAGGAGTCCTTCGATGCACTCAAGCGAGCCCTAACATCAGCCCCGGTGATTAGTCCCCCTAACTATAGCCATGATTTCTTATTATATGTGGCTGCGTCTTTGGAGACGATTGGTATGGTATTGGTTCAAGAGGATGAGGATCTCCAAGAGCATGTCATATATTATCTGAGTTGAAACCTTATTGATGCAGAGATTCATTATTCTCATGTCGAGAAGCTTGATTTAGCTACCGTACATGTGGTTCAGCGTTTGAGACATTATATTCTCCTTCACCAGACCTTGGTTGTGCCCCATTGTTGGAGTAGGGTCCCGTAGCTACAGAAGAAGCTGCTATTTTGATGGGAGGACAATTTTGGTGGAGATATAAGAGGCAGAGCTATGATACTATAGCAGGTTTCTAGCTACAGATCAGAGCCGGAAACCATGACGTAGAAGACAGAGAAGTCAAGGAAGACGATGGTACCTGAGCGACTGAGAAGAGAGAGCTCACCCACTGCATTGAAGGCAGCGGCGGATGACAGGAGGGCTCAGCTACCCTCATAAAGGAAAAGGAACAACAAGGCCAAGGTATTGAAGACAAAGGACAACAAGGGAAGCAGCGCCAGTACCCATGGTCAGCGCTGGGAAGCATGGAAGACTGCAGGAAGCTGTGGTGAAGGGAAGCAACGCCAGTACCCATGGTCAGCGTTGGGAAGCATGGAAGATTGCAGGAAGCTGTGGTGAAAGGAAGTGGTGCATAGTACCCATGGTCAGCACCGGGAAGCATGGAAGACTGCAGAGAGCTGTGGTGTGACGGATAGCGGCTACCTCAAAGTACAGATACATCGACTGTCACTAGTTAGGGTTTGGGTTACTATTGGGACAGGCCCACAGTGTTGTAATGGCAAGACCTTCGGGCCACCTATAAAGGGATGTATTTTGTATTGTAAAAGGTTGGCATTTTGGGAATTTTAGGCCATCCAACTAGTCGTATCATCAGTAGTCTGTTAGCTTACTATTATTTTGTATTGTAACAATCCATAGGGATTGACAGGGAGGGAAGAGTATATTGTAAGAGAGACAATATAGAGATAGAGAAGAGATCTAAGAGAGAAGATCTCAAGCTGCATATGCGGTGCAGCAGAACTGTGTTTACCTTCCCCTGAGCTATAATAGAAACATAGTTCTGTGGACGTAACTTCCATCCTGGAGGTGAACCACGTTAAAATCGGGTGTTATGCGATTGATTCATGTGTTGTGTTTAATTGTTGCATCTGTTAGTTATTATCTGAGCCTAGTTTACAGTTGAATGTATGTATGCATTGTCCAATTCACAGTAATATAGAAGAATAAACATAAGTTGAAGTCTTGGGAATGTTGTATGTGGGTTCATGTATGCTTTGTTTAAACGGTCACTAGTCACAGTGTTAACATTCTGGTATGTTGATTCTTGCAAGTTGACATGAACAACGCTAAGTACGCTGAGCCGTGGGAAGAGGATATCGCAGAGAGGCGATACCACACCGACAGAGGAGCTGCGGTGCGCGATACCGTAGGTTGAGGACTTAGCGTTAGAGAGGAAGTTATGTGTTTCCTGGTGCGCGGCGATGCGATAAGGCTGGGGTCATCGCGAGTCAGTGGAAGTTGCACGACGTGGAAAGGGACCGCGCAACAGGAAGAAAGAGATCTCGCGGTCAGAAGAGCGGCGAGACAAGGAGATCGCGCGATGCGAGCAAAAGGGTCGCGCGACGCGCAGAGAAAGAGGCATCGAGGCTAGCAGAGCTGCGAGTCGCAAGTAGGCTGCCACAGAACCTAGTCCAAGATGCTTGAGTCCTTGGCCAACCCATTAGAATCACTTCGGGTGAGACTTTAGGCCGCTTCGCGGTCTGTCTCCGAAAGGGCCAGTGAGCTAGGGGTGTTTTTGGTTAAACACAGTAAACCCGGGTCTGCCCATGATAGCCAACAAATGGTTCCGTTGTCAGTTTTGAACAAACAGAGCACTGATGTTCTGGTGGCGCCCTACTAGAGACGAACTCAACGAGTGGGTTTGGTCCAACCAGAAAGAGTTTGCTGAACGAGAGAACAGGAGTCCTACGCTGAACACGGAGGCCTGGTTACAAAAACATATCATTACAGACATCCATGCGATATTTTTTGTGACCTTTGGAAATGAGCTTTATGACTGGTTATCAAAGTTAACTGATACAAGCATATTCAAAAAGAAAAGAGACATTTTCTGGACACCGGAGTTGATTCAGACCGTGAAGAAACTTGATAATCTAATCACGAGGATAGTAGACTTCTGGCTTGCGAGTGTGCTAGAAGGATTCATCACAGAGTTTGCAGTTGACCAAAGGAAAAGCTTCAGTGAGGCTGAGCGTTACTTCTTCAAAGGATATCGTGGTAAGTACCTAAGATCTTTAAACTTGTCCATTAAGATGCGATTACATGAAAAAGGAACAATGGATCTAGTTTCAGATGAATAAGTAGAAACAGTAATGTCACAAGAGTTTGAAAGTGATTTTGATGACATTGTACGAACACGTACTGGAAATAAGTATAAAGTAGATTTCAAATCTCCAATCTTTGAAGACAGTTCAGATAGTACTAGACAGCAAAATCATAGTACCACAGAAGGAACAGAGGGGGGTATCCCTTACCACCCTTACACCCCACAAAAATAGATCGAGACTCAGAGCAATCCCGTAGGAACTCCATCCAGTAGCTCACAGATAGTACCTACCACTGCTACATCACCTCCACCTACACCGCCGAGTGGTAGTAACACAGTAAATCAACATCCACCACGAAGAAATAGAATGGGGGATGATATGAAGCTACCTATATTTAAAGGAACAGGGGCAGAACACCCAGAGCAATATTGGTTTCTATGTGAAGCCATGTGGACCATTAAAGCAATCAATGACAATAACCTTAAACTTTTATAGTTGGTCACCACACTAAGAGATCGAGCCTTAACATGGTATATAAAGTATACCACAGTACCTAGGACACTTGTCCAGGTCAATACCACCATGATTAAAGAGTTTAAGAAACCTAAGTCTGAGTCACAGTGTATTACAGAACTCAAAGACATCAAGCAGTTACCTACAAAGTCGGTGTAGGACTTTGATCAGAAATTCAAAGCCCTTATCGACCAAGTTAGTTTCGAGTTCGCGCCGGAGTAGCATAAGGAATGGTTTATTGCAGCGCTGCTCCCTCACATTAGATTTTCGTTAATGCAGTAGAAACTCCAGACGCAGGATGATGCGTTGGAGATGGAAATGAAACTAGAGGCTTCACCTCTAGCTGAGAGCAGTACAGGCATGGCAACGTTACAAAACTAGTTGGCTAATCTCACATTACAGTTGCATGAACTTAAGAAAGGGAAAGAGGTTGCACAAGACATATGGTGCATAAAATGTAAAGCACAAGGCCATAGTAAACACAATTTTCCGGTTTTTGTAGAATATATAGCAACAGGGGCTCCAAACCCCTTACCACAGACCCATGGGCCGTGGTGTGAAATATTCAAAACACGAGGACATCTACCTCACCAGTTCCATCTACTTCAGAAGTACGTACAGACACCTAAGAACTTATACTGTGTCTTCTGCAAGTCTGTAGGCCATGATGAACACGACTACAGAGCCTATGATCTCATGGTTGGAGCAAAGCAAGACTTGTACAGAGTCCAGTCAGAGACACAGTGTCCAACAATAGGACCACAGCATGATCCGGCTTATGGAGGCCGTGGAGGAGGATTCAGAGGACGAGGCCGTGGAGGAGGCTTTGCACGAGGAGAAGGTTTTGGCCGTGGTCGCAGACTAGTTACTTGTTACAACTGCGGAGTTGTAGGACACTATGATAGGGACTGTTAGAGCCCCACTACCACTTGTAATTATTGTAAATATTATGATCATGCTATAGAGGAGTGTCCTACCTTGATAGCTAAGATCAGAGAACCTAAGCTAGCAGCACAACAGAACATCCAGCTTATTGCTGCTGAGCAGGAAGCGCCAGAACCAAGAGTCAATATTGTGACTCGTAGTGGTGTTTCTACTAGTGGGACATCGCAGGAGATGGAAAAGAACACAGGCCAGGAGTGGGTGCGCAGAGCTCCTAATAAAACAACACCACTCGACCTACAGAAGAACAAACAGACATTTCAGGAAGCTAAGGTCTTCTTTGATGAACCTACGCAATCAGGATCATAGGTACCACCATCTAGGGGTGTACCGCAGCAAGCACCTTGTGGCGATAGCCTTGTACAGACATCGTAGGCTACCACATCGGGAAGATACGATGAGGATGAGATGACAGGAAGTGTACATTCCTTCCTGCGGAGTTGTCTAAAACTTGTAAGAAATGAGCAAGCTATCACAGAACTTCAGCGCATTATAGATCAGTCTCAGCCATCCTCTTCTGTGAGCAGTACACAACGTGCTATTCATAATATTACAGGACATACAAGAACAGGAAGAGAGATGGGACTCACAACGCAGGTTGGAGAATTTGAAATGGATGAGGTGATCCTAGATCTAGGATTAGACGTGAATGTTCTAACTAAGCAGACATGGGAGCAGATGGGTAGCCCTAAGTTAATCAAATCACCTATCCATCTGAGATTAGCTAATCAGAAGCATGTATCACCTCTGGGTTGGTTACCACAGGTGCCAGTTAACATTGATGGATTTCGCAGCTTTGCGGAATTTTAAAGTTATAGAAATCATTGGCGATAGTAGACCGTATCCAGCACTACTAGGCATTGATTGGGCGATCAGTAACATGGCCATTATTGACTTAAAGAGAAGACAAATGACCTTTGAGGACGTCCATATCCGGGTCATCACACCATTGGATCCTTTTCAGGGCCCTAGATATATTGAACCTATCCGAGCAGAGGAGGAGGCACGTAACATGGAGAGTCTCTATCAGATGACCATGAACCAGAGTGACTACATCAATCCAACTGCAGAAGGGAACATTAGTTGGCAATCTGACAGCTCATGTGCATCAGATTCAGATGTTGGTCTAGAGAACTGGCAGAACAGACTTCATGAAGTCTCAGCGCGCAGATGTACGTACTTGACTAAGTCACTGCGATGGATTTGCGCAGAGAGCAATGAGATTCCATCCTTTCATGGTCTAACAGATATCCAGGACTTTCTCAAGTAGTTTGAACAACAAATCCCTCACGAGTAGAGGACCACAGCTATGGACCTTGTAGTACGAGCCACACCTGCAAGATGGTGGTATGCACATAAAGAGAACATCACATCATGGGATGATATCAAGAGATTCATGGTGATCATATTTTCTATTGACGGAGAGTATGTCCAGTAGAAATACACAGGAGAGAGTGACCCCAGATCACACATTTAGACATGCGAGAAGAATTGGTCGGACATTCTCGAGGAGGATGAGGATCCTCGCGACACCAACATTCCGGATTCAGAAGGCACTCGCAATGTTGAGGGACCACAGTTAGAAATTCCAGTAATCACAGAGCCCATCAAGATTAAAAAGATCAATATTGGCACAGACACAGAACCTAAGTTTTCCTCTATCGGAGACTATTGGAATGATGAAACAGTCGGATAGATTGTAGACTTGTTACATAACTATCAGGACCTATTTCCCACCAAGTTCACAGAGATGAAGGGAATAGTTGG
The DNA here is from genome assembly GCA_001517045.1 of Pseudotsuga menziesii. Classification (NCBI taxonomy): domain Eukaryota; kingdom Viridiplantae; phylum Streptophyta; class Pinopsida; order Pinales; family Pinaceae; genus Pseudotsuga; species Pseudotsuga menziesii. Next base: position 145,493 of record LPNX010470117.1, on the reverse strand, counting down.
AGACCTGGGAGTCATGAGGATACCATTGAAGGAGGATGCTAGACCACTGAAACAGCGTCCATATAGAATAAATTTGCACTACAAAGAAAAAGTAAAGGATGAGATCGATAAGATGCTAGCAGCAAGCATCATTGAGCCGGTGGAAGAAAGCGAATGGGTTAGCCCCATGGTCGTACAAGAGAAGAAAACCAAAGGAGACATCAGGATATGTGTCGATCTGTGCAAGCTCAACGATGCATCGCTTTACGATCCATTTTTGACACCATTCACTGATGAGGTATTAGACAACGTGGGAGGATAGGAGGTCTACTCCTTCACTGATGGATTTTCAGGCTATCATCAGATCAGAATCCATCCAGAAGATCGATCTAAGACCACCTTTGCAACAAAATGGGGCTCGTTCCAGTATACGGTAATGCCCTTTGGTCTTAAGAATGCACCAGCTATATTTTCCAGAGTAGTAGTTGTTGTATTTAAAGAATACATCCATAAGTTCCTAGAAGTATATTTTGATGATTGGATTGTATTTGGATTAATTGACAAGCACATAGGAGATCTAAGACTGATGTTAGAGAAATGTAGGCAGTACCAGATTTCTCTAAACTTGAAGAAATGTATATTTTGTGCACCATTTGGTATTTTGTTGGGTCACATTGTGTGCAGACAAGGCTTGATGGTAGATCCCGCAAAGATTGCCATCATTGTAAATCTTCCAGCACCCAACTCAGTCAAGCAACTAAGGACAGTACTTGGTCATACCGGGTATTACAGAAAGTTCATCAAGGGCTGCGCAAAGATTACAGCACCAATGGAGAAATTGCTAAAGAAAGATGTAAAATTCCTATGGAATGAGGAATGTCAGCAGAGTCTAGACTAGACTAAGCCATTTCATGTACATGTGGATGCATCTGGCATCGCACTAGGGGTTGTCTTAACACAACCAGGAGAAGGGGATATTGATCATCCTATCACATACTCCAGTAGAAAGCTATCAACAGCAGAAAATAACTACACCATGACAGAAAGAGAAGGCTTAGCTATGGTGTATGCGCTGCATAAGTTCAGGCACTACCTATTGGGTGCCTCGTTCAAGATGTTTACTGACCATTCCACATTGAAGTATCTGGTCAATAAGCCAGTGTTAGGGGGGGAGAATCTGCAGATGGTTACTCCTCTTCCAGGAGTATGATTTTGAAATCATTGTGAAACCAAGAAGATTGAATGCTGGACCTGATCATCTGTCGCGGATAGACTCAGGAGAAGATCCAAGTAACCTAGAGGACAATTTTCTAGATGTGCAGTTGTTTTCTATCCAGATCGTAGACGACTACTATGCTGATATTATTCACTTTCTCACTACGGGATTAGCGCCTGATGAGTTCACTAAGCAGCAAAAGAAGCAGCTGGTTGTTAAAGCAGCAGATTTCACCTTGATCGTAGGACACCTCTACAAGTTAGGACCAGATGAAGTTTTGCGCAGATGTGTGATGCCGCATGAAAAATACGCTATTATCAGAGAGGCACATTCAGGAACCGCAGGAGGTCATTTCGTAGGAAAGCCGACTGCGTAGAAAATCTTAGAAGCAGGATTATGGTGGCCTACGTTGCATAAGGACACCAAGAACTTTTGCAGATGCTACGACATCTGCCAGAGGGTAGGAAAACCCTCGCGACGTAATGAAATGCCACTGCGACCGCAGGTTACGCTGCGCGGATTTGACAAGTGGGCTATAGACTTTGTGGGTCCTATCAACCCACCAGGGAAGCGCACTAGCGCGAGATATATTATCACTGGGACAGAGTACCTCACCAGATGGGCGGAGGCAAAAGCAGTAAGAAATTGTGATGCTGCTACAGCCGCATAGTTCCTTTTTGAGAACATCATCAGTAGATTTGGCTGCCCTGTAATTTTGATGATTGATCAAGGCACACATTTCTTGAACCGCACCATTGAGGCTTTGACAGAAGAATTCCAGATTCAGCACCATAAGAGCACTCCCTACCACCCACAAGCTAATGGTACGGTGGAGGCCTTTAATAAGATTCTAGAAAACGCTCTTACTAAGATCTGCAACAGCCAAAGGAATGATTGGGACCTCAGAGTTAACGTTGTATTATGGGTGTATAGGACCACATGTAAGAAACTTACAGGACACACACCTTTCAGCTTGGTGTATGGACAGGAGGATATTATGCCTATGGAGTATATTCTTCCCAATTTAAGAATCGCTCAGATTACCGAGATGACTGATACAGACACAGTGGAGGAAAGGCTAGCACAGCTACTTGCCTTAGAGGAAGACAGATTCATCGTCGAATTCCATCAGAAAGTGCAGAAGGCACAAGAAAAATCTTGGCATGAAAGACACATTAAGAGTAAGACTTTCCAGATCGGAGACCTAGTACTCCTCTATGACAGTAAATTCATTAAGTTTCCAGGGAAGTTCAAGACGCATTGGCTGGGGCCATATCAGATACAACAAGTTACAGAGGGAGGTGCCGTTTAGCTCAGCCAGCTAAATGGGGAGCTTCTTCCCACATTGATTAATGGAAGTAGGCTTAAGCTCTATAGTGATAGCCACCCCACCTCTCAGCCCTAGCTTAGCCAGTTTATGGTGGTGCAGATGTCCAGTGTAGTTGAAAGGAGACATCGCACCGGGAACTAGTCTACACCAGCAGGTATTACAAGTATGAGGAATCGCATAAGGTCGATTCATTTTGCGCAAGTCATCAGTGGCTGCAGGAGAAAAAAAAAGTGCTTGTTTGTTTGCACAGGTGATGCGGTGTTGCAGTGCAGCAATGCGATGTTTCCCCGTGCCATGTACCCAGTTTTGCAACTGACAGAGGGCCAGTCAAGTCACCTTCTGACAGGCAGTTAATGAAGAGATGACTGGTATACCTTACCGTAGATTTGGCAGGAACATAATTAAGTTTCCATATTTGGAAAATCCTCGACGAGACCGGTGCCTGTACACACACGCTTCGAGGGAAACGTGATCGGATTTCAACATTTATTAAGGATCGGATGACGGGTGTGGTCTCGTCCATGTAATCATTACGACCAACGGGTTCAGTCTAGATGACCATTACGTCCGGGATTGTTGCATTCGGCATAAAAGCAGGAATTGTTCATTCGAAAAGGGTTACACTTGCAAAAATCCGAGAGCTATAGAGTAAGCTGCTAAGAGTTTCCTGTGCAGAGTTCACCCTATTACAGAGTGCTGTGATTCTCAGAGTTCGAAGCCATTGCACACCCAGGATAGTCCACCAAGTGGGTTTTGTCCGAGGATGAACCTTTAGAAGACATGCTGAGACATTTCGACCCTGGTGGCCGTATGTCCGTTATGACGACGCCACCCAGGGTTGTGAAATTAGGAATATCACAAGTAAGACAATTTCCAATGATGAGGAATCAATCACAGGATGTAGAAGATGTCATCAAAATAGCTGCTAAGGAAAAGAAGAAAGCCGAGCTGAACATTGAAGATAAGAAAGCAGAGCAGAAGAATGACGAGAAGAAATTTCCCGCGAGGAAGAGAGTAAAAATGAAGAAAAGACGGCAACGGGAGAAGGCCGCTGACCTATCTGATCAGCTAAGAGAAGAACAAGAGATTGCTGAGGAAAAGAAGCGAAAATCTGGTGATCAGAGGCAGCGTGAATACCTCGAGTGACTTGCTAAGAAGGAAAGTGAAAGAGGACAGCAAACCCAGCAAATGGTAGAATTCCAGCATGCAGACAAAGGCTTGTTCTCGGGATGGAATTCATGGTTTGTATCTCTTTCACATAAAGGGCTCCAGGCCGAGTGACATGTTTTGAGAAGCCTGGAAGATACAGATTTATATCTTCCTTATAACACGAGCTCTAACCCAGATAGAGAGGAGTTCTCATGATGCCAGGGATTTGAATCCTTATGAAGGCATAGCGACAGCAGGTCTTGCAGTGGCAAGACTGTGAGCATAACAATAAGGAAAGGTAAGAGAGAACTATGAACTAAGTTAATAGAAGACGCCAGTATTAGTCAAGCTTTGCTTGACTCGGCACAAGAGTGTGTCGAAGTGATGCAGAAGGAAGTCGCAGGACTTCGAGACAACTTGCAATGGACTTCGCAGGAAGCCAAGGAGAAGCTACAGCAGGAGAAGCCCATTGTTAGTGGCTTGGGGGTGAGCCACAAGTAAGTGTTAGGGAAATGTTGGAGTAGGGTCCTGCAACTACTATTGAAGCTGTTATTTTGACAGGAAGACAGTTTTGGCAGAGATATAAGAGGTAGAGCTACGTCACTATAGCAGGCTTCTAGCTACAGATCAGAGCCGAAAACCATGACGTAGAAGACAGAGAAGTCAAGGAAGACGACAGTACCTGAGCGGCCGAGAAGAGAGAGCTCACCCACTGCATTGAAGGTAGCAGGAAGCGACAGGAGGGCTCAGCTACCCTCATAAAGGAAAAGGAGCAACAAGGCCGAGGTATTGAAGACAAAGGATAGCAAGGGAAGCAGCACCAGTACCCATGGTCAGTGCTGGGAAGCATGGAAGACTGCAGGAAGCTGTGGTGAAGGGAAGCAGCGCCAGTACCCATGGTCAGCGTTGGGAAGCATGGAAGACTGCAGGAAGCTATGGTGAAAGGAAGCGGTGCATAGTACCCATGGTCAGCGTCGGGAAGCATGGAAGACTATAGATAGCTGTGGTGTGACGGATCGCGGCTACCTCAAAGTACAGATACGCCGATTGTCACTAGTTAGGGTTTGGGTTACTGTTGGGACATGCCCACAGTGTTGTAATGGCGAGACCTTCCGGCCACCTATAAAGAAATGTATTTTGTATTGTAAAAGGTTGGCATTTTGGGCATTTTAGGCCATCCAGCTAGTCAGATCATCAGTAGTCTGTTAGCTTACTGTTATTTTGTATTGTAACAATCCGTAGGGATTGACAGGGAGGGAAGAGTATATTGTAAGAGAGACAATATAGAGATAGAAAAGAGATCTAAGAGAGAATATCTCAAGCTGCATATGCAGTGCAGCAGAACTGTGTTTACCTTCCCCTGAGCTATAATAGAAACATAGTTATGTGGACGTAACTTCCATCCTGGAGGTGAACCACGTTAAAATAGGGTGTTATGCTATTGATTCATGTGTTGTGTTTAATTGTTGCATCTGTTAGTTATTATCTGAGCCTAGTTTACAGTTGAATGTATGTATGCATTGTCCAATTCACAATAATATAGAAGAATAAACATAAGTTGAAGTCTTGGCAATGTTGTATGTGGGTTCATGTATGCTTTGTTTAAACGGTCACTAGTCGCAGTGTTAACATTCTGGTATGTTTATTCCTGCAAGTCGACATGAACAACGCTAAGTGCGCTGAGCCGTGGGAAGAGGATATCGCAGAGAGGCGATACTGCACCGACAGAGGAGCTGCGGTGCGCGATACCGTAGGTTGAGGACTTAGCGTTAGAGAGGAAGTTACGTGTCGCCTGGTGCACGGCGATGCGATAAGGTTGGGGTCATCGCAAGTCAGTGGAAGTTGCACGACGTGGAAAGGGACCGCGCAATAGGAAGAAAGAGATCTCGGGGTCAGAAGAGCGGCGAGACAAGGAGATCGCGCGATGCGAGTAGAAGGGTCGTGCGACGCACAGAGAAAGAGGCCTCGCGGCTAGCAGAGCTGCGAGTCGCAAGTAGGCTGCCACAGAACCTGGTCCAAGATGCTTGAGTCCTTGGCCAACCCATTAGAATCCCTTCGGGTGAGACTTCAGGCCGCTTCGCGGTCTGTCTTTGAAAGGGCCAGTGAGCTAGGGGTGTTTTTGGTTAAACACAGTAAACCCGGGTCTGCCCATGATAGCCAACAAATGGTTTCGTTTCCGGTTTTGAACAAATAGAGCACTGATGTTCTGGTGGCGCCCTACTAGAGACGAACTCAATGAGTGGGTTTGGTCCAACCAGAAAGAGTTTTTTGAATGAGAGAATAGGTGTCCTAAGCTGAACATGGAGGCCTGGTTACAAAAACATATCATTACAGACATCCATGCGATATTTTTTGCGACCTTTGGAAACGAGCTTTATGACTGGTTATCAAAGTTAACTGATACAAGCATATTCAAAAAGAAAAGAGACATTGTCTGGACACTGAAGCTGATTCAGACCGTGAAGAACCTTGATAATCTGATCACGAGGACAGTAGACTTCTGGCTTACGAGTGTGCTAGAAGGCTTCATCACAGAGTTTGCAGTTGACCAAAGGAAAAGCTTCAGCGAGGCTGAGTGTTACTTCTTCAAAGGATATCGTGGTAATTACCTAATATCTTTAAACTTGTCCATTAAGAAGCTATTACATGAAAAAGGAACAATGGATCTAGTTTCAGATGAATAAGTAGAAATAGTAATGTCACAAGAGTTTGAAAGTGATTTTGATGACATTGGACGAACACGTAGTGGAAAGAAGTATAAAGTAGATTTCAGATCTCCAATATTTGAAGATAGTTCAGATAGTACTAGACAGCAAAATCATAGTACCACAGAAGGAACAGAGGGGGGTATCCCTTACCACCCTTACACCCCACAGAAACAAACCGATACTCAGAGAAATCCCGTAGGAACTCCATCCAGTAGCTCACAGATAGTACCTACCACCGCTACATCACCTCCACCTACACCGCTGAGTGGTAGTAACACAGTAAATCAACATCCACCACGAAGAAATAGAATGGGGGATGATATGAAGCTACCTATATTTAAAGGAACAGGGGCAGAAGACCCAGAGAAACATTGGTTTCTATGTGAAGCCATGTGGACCATTAAAGCAATCAATGACGATAACCTTAAACTTGTACAGTTGGTCACCACACTAAGAGATCGAGCCTTAACATGGTATATAAAGTATACCACAGTACCTAGGACACTTGTCCAGGTCAATACCACCATGATTAAAGAGTTTAAGAAACCTAAGTCTGAGTCATAGTGTATTACAGAACTCAAAGACATCAAGCAGTTACCTACAAAGTCGGTGTAGGACTTTAATCAGAAATTCAAAGCCCTTATCGACCAAGTTAGTTTCGAGTTCGCACCGGAGTAGCATAAGGAATGGTTTATTGCAGCGCTGCTCCCTCACATTAGATTGTCGTTAATGCAGCAGAAACTCCAAATGCAGGATGACGCGTTGGAGATGGCAATGAAACTAGAGGCTTCACCTCTAGCTGAGAGCAGTACAGGCATGGCAACGTTACAAAACCAGTTGGCTAATCTCACATTATAGTTGCATGAACTTAAGAAAGGGAAAGAGGTTGCACAAGACATATGGTGCATAAAATGTAAAGCACAAGGCCATAGTAAACACAATTGTCCGGTCTTTGTAGAATATATAGCGACAGGGGCCATGGTGTGAAATATGCAAAATACGAGGACATCTACCTCACCAGTGCCCTCTACTTCAGAAGTACGTATAGACACCTAAGAACTTATACTGCATCTTCTGCAAGTCTGTAGGCCATGATGAACACGACTGCAGAGCCTATGATCTCATGGTTGGAGCAAAGCAAGACTTGTACAGAGTCCAGTCAGAGACACAGTGTCCAACAACAGGACCACAGCATGATCCGGCTTATGGAGGCTGTGGAGGAGGATTTAGAGGACGAGGCCGTGGAGGAGGCTTTGCACGAGGAGAAGGTTTTGGCCGTGGTCGCGGACTAGTTACTTGTTACAACTGCGGAGTTTTAGGACACTATGCTAGGGACTGTCAGAGCCCCACTACCACTTGCAATTATTGTAAATATTATGATCATACTATAGAGGAGTGTCCTACCTTGATAGCTAAGATCAGAGAACCTAAGCCTGCAGCACACCAGAACATCCAGCTTATTGCTGCTGAGCAGGAAGAGCCAGAACCAAGAGTCAATATTGTGACTAGCAGTGGTGTTTCTACTAGTGGGACATCGCAGGAGATGGAAAAGAACACAGGCCATGAGTGGCTGCGCAGAGTTCCTAATAAAGCAACACCACTCGACCTGCAGAAGAACAAACAGACATTTCAGGAAGCTAAGGTTTTCTTTGATGAACCTAAGCAATCACGATCACAGGTACCGCCGTCTAGGGGTGTACCGTAGCAAGCACCTTGTGGCGATAGCCTTGTACATACATCGTAGGCTACGACATCGGGAAGATGTGATGAGGATGAGATGACAGGAAGTGTACATTCCTTCCTAGGGAGTTGTCTAAAACTTGTAAGAAATGAGCAAGCTATCACAGAACTTTAGCGCATTATAGATCAGTCCTAACCATCCTCTTCCATGAGCAGTACACAACGTGCTATTCATAATATTACAGGACATACAAGAACAGGAAGAGAGATGCGAATCACAGCGCAGGTTGGAGAATTTGAAATGGATGAGGTGATCCTAGATCTAGGATTAGACGTGAATGTTCTAACTAAGAAGACATGGGAGCAGATGGGTAGCCCTAAGTTAATCAAATCACCTATCCATCTGAGATTAGCTAATCAGAAGCGTGTATCACCTCTGGGTCGGTTACCGCAGGTGCCTGTTGACATTGACGGAGTTCACAGCTTTGCGGACTTTAAAGTTATAGAAATCATTGGGGATATTAGACCGTATCCAGTACTACTAGGCATTGATTGGGCGATCGCTAACATGGCCATTATTGACTTAAAGAGAAGACAAATGACCTTTGAGGACGTGTAGATCCAGGTCATCGCACCATTGGATCCTTTTCAGGGCCCTAGATATATTGAACCTATCCGAGCAGAGGAGGAGGCACGTAACATGGAGATTCTCTATCAGATGACCATGAACCAGAGCGACTACATCAATCCAACTATAGAAGGGAACATTAGTTGGCGATGCGACAGCTCATGCGCATCAGATTCAGATGTTGGTCTAGAGAACTGGTAGAATAGACTTCACAAAGTCTCAGCGCGCAGATGCACGTACTTGACTAAGTCACTGCGATGGATTTGCGCAGAGATCAATGAGATTCCATCCTTTCATGGTCTAACAGATATCCAGGACTTTCTCGAGTAGTTTGAACAACAAATCCCTCACGAGTAGAGGACCACAGCTATGGACCTTGCAATACGAGCCACACCTGCAAGATGGTGGTATGCACATAAAGAGAACATCACATCATGGGATGATATCAAGAGATTCATGGCGATCATATTTTCTGTTGACGGAGAGTATGTCCAGCAGAAATACACAGGAGAGAGTGACCCCAGATCACACATTCAGACATGCGAGCAGAATTGGTCGGACATTCTCGAGGAGGATGAGGATCCTCGCAACACCAACATTCTAGATTCAGAAGGCACTTGCAATGTTGAGGGACCACAGTTAGAAATTGCAGTAATCACAGACCCCATCAAGATTAAAAAGATCAATATTGGCACAGACACAGAACCTAAGTTTGCCTCTATCGGAGACTATTGGAATGATGAAACAGTCGGATAGATTGTAGACTTGTTACATAACTATCAAGACCTATTTCCCACCAAGTTCACAGAGATGAAGGGAATAGTTGGAGACCTGGTACTCTGAGGATACCATTGAAGGAGGATGCTAGACCACTGAAACAACGTCCATATAGAATAAATTTGCACTACAAAGAAAAAGTAAAGGATGAGATCGATAAGATGCTAGCAGCAGGAATCATTAAGCCGGTGGAAGAAAGTGAATGGGTTAGCCCCATGGTCGTACAAGAGAAGAAAACCAAAGGAGACATCAGGATCTGTGTCGATCTGCGCAAGCTCAACGATGCATCGCTTTACGATCCATTTTTGACACCGTTCACTGATGAGGTATTAGACAACGTGGGAGGACATGAGGTCTACTCCTTCACTGATGGATTTTCAGGCTATCATCAGATCAGAATCCATCCAGAAGATCGATCTAAGACCACCTTTGCAACAAAATGGGGCTCGTTCCAGTATACGGTAATTCCCTTTGGTCTTAAGAATGCACCAGCTATATTTTCTAGAGTAGTAGTTGTTGTATTTAAAGAATACATCCATAAGTTCCTAGAAGTATAATTTGATGATTGGACTGTATTTGGATTAATTGACAAGAACATAGGAGATCTAAGACTGATGTTAGAGAAATGTAGGCAGTACAAGATTTCTCTAAACTTGAAGAAATGTATATTTTGTGCACCATTTGGTATTTTGTTGGGTCACATTGTGTGCAGACAAGGCTTGATGGTAGATCCCGCAAAGATTGCCATCATTGTAAATCTTCCAGCACCCAACTCAGTCAAGCAACTGAGGATAGTACTTGGTCATACCGGGTATTACAGAAAGTTCATCAAGGGCTACGCAAAGATTACAGCACCAATGGAGAAATTGCTAAAGAAAGATGTAAAATTCCTATGGAATGAGGAATGTCAGTGGAGTCTAGACTGAACTAAGCCATTTCATGTACATGTGGATGCATCTGGCATCGCACTAGAGGTTGTCTTAACACAACCAGGAGAAGGGGATATTGATCATCCTATCACATACTCCAGTAGAAAGCTATCGACAACAGAAAATAATTACACCACGACAGAAAGAGAAGTCTTAGCTATGGTGTATGCACTGCAGAAGTTCAGGAACTACCTATTGGGTGCCTCATTCAAGATGTTTACTGACCATTCCACATTGAAGTATCTGGTCAATAAGCCAATGTTAGGGGGGAGAATCTGCAAATGGTTACTCCTCTTCCTGGAGTATGATTTTGAAATCATTGTGAAACCAGGAAGATTGAATGCTAGACATGATCATCTGTCGCTGATAGACTCAGGAGAAGAGCCAAGTAACCTAGAGGACAATTTGCCAGATGTGCAGTTGTTTTCTATCCAGATCGCAGATGACTACTATGCTGATATTATTCACTTTCTCACTACAGGATTAGCGCCTGATGAGTTCACTAAGCAGCAAAAGAAGCAGCTGGTTGTTAAAGAAGCAGATTTCACCTTGATCGCAGGACATCTCTACAACTTAGGACCAGATGAAGTTTTGCGCAGATGTGTGATGCCGCATGAAAAAGACGCTATTATCAGAGAGGCACATTCAAGAACCGCAGGAGGTCATTTCGTAGGAAAGCCGACTGCGCAGAAAATATTAGACGCAGGATTATGGTGGCCTACGTTGCATAAGGACACCAAGAACTTTTGCAGATGCTGCGACATCTGCCAGAGGGTAGGAAAACCCTCGCAATGCAATGAAATGCCGTTGCGACCGCAGGTTACGCGTTACGGATTTGACAAGTGGGCTATAGACTTTGTGGGTCCTATCAACCCACCAGGGAAGCGCACTAGCGCGAGATATATTATCACTGGGATAGAGTACCTCACCAGATGGGCGGAGGCCAAAGCAGTAAGAAATTGTGCTGTTGCTACAGCCGCACAGTTCCTTTTTAAGAACATCATCAGTAGATTTGGCTGCCCCGTAATTTTGATGATTGATCAAGGCACACATTTCTTGAACTGCACCATTGAGGCTTTGACAGAAGAATTCCAGATTCAGCACCATAAGAGCACTCCCTACCACCCACAGGCTAATGGTACGGTGGAGGCCTTTAATAAGATTCTAGAAAACGCTCTTACTAAGATCTGCAACAGCCAAAGGAATGATTGGGACCTCAGAGTTAACGTTGTATTATGGGTGTATAGGACCACATGTAAGAAACTTACAGGACACACACCTTTCAGCTTGGTGTATGGACATGAGGCTGTTATGCCTATGGAGTATATTCTTCCCAATTTAAGAATCGCTCAGATTACCAAGATGACTGATACAGACACAGTGGAGGAAAGGCTAGCACAGCTACTTGCCTTAGAGGAAGACAGATTCATCACCGGATTCCATCAGAAAGTGCAGAAGGCACAAGAAAAATCTTGGCATGAAAGACACATTAAGAGTAAGACTTTCTAGATCAGAGACCTAGTACTCCTCTATGACAGTAAATTCATTAAGTTTCCAGGGAAGTTCAAGACGCATTGGCTGGGGCCATATCAGGTACAGCAAGTTACAGAGGGAGGTGCCATTTAGCTTAGCCAGCTGAATGGGGAGCTTCTTCCCACATTGATTAATGGAAGTAGGCTTAAGCTCTATAGTGATAGCCACCCCACCTCTCAGCCCTAGCTTAGCCAGTTTATGGTGGTGCAGATGTCCAGTGTAGTTGAAAGGAGACATCGCACCGGGAACTAGTCTACACCAGCAGGTATTACAAGTATGAGGAATCGCATAAGGTCGGTTCATTTTGCGCAAGTCACCAGTGGCTGCGGGAGAAAAAAAAATGCTTGTTTGTTTGCATAGGTGATGCGGTGTTGCAGCGCAGCAATGCGATGTTTCCCCATGCCACGTACCCAGTTTTGCAACTGACAGAGGGCCAGTCAAGTCACCTTCTGACAGGAAGTTAATGAAGAGATGACCGGTATACCTTACCGTAGATTTGGCAGCAACATAATTAAGTTTCCAGATTTGGAAAATCTTCGACGAGACCGGCGCCTGTACACACATGCTTCGAGGGAAACGTGATCGAATTTCAGCATTTATTAAGGATCGGATGACGGGTGTGGTCTCGTCGATGTAATCATTACGACCGACGGGTTCAGTCTAGATGACCATTACATCTGGGATTGTTTCCTTCGGCATAAACGCAGGAATTGTTCATTCGAAAAGGGTTACACTTGCAAAAACCCGAGAGCTATAGAGTAAGCTGCTAAGAGTTTCCTGTGCAGAGTTCACCCTATTATAGAGTGTTGTGATTCTCAGAGTTCAAAGCCATTACACACCTAGGATATTCCACCAAGTGGGTTCTATCTGAGGATGAACCTTTAGAAGACATGCTGAGACATTTCGACCCTGGTGGCCGTATGTCCGTTATGACGACGCCACCCAGGGTTGTGAAATTAGGAATATCACAAGTAAGACAATTTCCAATGATGAGGAATCAAGCACAGGATGTAGAAGATGTCATCAAAATATCTGCTAAGGAAAAGAAGAAAGCGGAGCCGACCACTGAAGATAAGAAAGCAGAGCAAAAGAATGACGAGAAGAAATCTCCCGCGAGGAAGAGAGTAAAAATGAAGAAAAGATGGCAACGGGAGAAGGTCGTTGACCTATCTGATCAGCTAAGAGAAGAACAAGAGATTGCTGAGGAAAAGAAGCGAAAATCTGGCGATCAAAGGCAGCGTGAATACCTGGAGCGACTTGCTAAGAAGGAAAGTGAAAGAGGATAGCAAACCCGGCAAATGGTAGAATTCCAGCATGCAGACAAAGGCTTGTTCTCGGGATGGAATTCATGGTTTGTATCTCTTTCACATAAAGGGCTCCAGGCCGAGCAGCATGTTTTGAGAAGCCTGGAAGATACAGATTTATATCTTCCTTATAGCACGAGCTTTAACCCAGATAGAGAGGAGTTCTCATGATGCCAGGGATTTGAATCCTTATGAAGGCATAGCGACAGCAGGTCTTGCAGTGGCAAGACTACGAGCATAACAATAAGGAAAGGTAAGAGAGAACTATGAACTAAGTTAATAGAAGACACCAGTATTAGTCAAGCTTTGCTTGAATCGGCACAAGAGTGTGTCGAAGTGATGCAGAAGGAAGTCGCAGGACTTCGAGACAACTTGCAATGGACTTCGCAGGAAGCCAAGGAGAAGCTACAGCAGGAGAAGCTCGTTGTTAGTGGCTCGAGGGTGAGCCACAAGTAAGTGTTAGGGGACTGTTGGAGTAGGGTCCCGCAGCTAATATTGAAGCTGTTATTTTGACGGGAAGATAGTTTTGGCATAGATATAAGAGGCAGAGCTACGACACTATAGCAGGCTTCTAGCTACAGATCAGAGCTGGAAACCATGACGTAGAAGATAGAGAAGTCAAGGAAGACGACGGTACCTGAGCAGCTGAGAAGAGAGAGCTCACCCACTGCATTGAAGGAAACGGCGGGCGACAGGAGGGCTCAGCTACCCTCATAAAGGAAAAGGAGTAACAAGGCCGAGGTATTGAAGACAAAGGACATCAAGGGAAGCAGCGCCAGTACCCATGGTCAGCACTGGGAATCATGGAAGACTGCAGAAAGCTGTGGTGAAGGGAAGCAGCACCAGTACCCATGGTCAGTGCTGGGAAGCATGGAAGACTGTAGGAAGCTATGGTGAAAGGAAGCGGTGCATAGTACCCATGGTCAGCGTTGGGAAGCATGGAAGACTGCAGAGAGCTGTGGTGTGACGGATAGTGGCTACCTCAAAGTACAGATACGCCGACTGTCACTAGTTAGGGTTTGGGTTACTGTTGGGACAGGCCCACAGTGTTGTAATGGCGAGACCTTTAGGCCACCTATAAAGGGATGTATTTTGTATTGTAAAATGTTGGCATTTTGGGCATTTTAGGCCATCCAGCTAGTCAAATCATCAGTAGTCTGTTAGCTTACTGTTATTTTGTATTGTAACAATCCGCAGGGATTGATAGGGAGGGAAGGGTATATTATAAGAGAGACAATATAGAGATAGAGAAGAGATCTAAGAGAGAAGATCTCAAGCTGCATATGCGGTGCAGCAGAACTATGCTTACCTTCCCCTGAGCTATAATACAAACACAGTTCTGTGGACATAACTTCCATCCTGGAGGTGAACCACGTTAAAATCGGGTGTTATGCAATTGATTCATGTGTTGTGTTTAATTGTTGCATCTGTTAGTTATTATCTGAGCCTAGTTTACAGTTGAATGTATGTATGGATTGTCCAGTTCACAGTAATATAGAAGAATAAACATAAGTTGAAGTCTTGGGCATGTTGTATGTGGGTTCATGTATTCTTTTTTTAAACGGTCACTAGTCGTAGTGTTAACAGTCTGGTATGTTGAGTCCTGCAAGTCGACACGAACAATGCTAAGTGTGCTAAGCCGTGGGAAGAGGATATCATAGAGAGGCGATACCGCACCGACAGAGGAGTTGTGGTGCGCGATACCGTAGGTTGAGGACTTAGCGTTGGAGAGGAAGTTACGTGTCGCTTGGTGCACGGCGATGCGATAAGGATGGGGTCATCATGAGCCAGTGGAAGTTGCATGACGTGGAAAGGGACCGCGCAACAGGAAGAGAGAGATCTCGCGGTCAAAAGAGCGACGAGATGAGGAGATCACGCGACACGAGCAAAAGGGTCATGCAACGCGAAGAGAAAGAGGCCTCGTTGCTAGAAGAGCTGCGAGTCGCAAGTAGGCTGCCACAGAACCTGGTCCAAGACGCTTGAGTCCTTGGCCAACCCATTAGAATCACTTCGGGTGAGACTTTAGGCCGCTTCGCGGTCTGTCGTCGAAAGGGCCAGCGAGCTAGGGGTGTTGTTGGTTAAACACAGTAAACCCAGGTCTACCCATGATAGCCAACACCCATGTCAATCCATTTCAATTCATCCTCACCCAAAGGATGGTTGGGGGAAAGTATAATAAATGGATTGTCATTCTGCAAGAGTTTGATCTTGATTTTGTTTCAGCAAAATCGAAGAAGTCTTTAGTCTTTGCAGAGCTCATATCGGATTTTCCGAGCGAGGCCGAGGAGTTGGTGTGTGAAGATACGTTTGTCGATGAACACATATTCTGAATCTCTATGTTAGACCCATGATATTGGGATATCATAATATATTTACAAACAGTGAAGACCCCTACTCACCTCTCGTGAGATGAACGATGATGATTACATCACGTCTCTAAGAACTACCTTATAGTGGACAATACTTTGTACCACCATGGGGTAGATTCCATTTTACGACGTTGTTTAACTCATGACGAGGCTGAGGTTGTGCTGAATGATTTCCACAAAGGGGCATGTGGTGGTCATTTATCTAGGCTTTCTACAGCTCAAAAGATTTTGAGAGCGGGTTATTTCTGGCTGTCGATCTTTAAGGATTGTGTTGATGTGGTCAAGAGGTGCCACCCTTGCCAAGTGTTTGCACACAATATGTGCTCAAAACCTGCCCTGTTACATCCCATTACCACCGCCGGTCCCTTCACTAAGTGGGGGCTCGATTTTATGGATTGCAACCCAGCTTCGGCTGGGGGGCACCATCACATTATAGTGGCTATTGATTATTTCACGAAATGGGTTGAGGCTATGCCTACAGTAAAATCCAATGGTGAGACAGCCGCTCACTTTGTATTCAACCAAATTATTACTCAGTTCAGGATTCTGAAAGAGCTCGTCACTAACCATGGCTCACAATTTCAGAACCGTATGATGGAAGAGTTGGCTTCAAAGTTAGGGTATAAGCAAGAGCACTCCTCTTCTTACTACCCCCAAGTGAATGGATAGGTAGAGGCAGTGAATAAATCACTCAAATCCATTCTCCAACAAACCATCGCACAAAGAAAGAATAATTGGCACATTATGTTGTATCCTGCTTTGTGGGCATATCGAACCGCAGTTAGGACTGCCACTGGTTTTTCTCCATATCAGCTTGTACATGGAGTGGAGTCGATATTGTTGGTTGAATGTGAAATTCCTTCATTAAAGCTAGCTGTAGAACTCTTACCAGACACTTCACCTTTGGAGGAGCGTTTGGTTCACCTCAAGCAACTTGATGAGCAGCGTCGGGATGCCTTGGTGGCTCTATAGGTTAATAAGCATCCCGTTAAGGTCCAATACGATAATTCTGTCCGCCCAAGAGTGTTTAGTGAAGGAGATTTGGTCCTTTTGTGGGATCAACCGAAAGAAACCTTGGGGGCAAGGAAATTTAATCCTATGTGGCGTGGTCCTTACGTGGTCAAGCGAGTGTTAGAGAAGGGTGCTTATGAGTTAGTGGATTACGAAGGAACAGCTTTGGTGGAGCCTAGAAATGGGCTCTATCTCAAAAAATACTATGCATAATCTCTAGCCAAGGCTGCTTGTTGTATATTATTGTACAACTTTGCATAGTTAGGTCTTTTTCTTATTGTGATCGGTTTTGTGATTAGTTTTCGTTTCTTTTGGCAGATGTCAATGGAATCTTCCACCTACATAGGATTCGCGGATGGTGCAAGCCGTCACACTCAACACTCAGCCTTTGCTGCTTGGGTGATTTATACTCCTATGGGTCAGGTACTGTCTTCAGGAGGTGTATGTCTATGGCCATCTTCCAACAATGTTGTTGAATATAGAGTCGTTATTGAGCTTCTACGGGATGCCATTCTACATGGCGTTCTATCCCTTGAGGTACGTCTTGATTCAGAGTTAGTAGTGTCACAGCTCAATGGTTTGTACCATGTTAGAGATCCGACATTATTGAGAATATTCTTATGTGTGAGATTGTTAGAACGGCAATTTGACAATATAACATATATACACATTCCAAGAAATAATAATCAAGTTGCTGACTCATATGCTAACTACGTGTTAGATTGGCATTTGTTTCATTCATAATAAATTAATCACAAACACAATTTTTACACATGTAAATAAATAAATCGATCACCATAAAACTTTTTTCAAAAATGTGATAATACATAGTGTCATGATACAAAATTGGGGCTTTTTGAGCCACCATCATATAATACACGGTCGTACAAAATGTATACACTCCCAGGTTTCTAATCCTATGGAGGAGGAGGAGGGTTGTGATCATGGAACGTCACTACGACTCTAGCTAGCCGTCGAAATAAATGCACCCATGCACGTGGTACACCCACCACCTGCCGCTGCATGGCCTCAGGAAAGTCCTCGACTTGTGCCATGGGAACTCTATGAGTCAATCGCACAAAGTTGGTATGAATTCTCTGGAGCGTTCGCTTCGCATCCACACCCATGATGTCATCTCCTCTTCCCCTCCGTCTATGACGAGGGAAGCCCTCTAGCCACCGTGGTCCCACATCTACTCACAAATGGTAGATGTCACTATGTGTTGTGAAAAAACATGTCTTTTTGCTTCCATAAAATCAAGAAAATACAAAAAAATTCAATAACTCAAAAAATTTAAAAAAGAGTGAAGGTCGAGATTCGTTACCTATATCGCCATATGCTGATCCTGGTGGCAATGGCATGTCTGGGTCCCCTCGAAAATTTATCCCTGCATAGGATTAGTCATCAATGGAAACTATCTGTCATCGCCACCATGGAAAGAAGTCAGCTGGATATGGGTTGGCCACCCTACCACCCCCCAATCTGCGCATCGCATCTGCCCAACGTCGTTAGGCCGAATATCAAACCCCATGGAGAGGAACATCCACTCTAGGGCTCAATCCTAGAACACACTCAAAGAAAAAACTGCTCAAGATACTGCTGAACCTGAAGTTCCGCACCCTGCCTGCCTTACACTCACTGAGCTAGTGTTTCATGTTGCTCAGTAGCATAGTACTCCAGTCATAGATTGTGGGTCTCATGCACTCCACTGCATAGAACATTAGAGGTTGCGAGGCCTGGTGGAGTGATGCTAAGTCGGCTATCCTGCCCAGTGTCAATAATATGTCCTTTAGGCCCAGCACCTGTATAGCATTGGTAGGGACCTGACTCCCCACCTTCTCGGTTTCTGCATAATAGTACACTGCAATGTACTCGTCGATATTTAGGCCACCCCCTGGCCCACCTCGGGAACGAAGGTTCACCACCTCCCCTCGTCTAGAAAGCCCTGTGATAAAGTATATGTCCTCCACCTCTATGGTGAGCGACATCCCATCGATATGAAAGGACTCTGAGTTTGGATCCCAATAGTCTACCAGCATCTGTAGTAGTCTTGGTTTGGCCCTCAAACCACCAAGACACCAAAACTTGTAGAGTCCACATGCACAAAGAGCTTGTTGAGCCATTAAGTCAGCCCTTACTGCTTCCTCTACTTCACCATGCTCACACTCTCTCCACTCTAGCACCATCCTGCAAAAGAAATTGAAAATTTGCCCATTAGTTTAGTTGAAAATCATATGCGCAGCCTCATATGCGACTGTTTTGAAAACAACCGCATATGTACGCGGGTTTGAGGTCCTTTTCCGTGTATATCCAGCCCTATACGCGGAAAAAGCCTTGATTTTCACGTGGGCCGCAGCGCTCATTTTGGGGTGGCTTAAAAAATTCATTTGAACATGAAAATCTATAAAAATTATGTCAAAATGCAAGAGGAGAGCATGAGTAAATACCTAGAAGAAATGGTTGTGAATTCTGCTGGCTGGATCTCCTGGAATTTGCAGTTGAAAATCAGAGCTCAAATGGGTAAAAGTTTCAAATGATTTATATTTTTTACTATTTATAGAAAAAATTTCAAATATTTGAAAATTTTTACCCCCTTTCCCATAGTTTCGACATTTTCTAACCATTTTGGACTATTTTTGACATAATTGGTGTTGTAGAAGACCTTTCTCAGTGTTGTTTCAGCCGTTGGATTGACCCGTTCGTGTCGATCTCAGGTATCATGTCTAAACTGGCATATAGGTTAGGTTTCACCACCATTTGCAATTTGCATGACCTTGTGACCATATCACCATGACCTTAGGTACGAACCCACTCTATTATGTCACAGAACCTTCTTGCTGCTTTAGAAGTGGCATGATATGAGTGGTAGAGCTTCACCTTACATGGGTACCCTAGTTAGCGCCTTATTTTCATTTGGTGCCCATGCCGATGGTTTCTCCTTTAGGGTGTGGGAGTCCGTTGTATAGTACTGCTATGACATTTCGCAAGAGCCTCATACTCCTCTTGATCTTATGCTGGCCTATTTCCCTCAAGACTCCCTCATGTCAAGTTGTGAATGCATTATCATGAGCTTTGCCTGCCTTATTGAGCTTTATGCCGGCTCCGTTGACATTGCGTTTCAACCATATAGCCCGAGCTTGTCTCATATCTAGCCGTGCATAGCCATTTTTTATATCCTTCGCAGCTTGATTCCCTTTTTACCAGGAGGGGATTTTCCCCCAAGTGTCGATATCCTACACATGTATCCTTGCATTGAGCATAGGTATGTTCCACTGCTTGGAACTAGTTTGTTTGCCCTTGTGACACTCGTCTCCTCCTAGTTTGTAACTATAAAGCTAGTTTATTCTTTTTTCAAGATTTTCAAATAACTGAAAAAGTCCCCAAAAAAATAAAAAAAACAAAAAGCCAGACAAGGAAAGATGTTATCTTTGGCAGCTGTCGAGTCGTGTCGCCTTCGAACAGAGCACTGTATATTACATCCATTGGTTGGGTTATAGTTTGAATGTAGGAGTTGTACTCGTTTATCTGAGTTTATCTCCACTGACTGGTTAAGCTTCCAGTTTCTATGGAGCCTCTGTTGATGCCTCCTGCGTCAAAACCCCAAATTTTTTGAAAAATTAAAACTTTTTTATATGCATATAATTTCCATAAATGCAGTAAAATAATTATTTAATTAGTTATATGTTACTGAATTCATTATCTAAATTATCCATTTGGTTATGTTTATTGATAGAACAGTTCCTTTTTAGTTTACTGACTTGTTTTCTCTTTGTGACCACAAGGTGGGACTGTCATGAAATTCTGGACTTACTTAGCTTCCGAGCTAATGCAGAAAGTTTTCCTGTTCTTACAGACTACAAGTAAGAAGTTCGGGTGCTACTTGTCAAAATTCTAAAGCATTTAATTACAAGTTCATCGCAAAATAAAAGCTTAGTAAAGAAAATAAATACTAATCAATTTCCAAAGTTTATCAAGGTAAAATCATTAAACTGTCTTCCTTTTTAAGATGCTAAGAAATGAGATTCAGTTCTGTTAGTAATGGATACAGCTGCCTTATTTCCTAGTAGCTATAAATTTATAGTTATTGATATTTACTAAACTATTGGATGTCTATCCTAGTCATCAAGTGTAAAAAGCCTTAAATATTTGTTTACAAGCATCGTAAGAATGCAGAGTTATAAAGTCAAAGTTCTAATTTACATTTTACAAAATTTACTAATTTACGCCATGGTTGAATTGGCTACTGCACAATGTAAAAAAATGATAAGGAGTTTATATACCAAGACTTCCCCATCCATTACTTCGAGTTTAAAGGGGTTACCACTTTAATACAAGCTACCTTTAAAAAGGTTTACCTTAGTGTTTAATAATTTGAATTGCTTTGCACACAATTTGCTTGGGAACTATTATCTATTTTAAGGCCAAAATTATCGTTAATAGTTAGATGCCAAGATTCTTTAACATTTTTAGACTTACTATACTCAATTATAAACTTTATTAGTTTAATAATTATACCATCAAGCAAATGAGATTATCTTTGACAAAAAGATATTTAACATAGGATGATTCTATAACTTCCTTTATACCATCCTATAGTATACATTCAGCATGGAATTATAGTTATTGGTTGAGCTATTACTTTCCATTGTATAGAGAAGGTGCAAGGTGTGAAAACAAGAGGTTAAAGAATAAACCATGTTCACGATCAGTTTATAACTTAACTTTGTTTTAAAGTTCTATCAGCTTTATAAAAAGAAAAGTCTCTTTTACTTACATTTATGAACTAGGGTAAGTATTTTTACATAGTAGAAAGGAAGTTTTATAATAAGGACTGCGCCATGGTAAAAATAATGTTTACCCTTTATCTTAAGCTTTACAAACTAAGATTTCATGCCTCCTTTACTATATATATAAGTTCTAAGTCACGTAATGGTAAAGATCCATGCTATGATTGTATCCCACTCATCGTTCTAAGGTTTACTTGATTGGAACTTTATAATGTGCAGGCTAGTTGACAATTTGGTGCACGAACCTTGTAGAACTTTCCATTGTATGATTTTGATTACAAATCATTGGGATATTTGATTGCTGTAAACTCTAATGTTTCTACCCACTGAATGCCAATTATTAAAATGTTAACGTGGCCTTATCGTGGCCAAGTGATGGAGGTTTAAAGGGTAGTCTTGAACCCTAATTTGACATTATCCCGTCACCTTTGGGCCTCCTGCCACTCTGCTACAAATCTCTCATCTGCTCTGCTACTTGCACCTTGCTGCTGGTAGTCTTCCTGCTTGTTATTTTCTTTGTGGGCTCGTCCAATGCACTGTAAGAAGTGTTGTTCTAAAAGTTTTTTTATTTGAGCGAAGGTCAGTGATTTTTCTTCAGGGTTTCACCAGTTTTTACATGCTCAGTCCTGAACTCTTAACTGTAGAGAGTCCTTGCTTCTTTGGCTTGGTATAAGAGTCATGGCCCTTCGACTCTAGGCTGCCGGGCATAGGGTTCCATCACTGTGTAATGTCTTTAACAGAGTATGAAGTGACGAGCCGAGCCTAAATAGCTTCTGCACTTGCTGTTCTCATTCTCAGCCGTGGTTGGTTTCTTATGGTGATAGCAGACTCTTTTTCCCTCACTGTAGATGAAGGGTTCCCTTTTCCTCGTGCTGGTGGTTGTTTTTCTACTCTTCGGTGGTCATATTTCCGTTACAAAATGAGGTAAGAAACATTGTTTAACTCATTCACTATCTTTTCAACATTGCTTTGCTTAACAGTTATTTTATTTTGTTACAAAGTTTTAATATCATTGCTCCTTTTCCTTAATAGGGTCGATCTGTCCTCCTCGGCGTGAAAGGTGCGAGACCGTGGTGACTGGATGTTTACGGTAAGCCTGGTTTAACCATGGCATTTTCCTCCTTGTTGGTCCCTTGGGGACATTCGTGGGTTGGTTGTTGTGACCTACAGCCTTTGCATTTTACGTTTACTCTGTTATTTGAAACGAGGCCTCCGGCTCAGGCCGAGACCGTAGTCTTTGGTTATGATTTTGGATTACTGTGTAAATGTACAAATGGTGGAAGGGCTGTAAAAGCCTCACTGTATGGATTTTGTTATGGCCATGAGTAAAAATACTGAATTTAGACTCCAGTTGTTAAATCTATTGTATTTTGGGATTATTAGGGTTTTACCCTCACTTGACAATATTTAATAGTATTTACAGCTTCTTTATTTATCTTTAAATTATAATGTGCTACTGTAAATTGTTTAATTGTTATTTATAATGTGAAGTGATTGGTTAAGCTCAGTAGGTTGAGCATGATATTACCCTGATGGTTATTCTCTGTATGTTAATGTACTGGATTTTTACCCAGTGATATTATTTAATTTTCAAAATACAAGGGTTACTGACAGGGTTTTTATAATAACTTATTTTATTACAAAAGAATTGTAATAGGTTGTCATATAATTTATTTTTAACCTTCAGAGATATAGAGACTCCATGTTTTTACTGAAGTATTTATGTATCTGCTAAATACAGCTTTTGAGTACAGAGATTATATTTGTTTACTGTGTACTATAATAGAATAAAACATTGCTTTATCTTCATATTAATACTGTTCTTATAAGAATATATCTATTACCCTTGTTCTTTGTTTATTTATAATCATAATATAAGATAGTATTTTATTATTGTTTTCTTTACTTACTGCACTAAATAATTTATAGAAAGTACTCTCTGTATTCTAGATTATCTTGTCTATATTACAATGTTAATATTTATAAAATAAAATAATGAGAACTACTATAATCTGCATTTGTTGATGTCTTAAAAAAAAGAATAGATTAGAAATTGTAGATTTTTGTTTAAGCTTAACTAGATAGAACAGAATGAATGGATAGCTTACATTCCTATCCA
This sequence comes from Pseudotsuga menziesii, assembly GCA_001517045.1. NCBI lineage: Eukaryota > Viridiplantae > Streptophyta > Pinopsida > Pinales > Pinaceae > Pseudotsuga > Pseudotsuga menziesii. The sequence goes on along the minus strand of LPNX010470117.1, from coordinate 121,974 downwards.
TAAGTAGAATCTGATACCAACTAAATTATCTGTAGAGGTAAATCAATATTCTAGCTATTCTTTCTTTCAATTTGATTTATTATACATGCAATAGTTAATTAACCTAAACTGGAAAGAAGTAAAGTATAGAGTTGTAAAGCATCTCTATTAGCTTAACCCTACTCTAGTTTAACTATTATACTCTTTTCTTGAATTCAAATAAGCAAAATATTTATGAAGGTAAATAATGTATCCAGAACTGTTTATCTACCCTCACATACTACTATCAGTAAATAATATAACTTCTTTCTCTGTTTCTAGTAAACTGACAATCTCTGTCCAGGTTTAACACTACTCCTGGTACAAAAGATATTTCTTCTAATAACAAAATAAAAGAAAATATTCTCTAATTCCATTAACATTCTATTCTGCATTTTCATCATACTATATTTATTTATAATTTCACCCCTGTGCTGGAGTACGGTCTGGATCTCTCCAGATGAGGAAAAACACAGGTAGGGTTTTTATTTTCTCATCAAATGATTTTATTACTAATCATACTAGGAATAACTTCATTACTAAACCCTCTAAGTCTTTACATCGTAAACTGCAAACATAACATTCAAACATACACATATATTAAAACAGAGATTATTAGATAGCAGAACCTGTTCTTGAGCTTGGACGACAACAGCAATGGGAGGCCGTTCCTCCCTACCAACTCCTGGAGAGCGCTCAAACAGTGACTCCTCAGGACCCCCGAGCTTGCTCTGGTCTCCCTGGCTAGAACTAGGTGCAGCAATAATTAAGTACCAGTCTTCAGACTCAATACAATCCTGAACTTATCAGTAAGTTCTCTCAGCTAGCAAGCTGTATCAGACCAAGTTATTGCAAATTATCCCTCAAAACACCTTCCTTACAGTTTTTCCCTTTTTCCCCAATGAATTCCTTGAAGAGCATTCCCCTGAATGATTCTTCTCCTGGAAAATATCTGAGCAACCTTAGCTCTATTCATTGGGTACTTTTAAAAGATTGCCTAGGTCTTTTTGGGTTAGTTGTCATTTATTGAGCCACCTGCTCTGATCCCACTTTCTTGGGGGATCATGACCCCAAATGTAGGGAAGTTTCCACCTGCAACCTAGGAAGTGTTTAAGGATGCTACCACTTGTCTTTTTCTCTCCACCTAGTTCCTTCCACCAGTTTGACCAGTAACACTCTTATTAACAGCTCTCCCAAGCTGTTGTCTCCACTTTTTATTTATTAATAATAAAATATTCAGAATTACATTCCACTTCTTTTGACTCTGCTGAGTCATCAGTTCCTACTTAGTATTAAATTTAACATAATGTCTTAGGAAATCAAATTAAAACAATTACATTATTTTACAAAATTTGGGTATGTGACATCCTGTGTCACAGAGATGTCCTAGTTTGTATATCGAGTCTATGTTGCCTTCATTCAGTCACCATACGCCATTATGCTCTTGTTCGAAGGAAGTTGAAACCTGAGTCAGCCATTCCTCAGTTATCTTGACTTTGCATGTCAGCCATTCCCGGTACAGTTACTGGTTCGTGCACTTTATGATCGAGTCCTTCCACATTATACAGCTTTGCTAAGTACCTCGTGTTGGATGATGGGGGATGCCTTAATGCCCTCCTTCCAGCAGATTTCATCCCATCGACTTCAGATCATTTATTCTGGGATTGGAGTCTAGAGTCATTTTGAGTGCCTTGAGACTTGCAGTCATCAGTGGCAGGTTTTCTCGCCATCGATAGTTTCTTGGGAATACATCAATGTCCCCTGATCGATGGATCCTTTCAAGTGTTTGACATCAACACATTTATTCACACTTGTTAGTTTGCACTCTAGTACCTTGATTCCCATTTTCATTATCGGTGGGTGATCTCGCGTCTGTTAACGGTATACATTAATGACTGGTAATCAGACGATGGACTACTATGTTCGACCTTGACACCTCTATTCGCATAGTAGGACATGTACTCGTAGCAGTTTGTGTAGAAGATTTTCTAGATTGGTGGCATCTCTTATATGCTACCTCCTTGATCGTGCCAGTGTTCATGAGGTTTCAGCTCTCGTGACTTGATTCCAGTATATGTCAGATATTTCCAGCCACTATGGAGATCTTGATCTGTTATATATATTTAGCCATTATGGAGATCATGGTCCTTTGTATATCTTCATCATGGAGATTCTGATCTATGTATATTGTACGTGGTGATGACCACTTATGTGATATCTTGTATCATGCCTATTCATGGCCATTGTAGTCTTATGTATCTAGGACTGCTATATGTATTTGCAGTTATGTGCAGATTTGTATTATTGTACTATGTTGATTGGGTGTCTGGTCTTCCATTTGGGATCCTTCATCACTCCACTTCTGGGATGGACTTATAATGTATTTCAGACATTGTATGACCCCTCTAACCTCACACATTAGGGGGCATCTGTTATAGCGGATTTCACCACTCTAGGTGAATCACACTTTGTATGGCCTTCCCCTGTCCCACTGTATACTCCTTAGACCCTATGGACCACTTTTTGTCCTTTGATGTTTCCTTGATCATCCCTAAAAACACATGAAAAATGCTATACGCGACTTTTAAACCTATAAGTGCGTACATACGTGGGTTTGACCACTAAAACCGTGTACATCGGAATGTGTGCATAATCCAAATCCTTTTGGAGTTTTCCTTGACATGGATCCAACTCATTTGACTCTTGGCCTTCCCTATGCCTTGAGATCACTCGAATTCAACCTTTCATTACCCCTTTGAAAAGCTATATAAGGAACCCCTTGGTACATTGAAGGGATAAGAGAGAATTGAGAGCAAAGAAACTATAGTCCATTGTTGCCAGAACTTATGCTTGAATCTGCATCCCTTCGTCCCTTGGAGCACTTTTGTGTTCTTCCCAAGATTTCATTTTTCTTGTGAGCTTGCTATCAAGAGATGGAGGATTGAAGTGATGGAGGCCCAAGTGGGGGATTCAGTTTCTCTGGTTCGCAGACGTGCCGTCAGAGGTTGTATCTTGTAATCTTTGATTTATATTAATAGAAATATCTTTTCCTATTGAATAATGTGTGTTTGAATGAATATGTTCTCCATTGGATTATGTCAAATGCTTATACATTATTGATTATATATGCTAGAATAGATCTAACACCATGATATATAGAATTCTTGTATTGTTTACTTGTTGTTGAGGAAGTAACAGATCAATTCAAGTTGAATATTGGAAAGCTCAATGGGGATCTACTTCAACCATCCAGAATAAGGTACGAGGTATGATCCTTTAGTGTTAGACATTTAATTTCTATTGCATATTGGAAAGGATTGATTTCTGGAGTCAAGCTGTTTGTTGTGGTACCCCAAGCCATAGGAATTTCTCTCCGTAACAACAACCTCTGGCAAGAATTTCAAAATAGCTTCTCAACCTCTTTTGAACATCAAAATTAATTTCTTCCCATTTTGGAAGACTCCTATTTCACACATGTGAACACTCTATGGAGACCTAAAGTCATGAGCAGATGGACAACTTACCAAAGAATGGATCCATGCCATTTGATAAATTTACTTGCACAAAGACATCCCTTAGCGAGCATTTCCAATTGGCTTCTCAAACTCCTATTTTTAACACTTGGTCAATTTTCTTTTGTTCTCACTATGCAAAATATTATTTTTCCTATTTTTTGCAGATTGATAGTTTGAATATGAGACTATGATAAGACAACCTGAAGGTATGGCTGGATAGTCAGTCCACCAAGGAACATGCCTATGCTACCTGATGAATTTTATCATCAAAATAACCCCTCCTTGCAGGAATTTTAAAATGCCTTTTCAATTTCCTAAATCTAACACAACAAATTTTCTTGTGTTCTTCAAATGCAAAATAATATTTTTCTTGCTTTTGGCATATTTATATCTTTGTCATAAAACACTCCACAATATAACTGAGACCATGGTTAGATTCACCCATCAACAAGCTATAGCCAAACACTTTCATATTATTTTTCTCATCACCCTATGACATAGGGCAGGAATTTCCCTGAGGCCACTGAGGCAGTTTTCCCAGTACTGGAATAGTGCAAAACAACTTGAAACTTTGTTTTGGAAGGCCATTATCTTTGTCATCAACATCTTCTTTGAGAAATGATACCATGGTGAGATAACATATTCAACAAGTTGTAGTATGATATCTTCAGATAATTTTTATCATAGACCTATAAGGTATGGCGGGCATTTTCCCAAGGCCACATGAGCAAGTTTTTCCAACACTTGGACAATTTTCTTAGTCTGGTCCAATCTGCCTAAAACACTATTTTGGGAGGTTCATAACTTCTTCCTCGGCTACTTCCAAGACAATCTGAAGACATGGTCAGGTAGGCCAAATATCAATCTACAAGACCCCACATGGTGCGGGCATTTTATTCAACACACAATTCGTGGCAAGAATTTTCTTAAGGCTACCTAAGCCAGTTTTCCAACACTTAGTCATTTTCCTATTTTTCACCAAATAACCATATTTTTCCAAAATGATTGTCATTAATGTTGTCATCAATGACAATCCTATTCATCATAGACTTCATGTTTTTCTTTATAGAAATTGGTATATAATATACTGCATTTAGAAATATACTTATCTCTAATGTATTTGACAAGTTACTGTTTGGTATGGTGTAGGTAAGACAATTACTTGTCACTACAAGGATTTTTCACTATGAATGAAAATGCAAGGAACCTTGCTCAATTTAGAGCAACATTAGAGGTGAGGGGAGATGGAAAATGTTATTTCCCTTGCTTTGATTGCAGGGGCTTGCAAAGAAGAAGAATGTTCATAACGACAACTGAAAGACATTGTAGGGAGAAGGGGCACGCTGAAGGGGGTTATGAATATCGTCCCTTGGTAAGAGGTTATTCAATTTTTAATGTATTCTCTGTAATAATCATCATGTCATGAATTTAATAAAATGTCTTATCGTTTTATTATATGTTATATACACACTAATTTTACTACGTTGTTTGTAAATATATAGACAATGCGCCCAAAATGTCCCCTTCTAGAGAGTTATTTTCCAAGTACTAGCAGAAATACTCATTTACAGGGTGACAAACATCTAGATCAAAATATTGAATCTGATCAAGTTCTTAATGATGATAAGGATGGAGATAATGTTAGTGATACAAACTAGGAGGATGAAATACATAGATTGATCCAAGACACATTTGCTCCAATGGATGAGGAAAACCAGGATGATAGTCATGATGTTGATCCTCTACTCGAGAAGGCACGTCAACCTCTTTATGAAGGCTCAAAAAAAAAATCTTCTATCTGCTATATTTTTGTTAGTGAACTTGAAGGTTTTGAATGGTTTATCAAACACCTATCTCACACAGATACTAAGGTATGTAATTTGTTAATTATTTATGTCTACATGTTCACATGTACATAAAGGATTGACTTTTTTACTATATTACTATTGTTATCTAATTTGTAAAGTATGGATGTGATATTGATGATTAATATTGTTTACATTGACTTATTCTTTTGAATTTTGTAGATTGTTAGGTGAATTTCTATTACCAACGTCAAATATTTTACCATGCACATATCGAGAGATATATGTGATTATGACATAATTTGGAATGGAGTATCAAGCTATTGATGCATGTCCTAATGATCATATCATATACTATTGACAATATGCATTAGAAAATGAATTTCCACAATGTCAAACAAGTAGGTATCGAACCGATAAAGTGACAAAAAAGGTGCCTCACAAAGTTCTTCATTATATTCCGATATTTCCATGTCTCCAGTGGTTGTTTAGGTGTCAAAGTATAGCACAGTTTATGGATTTCCATGCAAAGAATAGAATTCTAGACAATGTTATTCCAATTCCTGCATATGGGTCTACATTTAGGTGCATCGAAGAAAAGTGGCCAATTTTCAAAGAAGAACCTCCTAATGTTAAACTTTCGTTGGCAGCTGATGGTGTCAATCCATTTGGAGAGCTTCGTTCTATCTACTCAGTGTGGCCTATTTTTGTTATAAACAATAACCTTCCTCCTTGGATGTCGGTCAAGAGAGAGCACACAATGTTGGAAATGATTGTTCCAGGTATTTAATTAATTTGTAGTTTTTTACTTGAAAGTCTGATCACTAAATATTTCATTTCTTTGTTTTGTGCATGATAATTATTTCTTTTATATATAACGACATATAGCTAAATATAATTAATCATGTATGTTGGACCAATTAGGTAAGTACCAGGTTAAAGATATGAGCGTATATATTGAGCCTCTTATCGATGAGTTGTTGAAGTTATGGGTTGGCATCACTATGTTTGACATCTCTATACCAATAGGGAAAAGACGATTTCAATTCCATGGAATACTTGGATGGAAAATTCATGATGCTCTTGGGTTAACACATTTTTGTGTTATATTGTTACTTTTTTCTGTTCTTTAATATTATATATATCTATTGAAAATATCATGCATTATTTTAAATGGTAATTCTAATTCGCTACACTAATTCATATATCTTGTAGGTCTTCAAACAAAGGGTAAATTTGCATGTTCATCTTGAGGTCCCAGGATAAAATCCCATCATTCAAGGAGTTTAGAAAAGGAAGTGTTTGATGAGTGTAGGAACTTTCTTCCTAAGAACCATAGTTATTGAACTACAGACAAAGAAAAATTCAATGGTAAATAAGACAATGGAAAAAATCCATGAAGAATGACACCTCACCTATGGAACTTGGAATATAATAGAAATCGTCAAGGTATGCCAAATTATTTATGTATTGTTGGAATATTGGTCAATACTTAGCCAATTTTCTGAATATGCAAAACAATATTTTTCCTACTTTGGCAGATTGATTTCTTGCACATGTGACCATCATAAGGAAAAATGAAAGCATGGATGGATAACCACTTCAACAAGGAACAGATCTATGTCACCCTATGAATTTTATTAGCACAAGGACACTATTGAGTATGGTTTTCATTGATGTCAAAGGAGGTCATTGATGACAAAAGAAGTGTTGATATGGCATGTGTGATGAGGTTGAAAAATACATGTTGGTGTCCTAATGTCTCATGATTTCATTGTTACATTTTGGTAGTAGTTGGTAAAGGTATGATAATTTGGGAATTTTCACCAAGTGTTGAAAAAATGCCCTAAAGCAGCTTCCTTATGAAAATGAACACCATAATTCATAAGAAGAAGAAAATTCCTACCATGACCATCCATCCCATAGTTTGTTGAAATGTCTATCTGACCATGGCCCCAATTCTCAGAAAAACCTCCTTGAAGAAGAAGATACAGGTCTCCCAAAAGAAGGATTTTTGCTCAAATTAGTCATAATTGCTCTAGGGAAATGCCTGCCATAATTTGTGAGTTGATTAAAATGACCGCACCACATGGTCATAGTGTAGGTGTGTGTTTTGTCTACCTAGCCATGTTCTCACATTGGTTTGATAATGATTGAGGAAGAATATATGGATCTGCCAAAACAGTGTTTTAGGCCGTCTTACACCAAAGTTTAGTAAAATGCCCGCCTAGGGAAAATGAAGATGATTATGGGAGTGAAATAAGCATAGGTGTACTCAGTAAGGTGTAATACATCATCTAGTATAATTAGTTCAGGTTTTGGGTGAAATGAAAAATCCACCTTAGGTTTTGGACAAATTGTTAAGTACGAAATTATTGGTAAAATCTGCCTAAGTGGCCTTAAGGAAATGTGCACCACCTCTCATAGGATGATGAGAAAAATTATTTGAAAGTGATAGGCTCTAGTATGTTGGCTTGTACATCCAACCATGGTTTCATATTTCCCAAAGAGTCTATAAGGAGGAACATATCAATATGCCAAAAGTGCCTTTCACCTTCATTTGCACTATCCCAGTAAAATTCCCGCCAAGGTTAGATGATGAGGTTGCAGGAGAGAAGATTGGTATGGTTGATTCAGTATGATATTCCTAACATTGTGGATGTCTCACTCTCCAATTTTGATGAAAAAAATAAAATCACCTTGGTGACTTAGGGTTTGAAGAGATTCGTCAAGCGTCAATAAGCAGTTTGGAAGACCACTTTCAAGTGCCTGTCAGATGTTGGGTGTATGTGAATAGGTTCATCGATTGGCATGGATTTGTTATTTTTTGAAATGGATATCCAACCATAATTTCAGGATAACTTGCAATGGTCACATATGCAAAATATCGATCTGCCAAAAGTAGGAAGAATACTATTTTGCATATTGAGAAACACAAGAAAATTGCCTAAGTGTTGAGAACAAGATTTTGAGAGGTAATTTGGAAATGCCCTCCAATGTATGTCCTTGTCAAAATAAATTTATCAAATGTCATGGATCAAAGGCCACCTGGACCAATTTTCCAACACTTAGCCATGTCCAAGAATTTCTCCAAGGTTTATCCTGAAACCCTATTTTGGAAGACTTGTAACTTTCTCCTCAGAAATGATTAAATAAAACTTAGACCATTGCTAGATAGATAGTTCAACAAGCTATATCTTGATATGTTGGTGTAGGAATTCTATTCAAACCATGAATTATGGCAGGAATTCTCTTCGAGTAGTTTTGACTACTTTTTCATACTTAGTCAATTTCCAAAGTTTCACAAGGTTGCCATATTTTTCTAGAATGATGTCATATTACAACACTGACTTCCTGATAGCACCAGAACACCATTATGTCTCTTTCCAACCTCTCCATACATGCCACATCATCATAATTTCCATGTCATTACTTCCTTTGTCATTCCTTTGTCTTTCACTGAGTTTACCCTGCCATCGTGTCTTTGGTTATCCTTTTGTCATTCACTGAACTCCTTTGACATCAATGACAATCACATTCAACTTGTATCATATATTATATAAATATTTGTTTTTTAGTGAATTATGTTCAGCACGATATGTATCTATATTGATTAATTAGTGTTAATTTGATTTTGTTGATGTTTCATGAATGTCATTAAGGCACGAATGGGCTTCCACAAGGAATGAAAATTTCCCAGTGCAATTCAGTAGGTTTCCATACTACGAGCACCTACAAATAGTTCATTTGTTTGATACAATGCATACCGGGAAGAACACAACAGAAATGTTATGGCGAATATTAGATGGAAGGACTGAAAAAGAAAGAATTGGAAAGGTTTGTAGTGACATCCAAGAAGCTAATCATGCATTGCAAAGTGTGATCATTAATTCTAATGGTGATGGCCATAAACAGAATATTAGTCTTCCTTGGTGCTTGACAGAGCAACAAATCAATATTGTAAAAGAGGTCATCAGGAAAATCAGGTTTTCGACAGGGTTTTCATCTAACATAAAGAATATCTTAATGAAAAAGGTGATTTTTTTGGGGTTAAAACACATGACTGGCATACATTCATTAAGGTAATTATGAGTTTTTAATATATTTCCTTATTGGTATGCACTATTTTATTCTCTTATTTGGAAATGAATAATAATTATTTGTTTTTTGATACGGTATGGTCTACCTTTATCTCTCCAGACGACTTTGACAAGAACATAAAACAAATTATTTATATTCTTGGAAAATACACGAGGTAAGTAATGTTTTATATGAAAAATGTACTTGGTCCGTGATTTGTAGTGGAACTTATTGACATATTATGTTTTTCCCGCAAATTTTATATATGGCTTGATATTATTTTATTGCATCATTTGTAGGTGGCTTTCCTCAAAAGAAATCCATAAAGAATATATAAGGTATTAGAAGAGAGAAATTCCCTGACTAATGTGTGAAATGCAACAGTATCTACCTCCAAGATTTTTCAATGCACGAGAACACTACCTCATACACCAAGTTGAGGAGATTGAATTATGTGGACCAGTACACAAAAGGTCGATGTGGATGGTGGAGAGGCAGTTGAAGTCGTTGAAGGATCTTGTTAGACAAAGAGCACGTCTTGAGGGTTCTATGGTTGAGGGATATATGGTGTATCAATGCATGGTGTATATTAGTGAATATCTACCTAAATTAGCAAAAAATATGAATGTGCCTCGCATTTGGCATCTCAAATCAATCAACAAATTTGAAGGGGAGGTCCTATTGGGGAAAGGTACAATGAGGACCGTGAAAGGTAATTATTAGATCTTGTGGAATTAATATATTACACATGTATTTTTCCAATTTTATTTTATCATACTGATTTGTTATTTTTTTATTAATCGTACATATTCAACTGTATTAAACTATGCATGTAATGATATCTAATTAATTATGGTGAATTGTTATTTTTTCATATAGTTGCTCGAGTGTGGGATGCTTTACATTTATATATTGCAAACAACCTTGATTGTATGGAGCATTGGATAGAAGATTGTGAAGAATGATTTGGTAGGTTATCATGGGAAGGGGTCAGTGAGATGATTAAAACAGCTTATCATCATCGACATCAATTTCCCGATCTTACGTCGAAAAGGGAAGCTGATTTAGCCTATGGTTTAAAAGATAAAAAGGCAAGTAAATTGTTTACCCGCATTTCTCTAGTTACTTCCCATTTTTTCAATGTATTTGGTTTGTTTAATTTTTCAAATATATTTTCTAAGTCCTATATGACCTTTATTAATTCACAATGTATTTTTTACTTGTTGTCAATGTTTCAGTTGAAACGTCACAAGGCTATGTGGTGTAATGGTCGTAAATTTCGTATCAAAATGTTGGATGATAAGATGAAAACCTTGGATTTTGGGATAACTACAGTGTTTAAGGTCACTAATGTTTCCTCTAGAAGTGACAAACATCTAGAAGAAACTAAGAATAGGTACTATGGAAATTTGGAGGACATAATTGAGTGTGATTTTAATTATTTTAAAATAGTTTTGTTTGAGGTGAAGTAGTACAGGCTACGGATGAATGAACATGATCCTGAAAGAACTGATATTGAGCATGCTAATGGATTTACCATGGTTAATACAAGGGAATTTAAGCCAGGTGCAGAGCCTTATGTTCTTCCAATTCAATGTGATCAAGTCTTTTACTCAGAGGTACTAGGTAAAGAAGGTTGGTCATACGTTGTTAGCTACGATCCAAGAGGAAGACCAGTGAAGTATAATCATGTAGATGATGAAGATAATCATGAAGAAGAAGATGATGATGATGATTTAGATCAGCAGCAGGTGGTTGCAGTCGATGTGTTCGATGAATAAGTTGAAGAGGTTGATCATCCAAATGTAGTAGACCATGATCTCATTGATAATGTTGATGACTATATTAGCAAAGATGCCATTGATGATGATGTTGATGTGAATGAGCCTTTAATTAATATGTATTTTGAACCAGATATTGATACATATGTTGAGTTGGATGAAGAAGAAGATGAATGATATTTAATTGTTGAAGAGTAGAGGCACATGGTTATATATTTTATTTCATGATGATCTTTATATGTTTTTATTTACAAAAGCCTTTTTAATATGTTTTTATTTCCAAAGTGCATACCCAAGCAAAGCATTGATTTGTTGCTGAAAACCTTTTTGTGGGAAGAATTTGTGGGCTTGAAAATCAGTCTACGGGGAGAATTTGTGAGCCTAAAATAAAGTACGCGTGCATCACCTCACCTCTGCTTCGAACCTGGATAACCATGGACGAACTTCAAACAGGGGCATCTAGCATAACGAGTGCAACTAAAATGAGGGAATCCTCCTCTTCAACCCTAGTTGAAACATAGTCATCCATAGATGATAGGGTAACAATAAAAAAATTCGAGGATAATTATAATGCATGGAGAGATTGAAATATGTGGCCACCAGGTATGGAAACTATCCTGATGAAAGCAAAAGTTTTTGAATTTTTGTGGGGAATGTTTAGTTATGTTGATGAGGAGATAGATGAGGAAATTTAGAAATATGATGTTGGGAATACAGAACTCATAATTTTTGGGATGTGGGTATACCTCAACCTTGATTTGGTTGCTTGAGCTACAAATATTCCATGCAAAGGGGGAGCGATTTTAAGCTCAAGGAAAACCCTCGAACATGAGAAGAACTAGATGGCCAGTAAAATTTGTTGGAGAGAAGTAAATGTTCCAAGGAATGGTTTAAAAATGCAATATGTCCCTCCCGGAATATACAAAACTTTGATTCACATTGTCCTTAGGACAATTTTGAATCATCACAGGGATGACATTTCAGGTGAATGTATGCGGGTAGTGATACATTGGGTGGAAGATATACCTGTAGATATTCCTTATCTACCGCTAAGAAACTCCACTTTGCCCTATAAGAGAGCCAATTAAGGAAGGTTAAATTCAGTTTCCCTGGCACACTTCAAAAAATTATTGATTTATGTCGACCCCATGTTACTGAAACAAAGATTGGTGAAATCAACCAGCATGGAAAAATATCTTTGCCAAAACCACCTGTTCATAAAACATATGTTAGGAAATGTAAAAGCAGGGAACATAATGAGGAATTGACAGTACAGTATCCTCAGCAGAACGAGGAATTAGTACAATATCCTGAGCACCATTGGGAATTACCATTACACCCTAATGAATAGAATGAGGAATCACTAGTACAAAGTCCTGAGCACCATGGTGAATTACGAGTACAGTATCCTGATTTGGTCACAAATGATGAAATTCATGCTTCCATAACTTTGAAAGAGTTTAAGGGGAATGTAGATTGAGGTCATTGGGAGGAGGTGACAAATAACAAAATGGAACAAACTACTGCTCACTTTTCCATTCCTCAATACATTCTTGATGGAATTCCTCCTAAACAGTTGGAAATTGAGTATGATTGTTCTTCCAAATCAGAATCAGGGGATTCCGCTATGCATTTAGACATTGCATCATATAATTTTGATAGTAGGTACATGTTCAACCTATATGATTACATGGAGCATTTCAAGGAACAAGATTCCTATATATGCAATTGGGCGGAAGAGTGCTTGCAAAAATATGATAATATTTTACAATTCCTAAAATATATAGCAGTGTTGCAGAAGACAGTTGTGGATAATCATTTCAAATCAAACAAAATTATAAAAGGGAAAGAAGAAATGGTTAAATTATTATCCAAAGAAGTAGAAAAAAACACTGATGATGCTAAAAAATCAATTCAGTCCATGAGGGTTGCGTATGAAGAGGATTTGGAAAAATATAATGCTGAAGCGAGTGAACTAAAAGAAGAGTTCAAAAAAAGACCACCTGTTCTCAATGTACCACCAGTGATGATAGAAATGGGTCCTTTACAGGTAATGGAGAAGAAAATTAAATAATATGAACAGGTAGTACAAGAATATCAGTTGAAGTTGAAAGAGTGGGAGGGAAGCCATGGAAAAAAAGGTGGAGAATTAGAATCAATAATTTTCGATTTGAGAAAAACCATTTCTATGCAAGCTGATAAGCCAAAAGGAACAAGGTTAGCAAGGATCTCTGAAACTTTAAAAATTAAAAACCAAAGTAGAGGAAAAAAAATTTCCAGTGAAGAAGGTGGTGAGGGTGAAGGTAAGGGTACCAAAGAAGACGATGGTAAGGGTAAGGGTAAGGGTAGAAGGAAAAATACACCTACAGGTACAATGTCCTTGGAAGAGCGAGAGAATTCCTTAGCAAGTCAATAGAATATGCTACAAGAAAGCTTCTCAGCGAGCCTTGCACTAGGTGATTTGTATGCCTCATCACCGTTACATAAAGAAATGAAAGAGAATATGGTAAGGAAAGATGCAAAAATAAGGGAGCTAGAATCAAAACTCTTAGAAGGTAGAAAAGATCAGCATTTGGGATGTGATATCGAAATTCAAACACCTAAATCCACAATTGTGAATTTGGAGAAGGAATTAAAAGGGACAACTGCTGCGATGAGTGCAATTCATGTCCTTCCCAACGAGACAAATTTGAGGGAAAAAGAGCAGGAGAAAGAAATACATAATATGAAATGTGAATTGACTGAAGTTAAAAATCAGTTGAAACATACTAGAGAGAAATTGCAGGTCAACGAAGAACAAGAATCAACAAAGTAAAAGAAAAATGTGGAAATGTTGAACAGACTGATGGTGGAAAAAAATGTTTTTCTTGAAAATTTAAAAAAAAGTTTCACATAGAGTTAAAGAGCTTGAAAATAAATCGCAATAAGTGCCTTGTCCAACTCCAGAACAATTACAGTCTTCTACAAAAAGCAAGAGAGACAATTTAGATTTGTCTTCTGCTCAAGAGGATGGATTGCAACCATCTCTGAAACATGCTAGAAATGTATAAATCAATGTATATATGTATTTATCGACAGTTAATGAAAAAAAATATTTGTATAATGGAGTTTTGTATTTATCGACATATAATGAAAAATGATTTTTCGTTGGCATATCAATGTATATATGTATTTATCGAAATTTAATTAATTTTTTTTTGTATGATGGAGTTTTGTATTTATCGGCATATAAGATAACATTATAGAGAATTCATCTCTGAATCCAATGTTTTCAGTGATCAATACGATAGTTCTTGTAGGTTGTGAAAGAAAGCATCAATCTCTTCGAAATAAATTATATTTATGTATGTTAATTAAATAATAAACTCTGTTTTGTTTATGTTTCTTATTTATTTCATCTTTGTTTAATTAACTGGCTGAGCAATATCTATTTAAATATCTGTCTTGTGCGGGCACCTGAAAAACTTGTTTAGTATATATATTTTAAGCTATGTGTGGGAAAACTCATACGTTGTGTGAACATGATTTGTTTTCAACATGGAAGGTTAATTTTTCACTCATGTGACCTCCATAGGGAAAACTAAAACCATGACTAGATAAACACTTCAACAAGGAACAAATACATGTCATTTGATGAATTAATTGACACACACACATCATCTGGTGGGAATTTGAAAATATCATTTTAAACTACAGATTTACCACTTGGACAAAATTATAAAACCCTAAGTCAACATGAGGGAATTTTATTTTCACCAACTCCTAAACCAATGATATCAAATGATGTAGTACACACCATTGAGCACAACAAAATGGATTTCCCCTTTAGACTCATCTTATTTTGAGTTGGGCAGGCATTTTACTGGACTATAGCAAAACAAGCCAGAGGGAACTTGTGGCATACTGGTAACTTCATCTTAAGAGAGTTTTTGGACAAATTAATGATGTGGTTAGATGCACCAATTGTTGAAATATTGTAACTTCGAAGAATATTCTATATGTATCTTTTGTGGTCCCCGATGGTCCTACTGGGAGAACCACTTGTATTATCTTGTACCCCAATGCTTCTAATCGGAAGAACTAATAAGAGTCATGAGGCAGTCCCCTCTAATTGTAAGGGTGGTTCATTAGCACCCCAGTGTGGTTACTTGAGCCTACATGTGTAACTCGAGCCTACATGATTAACTCAATCCTACATGACAGATGAGTTAACTTAAGTGAACGGATGAATATAAATAGAGGTGTAGTGCTCCTCATTTGGGACACACACTCTCACTTGTGTAGCGCATTAGTGGAGAAGAGAAGTAGTTGGAGAAGGAGGAGGATCAGGCTTTGATCTCCTTGCTGGTTTTATCTTTTATCTTTTATCTTTTTGGGGCATCTATATTGAGGAAGCTTTTGTTGGGTTTTTCCTTTTAGGGTTTTCCCAGGATAAATCCTTGTGTTCCTTTTGTATGGCTGTACTTGTTTATCTTTCAGTGATCCTGTTTATATGCTTTTGTTATGAATATGAAATGAAATACTGATGTCTTAGCTAAGCATATGAAAATTCAACATGGTATCAGAGCCACCCTGAAAGAAGAAATTATGCAGCTATAGAAGCTAGGGATTCTTATTTTTTGGGTCTCTATCCATAATCAATCAGAAAAAGAAGGCTATACTGACTCTCCATTGAAGGGCGCATCCTTCTATCGTAGCGGAATTCGATTCCGAGCATTTTCAGTTTTGGTGTGGAAAATTAAGGCTTTCTACAGAAGAGAAATTTTTGAGTGAGCCTAGCATAGGATTTTTCTCCTCATCAAAATCTAATTTTAGAGACCTGGATCAAGAAATTTTGTTGGGTGAAACTCCAAAAAAGTCAAACCCTAGTTTGACCCCGATCTGGAAAAACCCTAAATACTAAAACTGCTAAGTTTTGGTACATTCGCTATATCCTGATATTGGCGAAGGATCAAGAGTTGAAAATTTCAGAGGCCTAATATACAATCCTGATTTACACTGTATCCAAAATTCAGCCTCATATTCGCTATATTATGGGAGATATGATACCTCCAATTTAGGGTTCTAGCCTCTTCCAGAATTCATCCCTAAACAGGACACCTGGGGATAGTTGATGTAGAGTGGGATACAAAGGTCCAAATGGAATTCCTGAAGATGTTACATAAAAATCATGAGATTTAATTTCTTTTTTCTGAATTTCAGAACCTGAAGATGAACCAGTGACACGTGGAATTCCATACAACTTCACTATTCTGAACAGTCCTGTAACAGGTCACCTTGGGAAAATGATTATAAATCCCAATTGATGAAACCAATTCTGATTAAACCTGTGGTGTTGGATCAGGTACATTCTATTTTACCTCAGTGAGAAATTTGAGACATATATAAGCAGTAATTTCGGAGATATCATAGAAACAGTAACAGGCATTTCTGTAGAAGAAATTGGAAAACTAGGGCTTCCTGTTCCGGGAGCTTCGTGATTTGCCTCAGAAAGAATAGACTATGACATGACATACTCTATTGACCAGTATATATCAGGCATAGAACCACCTGTATAGAATGTAGAGGGAAGATGATACTCCACTTCAAGGGGAGTGACTACAAAAGATATCTGAGTTCGACATGGTACGACATGATGGATAGCTTTGTGATGGATCGAGACTTTACCAAGGGTAAAGTGGGTTCCAACCTTCAAAGTTGAATGCAGAAGACTAGGATATGTTGATGATTTGACAAGATGAACTCATGGAAGATGTTATGATGAAAGAATACTAGAATGATGTTTGGGATATAGTACTCAAACCAAAAAGCAAGAATGTGGTATCTTACAAATGGATTTGCAAGATAAAATATGTCGCTGATAGAAGTAAAGAAAGACTTGTGGCTAGAGGTTTCTATAAGAAATAGGGAATTAATTATGAAGAGACACTTACTCCAGGAAGCAAGGTACACTTCCTTCAGAACTATGATGGCAATTGCTTCCATGATGAAGTAAAGACAATCCTTCCTTAATGGTATGATTGGGGAAGAGTTTTACATCAAAAGGATTTGAAGTTGAAGATAGGTGGACTCATATATGTAAGTTGAAGAAGGCCCTCTATGGCATGAAGCAAGATCCCATAGCTTGGTATGGAAGGATAGACAGTTTCCTGTCAATTATGGGCTTTACCAAGAGTAAAGCTGATCCTAACCTTTATCTCAAGGTTGTAGAAGATGAACCTATCATCCTGTTATTATATGTGGATGACTTATTCTTGACAGGGAAGGAGAAAAATATCATGGAAAGAAAGAAGAAACTAGCAGAAGAATTTGAGATGAAAGACCTTGCGTTAATGCACTATTTCCTAGGTCTGGAAATATGACAAAGTTCAGAAGAAATCTTTCTCAACTAGGGAAAGTATGTGGTAGAGATATTGAAGAGATTCAATATGTTGGAATGCAAATCCATGGCCACACCCATGGACTCCAACCTGAAGCTATTAACTAATGAATCATCAGAGTTAGTGGATGCTACTCATTACAGACAGATCATTGGGTCATTGATGTACTTAACAAATACCTGACTAGACATTTGTTTTGTTGTGAACACCTTAATTCAATATCTTGTTCAACCAAGATGGGTTCACCTAGTAGCTGCAAAACATGTGATGAGATATCTGAAAGGGACTATAGACCTTGGTCTATACTATGATGGTAGCCATGACTATAGATTGTATGGCTATACAAATGCAGATTGGGTTGGAAGTATCTTAGACAGGAAAATCACATCAGGTAGATGCTTTGTTTGGGGTCTGCTATGAGTTCATGGTTTAGCAGGAAACAGTCCAGTGTTTCTCTTAGAACAACAAAAGCAGAATACATAGCAAATTGCTCTGCTAAGTTGTGAAGCCATATGGCTTTGGAAGCTGATATTAGGTCTCCTTGACCTGAAGATGGATACTACATTGATTCTATGTGATAATGAGAGTTGTGATAACAGAGAACCCTGTGTTCCATCGTAACACATAGAAATCCGATATTTCTACATACAAGATAAAGATGCAGATGATGATGTTTCAATATTCCCATACTAAAGATATAGATGATGTTTCAGTATTTACATATTGTAGATGCAGATGATGGTGACTCTGTATTTCTATAATTCATATAGAGATGATGATGCTTTTAGTATTTCTATACTGAAGATGTAGATGATGATGGTTTAGACGATGATGTGTTGTCGAAAACTCTATCTCGAGTAAAGTTCGAACACTTTTTGAGACAAGATTGGTGTGGTTCAGAAAGACCTTCCTCGAAAGGGGGAGTAGTGATGTTGCAGTGGGATTGTATCATCCCTAGGAACTTGCCCTAAAGTGATCCAGAGACCTCGATCTTCTAGAATGAAGAAGGACTGTATCATCCTGGGACATGTGTCCAGAAGTGATCCGGTGACCTCAGTCATCGAGAATGTAACAGGATTGTATCATCCTTGAACTTCGGTTTAGAATGGATCTGGTGAACTTTGGTCATCGAGAAGGTGGAAGGATTGTATCATCCTTGGAATTCGGTTCAGAACGGATCCGGTGAAATTCGTTCATCGAGAAGGTGGCAAGATTGTATCATCCTTGGACTTCGGTTCAGAATGGATCCGGTGAAATTAGGTCATCGAAAAGGTGGCAGGATTATATCATCCTTGGACTTCAGTTTAGAACGGATCTGGTGAACTTTGGTCATCGAGAAGGTGGCAGGATTATATCATCCTTGGACTTCGCTTCATAACTGATCCGGTGAACTTCGGTCATCGAGAAGGTGGTAGGATTGTATCATCTTTGAACTTCGGTTCAGAATGGATCCGGTGACTTCAGTACTCGAGAACGTGTGTTGATCTCGTAATTCCTAGAGGAAGTATTGTCTGAGTTCCACATATGTGTTGATCCCGTAATTCCAAAAGGAAGGATCGTTAGTAACTCCGTAAAGAACTAAATCCCATAATTCCAAAAGGAAGGATCATTGACTTGATCCCGTAATTCCAATAGGAAATATTGTCTGAGTTCCATAGATGTGTTTATCCCGTAATTCCAATAGGAAGGATTGTCTGAGTTCCACAAATGTGTTGATCCTGTAATTCCGAAAGGAAGGATCGTTAGTAACTCCATAAAGACCTAAATCCCATAATTCCGAAAGGAAGGATCATTAGTAACTCCGTAAAGACCTAAATCCCGTAATTTTGAAAGGAAGGATCGTTGGTAGCTCCGTAAATACTTCATCCCATAATTCCAACAAGAAGGATTGTCTGAGTTCCACGGATGTGTTGATCCCATAATTCCAATAGGAAGCATTGTCTGAGTTCCACAAATGTGTTGATCCCATAATTCCGAAAGGAAGGATCGTTACCAACTCCATAAAGACCTAAATCCCGTAATTCCAAAAGGAATGATCGTTAGTAGCTCCGTAAAGACTTGATCCCATAATTCCAAAAGGAAGGATTGTCTGAGCTCCACAAATGTGTTGATCCCGTAATTCTGAAAGGAAGGATCGTTAGTAACTCCGTAAAGACCTAAATCCCGTAATTCCGACAAGAAGGATCGTCTGAGTACCACAGACATGTTGATCCCGTAATTCCGAAAGGAAGGATCATGTTGATGTTTTGATGATGATGATGTTGATGTTTTGATAATAATGATTTTATGATGATGATGATGTACTAATCGAAATATCAAAGTGTGATGATGATGATATGTTGATGTTTTGATGATGTTGAATGTTTTGATCATAATGATGTTTTGATGATGTTGATTTTTTCATGATGATGATGTTTTTATGATGATGGTGATGTACTGATCAAAATATCAGAGTATGATGATGATGTACTGATTGAACGATCAAGAGTATGATGATGATGATGTATTGATCGAAATATCAGAGTGTGACGATGATGATGATCAGTATGTGATGATGACGACATACTGATCAAAAGATCAAAATATGATGATGATGATTCTGTTCGAGAGTTGAAGTATGGTGATGGTGATGATCACAATGTTACTAATCAAAATGTGATGATGTTGTTGATCGAAAGGTCAAAATGCTGAAGATTTCTTTGCTGATCGAAAGATCAAAGTGCTGAAGATATTGCTGATCAAAATGCTGAAGATATTGGTGATGATCGAAAGGTCAAAGCGCTGAAGATGTTGCTGTTGATCGAAAGGTCAAAGTGTTGAAGATGTTGCTGAAAATGTTGCTGATCAAAAGGTCAAAGTGCCGAAGATGTTGCTGATCGAAAGGTCAAAGTGCTGAAGATGTTGCTACCGATCGAAAGGTCTAAGTGCTGAATATGTTGCTGATCGAAAGATCAAAGTGTTGAAGATGTTGCTGATCAAAAGGTCAAAAGATGTTGATGTTGATTAAAGAGTTGTTGTCATCAAATATTGAAGACGAAGACTATATGATGTTGAAAAGCTTCCAATGATTTATAGATGTGTTACCCTGATGATGTTGATGATGTTCTCTCCTACTATTGTTGTTGTTGATGTTGTTGTAGAATACCCTTCTCGTTAAGGGGGAGTGTTGAAATATTGTAACTTCGAAGAATATTCTATATGTATCTTTTGTGTTCCCCGATGGTCCTACCGGGAGAACCACTTGTATTATCTTGTACCCCGATGCTTCTAATCGAAAGAACTAATAAGAGTCATGAGGAAGTCCCCTCTAATTGTAAAGGTGGGTCATTAGCACCCCAATGTGGTTACTTGAGCCTACATGATTAACTCGAGCCTACATGACAGATGAGTTAACTTAAGTGAACAGATGAATATAAATAGAGGTGTAGTGCTCCTCATTTGGGCCACACACTCTCACTTGTGTAGTGCATTAGTGGAGAAGAGAAGTAGATGGAGAAGGAGGATCAGGCTTTGATCTCCTTTCTGGTTTTATCTTTTATCTTTTATCTTTTTGGGGCATCTATATTGAGGAAGCTTTTGCTGGGTTTTTCCCCTTAGGGTTTTCCCAGGATAAATCCTTGTGTTCCTTTTGTATGGTTGTGCTTGTCTATATTTCAGTGATCATGTTTATATGCTTTTGTTATGAATATGAAATGAAATACTGATTTCTTAGCTAAGCATATGAAAATTCAACACCAATCTACACTCTAAATATCCATACCCTCAGAACAATTTAAGATGTCAACTACTGGAAATGGTGGGCATTTTACTGAGGTCACCTACGCATTTTTACCAGAATTTTTATCA
The DNA here is from genome assembly GCA_001517045.1 of Pseudotsuga menziesii. Classification (NCBI taxonomy): domain Eukaryota; kingdom Viridiplantae; phylum Streptophyta; class Pinopsida; order Pinales; family Pinaceae; genus Pseudotsuga; species Pseudotsuga menziesii. The sequence continues at coordinate 100,549 of LPNX010470117.1, read as the reverse complement.
AACCCTAGGTCAACGTGATGAAATTTTGTTATAATAATCAAACCATAGTTACCTACATTAGACATTAATTTAATCATTTTTTTTCTTATTACCTAGTTTCCTAGATTCCATTCTATGCTAGTTGCCTTCTACATGTCTTAGAAGTCAACACATGCTAAAACTGAGTCATGGAGCACTTGGGAAACATGTTGGAAACCAATTTTAGCATGTCTACATTATTTTAGATTCTCCAAACCACACATATTATTTTTCTGAAAAGCTTCCTTGCTTTATAGCTTATTTAAGGCAAAAGGAAAATCTAGACTAGGTGTAACTGCCTTGTTTTTTTCCCACATCATCCTCCCCCTATTTATCCAATTAAAAGCATGTATGAGTTTTCTTTCCATCCCTTTTTATATTTCCCATTTTACTTAGAAAATTTGTGAGCATCTACCTAGATTTGGAAACTGCTTTATGCACCTATGGGGGATTTGACTAGTTTTGGTAAGCCTGCTTTTTTACTATTTAGAATGGCATCCTTATGCATTAAAACCTCTCATGTAATTATATATTACAGTAGCCTATTACTTCACAAGGTTGGATATTGTACACTTACTCAATACAGATTAGTGTTATGCCCCAATTTCAGTCTCCTTTGGTGTTAATTTTGCATGTTTGACTAGCAATTTTGTGAGTGTAATTGTTCTATCTCTTGGGTTAAATTTCCACATGGTATCAAATCCTTTGTATATCAATTTATCTCCTTCCATATTTCTATTGCAGGTTCGACATCTTGACTGGGAGCGCATTCTATTGACTGGAGGGAACAACTACTGAGCTATTGACCAATCTCAAAAGATCATATTGACTCCATTCAATTTATTTGAGTAGAAATCTGAGATGGAGATATTTTTGAGAGATAAAGGTCTCTACAGGGGGACTATGGAAACTAAGGTAGATCCCAATGCAGCTGCAGAAAAAATTAAATGGCACAACAGGAGAGATGAGGCCTATGGTCTTTCGTGTCTGAGCATTTCAAGAGACCTCCTCTTCCATCTTGATGGATTGACATCACCTAATGAAGTGTGGGAGAAGCTTGTATATATTTTTGGAAATACATATGATATGACAGGACATCAAATCTAGAATAAGTTGATCTCCTTGAGTCCCAGTAGCTTTGAATCACTACAAATCTACTTTTCCAACTTTAAGGCCCTTGTTTTGCAGCTAAAACAATGTGCGATCGAAAATAAGAAAGATTAAATAGTTTTGGCCATACTCTCTAAGCTTGGTATTGACTATTCAGTGTTTTTTTTTTACCTTCCATGCCACCAAGTTGACAGCTCGATCCTGGAAGATGCCTAAGCTTCCATAGTTCATGGAATCCCTCACAAAGGAGCAAGATAAGTTGGTGATGATGGGCACCATCAAACCTTCCAAAGACCAAGATTTGGTTTCTAGATAGTCAAGGGTGGATTCAAAAATTAATAAAAAATATAAAAATCCACCTGAGCAAAAGAGAGACAAGAACAAGTCTCAAGAGGAGCCCCAAGGCTCTAAGAAGAACTCCCAGAAGATGAAGAACAAAGGAGAAATGAGCAAGTGTGCATACTAGAGTAAGGGATATCATCTTTAGATCTCTTGTATGAAGAATCAAATTGACATGTTGACCCAAATCCTGGAGAAGAATAAAATCTCCCTTCTTGATTTCTCAAAGAAGAGGGAAGGAGGATCAAATTCAAAGGATAGAGAGAGAGTACATGCCTTGGTTACTAGCACATCAAGCTCACCTAGATTCATCATAGACTCTGGAGCTTCTAGACATATGGTTTCAACAAAAGAGGCATTCTCCTCGCTTGACATGTCGAAAGGTCCACCAATAGTTTTGGGAGATGACTCTCTCACTGACAGTTTGGAGAAGGGTAGGATTGATCTTGACCATGGTAGTTTCAATTGTATGTTCCAGGTCTTGCCTCTAATATCTTGTCAGTGTATCAGATGACTCATGTTGGGTCTCCAAAGAAGGTCATATTCTCCCCTAATGATGTTGAAATCAATGACATTTCAAATGGTAAAGTCATAGAAAAAGGTGTTGTTGATCACACTTCGAAGGTATACAAGTTTTCCCATTTTCTACCCTACTCAAACCCCTCTAATCTTTGGATTCATGCTAATGAATAAAGCAAGCTTTGGCATGAAATATTTGGCCATATTAACTACAAGTATCTTTCTAATTTGAGTGAAAAATATATGGCCATAGGGTTACCAAAGATCAAGTTTTTTAAGGGAGTCTGTCAAGGTTGTATCTTAGGAAAACACCCAGAGCACAAGTATGAGAGAGCTAGTCATGAGAGAACTTATGCACCTCTTGAGTTGATCCACAGTCACATTGCTGGTCCATTCCCTCATATGTCCATGAGTCAATCCAAATATGCATTGAACTTCATAGATGACTTTTTCAGGTATTGTTGGGTTCACTTCCTAAAGCATAAGTCTGAAGTTTTTGACCTCTTCAAAGTCTTTAGAGCCTTGGTTGAAAACCAGGCTAGAAGGAAACTCAAGATCCTCGGATCTGAAAATGGTGGTGAGTATGTAAATTCTGATTTCATTCAGTATTGCAAAGATGTAGGTATTTAGATGCATCATTCAATCCCTTACACACCACAACAAAATGGTGTTGCTGAGAGAAAGAACAGATCACTGAAGGAGATGGAAACCTGCATGATGGAGGATAAGAATTTGCCACCAAATTTTTGGGCCGAGGATATAAATTGTGCATCCTACATCCAAAACAGGGTGCCTCATAAAAATCTTGATGGTATGACTCCTTTCGAAGCTTGGAGTGGGCACAATCCAGATGTGACCCATTTCAGGATTTTTGGCTCAAAGGCTTGGGCTAGAATTCCAATTGAAAAGAGGAAGGCTTTGCAACCCCAAAGCCAAGAGTTCCTATTTGTTGGTTACTCTGAAGATTCAAAAGGTTACAAGCTGATCAACTTGATCACTAACAAATCTTTCATTGAAAGAAGTGTTCAGTTCGAAGAAGAGCCTTTAGCAGCAGTTGAAGTTGGAGAGTCCTCTTCATCACCAGAACCATTGATTGTAAGTGAAGAGAATAATGAATTTGTTGATTCTAATATGTCTAATAATTATGATTTGATTGCATATCCCAACAATCATACAAGACCAAAATTGGAAGCAAATACCATTCATGCAGCCATGGAACTAGCTAGAAAACCTAATGACACTAGGAGGACTAGTTCTCAATTTGAGAGTGCCCTTTGTGTGAAAGATCCTCTATTTGTTGAGAAGTGCTATATTATGGTTGAATCAGATCCAAAGACATATTAATATGCATCACATGATCCAATATGGAAAACATCCATGAAAGAATAATTCAGCTCGCTCCAGAAGAACAACACTTGGGAACTGGTTGATCTTCCCCCATGGAGGAAGCTAGTTCAATGTAAGTGGGTTTTCAAGACAAAGTTTGCTGCTGATGGTTCACCTTTGAAATATAAGGAAATATTGGTAGCCAAGGGATACTCACAATTACATGGTATTGACTACAATGAAAACTTTGCACCAGTGGCAAAGATGGACTCCATAAGGCTAGCTCTAGCCATTGCAGCTTCGAAGCAATGGGAGGTACATCACATGGATGTGAAATATGATTTCCTAGATGGAGATCTCACTAAAGATATTTACATGCAGCAACCTGAAGGGTTTGTTTCTAATACATATTTAGTGTGCAGGTTAAAGAAATCATTGTATGGGCTCAAGCAAGCCCTCATGGTTTGGTATGCCAAGATTGCTAGCTTTCTATGGTCAATGAGTTTTGTTCAATGAAAGTCTGATCCTAATTTCTATTTGAAGCTGATTCATGGTTCTTTGATGATTATTGTTTTGTATGTGGATGACCTACTGATTACAGGAATTTCAAATAAAGATATTGCCTCGTTGAAGGATGCAATGAACCATGCATTTTCTATGACAGAATTGGGATTGTTGAGCCAATTCTTGGGTCTCGAAATTGCTCAATCCCAACATGGAATCAAATTAAATAATTCCAAGTATTCTTTATATTTTCTCAACAAGTTCAACATGAAATATTTCAATCCAAGAAAGACTCCCTTCCTTTCAAGAGTTAATCTTGAAGAAGCAGGTTCTTCTCCTATGGTAAATAATACATTGTATAGGCAGTTGATTGGGTGTTTGCTTTATCTTACACACACTCGACCTGATTTATCTTATGCAATTAGTGTGGCTTTGAGATACATGGATCAGCCTCATGAGATCCACTGGAGGGAAGCCAAAAGGATCCTAAACTTTGTTCAAGGAACAAGAACTCATGGGATATTCTACAAAGAAAAATATGATCTTGATTTGATTGGGTTTACTGACAGTGATTGGGCAACTGACAACACAGATCGAAATTCTACATCAAGATATGTGTTCATTCTTGTATAAGGTCCAATCAGCTAGTCAAGCAAGAAGTAGAGTGCCATAGCACTCTCATCTACAGAAGTAGAGTATAGAGGAGTTGTAAATGCATCAACTCAATATTTATGGTTGCAGGGGATAATTGGAGAATGTGGCTTCGAATCATAGTTTTCAACTATTATCTGCTGTTATAATCAGAGCACCATTCGAATATGCAATGATCCAGTTCATAGAAAACAAACCAAGAACATTGAGATCCATATGCACTACATAAGATAGCTTGTGCATGATGGTACCATTGCTCTGCTCTTCTGTGCATCTTCAGAACAAGTAGCAGACATCTTCACCAAAGTTTTTTGTGAGGAGAGATTTAGCAGTCTCAAATCACTGCTGGGGAATGCTGATCATGCTGTGAAGCCTGATTTATAACAATGTTTCCAAGTTTTGTTTTCATGTCCATGTTTGAGGGAGGATTTTTCCCACTGGGTTTTTTCCTCTTTCATTGGTTGTATGGACAAGCAGTAAGCCTATTAGAGGAAATTTGGTGTCTAAAATGGGCCTTATAAGAAAATGCGCCAACAATAAATTTTGTGAGTTGGAATTCAAGAACCAATATAATTTCAATAAAATGAGTCAACCATAATGGTAGAATTGACATATTTTTCATAAAAGAAAACTACTTTTTTTGTTTGTATTTTCGACATATCTCACTGTGTTTTTACTCAAATTTCTAGCGGGAGGGCTCATTGGATGTGGAATTTAATTCTGCATCCAACGAGTACCCACACTGTATAATTTTGATAAACCCCACTACCCAAAAAACAAGAAATACTTTTGATAGATCCCGCTACTCCAATTTCAGTTTCCTTTGGTGTTAATTTTGCATGTTTGATTAGCAATTTTGTGAGTGTAATTGTTCTATCTCTTGGGTTCAATTTCCACAATTTTTATTTTCATCCAATTTGAGGTGTGAGACACCCAATGGGTAGATGCCAACATGGTGATTCCATCAGGACCACTTTCATCCTCTGAAGCTTCTTTGTCTCTCCTCGGTGGGCATTTTCTTCTTCTAATGAATTATTGTGGACATTTTCATAACACAACTGCTTTAGGGAAGTTTTTCATCACTTATTCAAATTTCCAAAATTATTGTACTCTTGCAAACCACTATCAGAATGTAACAAAGACATCATGAGACATTAGGACACCATCATGTGTCTTTCCAACCTCATCACCTCACGAGACTCATATTTTTTTCATATGACCATCACTAAGCAAACGGAAGGTATGGTTGGATAGCCAGTCCATTAGGAAACAAGACCATGTCACCTTTATAATTTACTGAGACAACCTGAGCCTCTGGCAGGAATATCAAAATATATTCTTAACTTATTTTGAGCATCAAAACATATTTCTTCCTATTTTGGAAGACTCCTATTTCACATGTGTGAACACCCTATGGAGACCTGAAGTCATGAGCATATGGGAAACTTACCAAAGAATGGATCCATGACATTCGATGAATTTACTTGCACAAAGACAACCCTTGGCGGGAATTTCCAACTGACCTCTCAAACTCTTGTTCTTAACACTTAGTCAATTTTTTATACTTTTGAATATGCAAAACAATTTTTCTTCTATTTTGGCAGATTGCTATTTTCCTCATGTGGTCACCATAAGAAAAAACAAGAAAATGGAAAGATATCTAGTTCATCAAATAAGAAATGCATACCCTCAAATAAATTTATCATCATCAGGACAATCTCTAGCGGGCATTTCCGTGAAGCCACTTAGGCAATTTTGCCAGTACTAGAATAGTGCAAATATGGCTGGGAGGCACTTTTGGAAGGTTCACATCTTCCTCCTTAGAGACTCTCTGGTGAGGAAAGTGACATGGTTGTATGCTCCATACAACACTCTAGAGACTCACATTATCAATACATTTTTCATATCATCCTATGAGGCATGGCAGGCATTTCCTTAAGGCCACCTGGGCAGATTTAACATCAATTCCATACTTGGACAAATTTCTCAATTTTGTCTAATATTCCTAAAACACCCTTTTGGCAGGTCCATAAATTTTTCTTCATCCAATTCCAAGACAATATGAAGACATGTTCAGGTAGGATGAATACCAATATATAAGACCCCCATGTGCTATAGGCATTTACTCTAACCCATAATTTAGGGCGGGAATCTTTCTGAGGCTACTTAGCCATTTTTGCATCCACTTGTGAAAAATCCTGTTTTGGAAGGCCTATATCTTTCTCCTAGAGAAATATTAAAGAAAAATCAAATCATGAATAGGTAGCCAAACCAACTAGCTACAGGACGGTACCATGGTGCGGGAGTTATTCTCAAACCATGAATTGTGGTAGGCATTCTCTTAAGGATGTTGGGACCAATTTTGACTAATTATTCCATACTTGGTCAATTTCCCGATTTTCACCATTTTGCTATATTTATCCAGAGTGATGTCATAATACAACAATGACTTCAACTTCATTCCACATCATCATCTATGCCATGCCATGTCATCATATCTTCCATATCATCATTCATGGCATGTCATCACCACCTTTGTCTTTCCTTTGACTTTCATTAAGTTCACTCTTTCCATCATATCCTTTGGTTATTCCTCTATCATCACTGAACTCCTTTTGACATCAATGACAACCATATTCCATATTGCCAATATGATGGTGGTGGTGGTGGTGGTGATGACGACAACGATGATATATACAAGTTCAATGAATAAAGTATGTAGAAACATTTTTAGTAATAATGGCATGACCCAGATAAGAGTGTTTTTGGGATTCATGGCTAATGTGGATATATAGGTCTTATGAGGTTTGATGTAAATATTTTGTTCTTGAAAGGAATGTTGGAAGTAAAGTGTTAACGCTCAGAATGTACCCAGGTTGTGGAAAGGTAAATCCCGAGGTAACATTAGAACCGTTTTAGACTGTATTTCTGACTTAATACAGTCAAAGAGGGATATCTCACTATTTAAAAGGTTTTCATACTCAAAATATTCAATCAAAGGCAGTCAGAAGGTCAGACTTTTTATTAGAACGAGTTTGTTTTTTATAAATTTTGGTGGGACAATCTTGGAGGATATCATTGGGCGATGAAGTCAACAATCAAGTCTGAAAGTAGGTTGTAGAAGGTAGGAAGTCGGAAGGTTGGTGGACAGAGGCAAGATAGACACTGTTTCTTCAATATAGAGGTATTAGCAGGTTGATTAGTGAATAGAAGGAGACAACCTATCAAACAGAGTACCTAATTGAGGCAAATTCTGCAAGACTTTAGAAGAAAATGATTGAACAGTGGACCTAGAGAATGCAAGATGAATTCTGGCCCATATACACTAATGCTCAAACATGAAAGAAAATACAAAATGGAGTGAAAACAGGATAAACAGTCACATAAAGAAATCACTTATTGAACAAAAAGATGGCACAGGAATCTCTGACGTGAGAGGTTTAACATTCCTCCTCTGCAATTTGTATTCATCTCTGAAAAAACTAAAACCCATTACAATGCAGATCCTCTCCACTCTTGAAAACCCAACCTCTCTCCCCTCTATGGGGAGCCTTTTTATAATGTCTCAGACCCCAAGGCTAATCCTCGAAATAGGATCTAAAACTGTTTACAGTCATAATCAAACATTAACAACTAGAGCATGGTACTTCTTGCACGGTTTACATATCTTTAAACAAACATCATGGAGCAAATGCACATGATCAGTCTAGATGGTAGCATGACATTTCTTGTTTTAAACTCGTAGGCAGTGAAAATGATGTCTCAGGGTGCTTTTGGTGGCTCATTTCTGACTAGGATCAACCACTTGTCTCTATGTTGAGTCAGCAACGTGTCCTTTCCCTTTGTGTTTGTTCCATGCTCAAAGGCACCTTTTTGCATGGGCTCAAAGTTGGAAAAGGATTTTATATCCTTTCTGTGCTCAACTTTCTTCACAGCTTCCCCCCTTGCTTCTAGCAGAAACAAGCCTCTGCAGTGGCTTGTCATTCTTGTACTCCTCACAACCTCAAAAAAGGTTGGCAGACAGGGTGCATGAAAGCTATGATGAATACCTTGGGTGCTTGATGCTCCATTACAAGAATTCACTCCCATAGAGAGATTCTAGTGACTATCATCATGTGTCGAGGCTTTGGAGGCAGCAATTGCATCCGGGGGTTCTAGAGGGACACCCACAGGAGGTATGGATATCTGAAAATAGGTGCATTTCTCAAAGTGTTGTACGTCTGCTCCCCAATGGTTGGTGCTTTCTTGGTGTGAAAAACCAGGATGATAGATAAGCATGGAATCAATCTCACCAACCAACAACACACCCACACTAACAAGCTTCTCGAACCATATTGCCATTGCAAACATATCAAAATCCTTAGAACCTCTTAGCAGAATGAGTGACTACGAGTTTTCTTCTACACTAGCTCATCCTATGCACCTTAATGGCTCTGAAAGGTGGTGTTTATATAGGATTGGAAAACTAAACATGGGGACGACCCGTCAGCATTTTCGCACATTTCATCATCGAGTAGCCTGGTGACTACACGAGCGAGAACATGAGCCGAGGGATTCCTTT